>CM046730.1:14078417-14568417 GCA_025584915.1 Monochamus saltuarius | reverse complement strand
GCGCCCCAAAATACGTGGGAAACCGTCCTTAACTCGCAAATTTATTTTTTAAATTTGTTGTGAAATGATCAAAGGGGGGGGTCTTTTGATTTTTTTCGAACACTTCAAGAGCTCAAAAAATTCTGAAATAATTCACCAGTACTAAATCGACCCTGGGGATTCCAAAACTGGACTCGGTTTCTTTCTATCTCTCGTAGTTTTCGAGATATTATTTTTTTTCTCGCAAACTGAGCCTCCTACTCAAAACGGACTACACCAGCGTGTTCAGCGCCCCAAAATACGTGGGAAACCGTCCTTAACTCGCAAATTTATTTTTTAAATTTTTTGTGAAATATTCAAGTCTTTTGATTTTTTTCGAACACTTCAAAGGCTCAAAAAATTCTGAAATAATTCACCAGTACTATATCGACCCTGGGGATTCTAAAACTGGACTCAGTTTCTTTCTAGCTCTCGTAGTTTTCGAAATATTATCCGTCCTTAACTCGCAAATTTATTTTTTAAATTTTTTGTGAAATGTTCAAGTCTTTTGATTTTTTTCGAACACTTCAAGGGCTCAAAAAATTCTGAAATAATTCACCAGCACTAAATCGACCCTGGGGATTCCAAAACTGGACTCGGTTTCTTTCTAGCTCTCGTAGTTTTCGAGAAATTATTTTTTTCTCGGAAACGGAGCTTCCTACACAAAAACGGACTACACCAGCGTGTTCAGCGCCCCAAAATACGTGGGAAACCGTCCTTAACTCGCAAATTTATTTTTTAAATTTGTTGTGAAATGATCAAAGGGGGGGGTCTTTTGATTTTTTTCGAACACTTCAAGAGCTCAAAAAATTCTGAAATAATTCACCAGTACTAAATCGACCCTGGGGATTCCAAAACTGGACTCGGTTTCTTTCTATCTCTCGTAGTTTTCGAGATATTATTTTTTTTCTCGCAAACTGAGCCTCCTACACAAAAACGGACTACACCAGCGTGTTCAGCGCCCCAAAATACGTGGGAAACCGTCCTTAACTCGCAAATTTATTTTTAAAATTTTTTGTGAAATATTCAAGTCTTTTGATTTTTTTCGAACACTTCAAAGGCTCAAAAAATTCTGAAATAATTCACCAGTACTATATCGACCCTGGGGATTCTAAAACTGGACTCAGTTTCTTTCTAGCTCTCGTAGTTTTCGAAATATTATCCGTCCTTAACTCGCAAATTTATTTTTTAAATTTTTGTGAAATGTTCAAGTCTTTTAATTTTTTTCGAACACTTCAAGGGCTCAAAAAATTCTGAAATAATTCACCAGCACTAAATCGACCCTGGGGATTCCAAAACTGGACTTGGTTTCTTTCTAGCTCTCGTAGTTTTCGAGAAATTTTTTTCTCGGAAACGGAGCCTCCTACACAAAAACGGACTACACCAGCGTGTTCAGCGCCCCAAATTACGTGGGAAACCGTCCTTAACTCGCAAATTCAAGGGCTCAAAAAATTCTGAAATAATTCACCAGTACTAAATCGACTCTGGGGATTCCAAAACTGGACTCGGTTTCTTTCTATCTCTCGTAGTTTTCGAGATATTATTTTTTTTCTCGCAAACTGAGCCTCCTACACAAAAACGGACTACACCAGCGTGTTCAGCGCCCCAAAATACGTGGGACACTGGACTCTGTTTCTTTCTAGCTCTCGTAGTTTTCGAGAAATTTTTTTCTCGGAAACGGAGCCTCCTACACAAAAACGGACTACACCAGCGTGTTCAGCGCCCCAAAATACGTGGGAAACCGTCCTTAACTCGCAAATTTATTTTTTAAATTTGTTGTGAAATGATCAAAGGGGGGGGTCTTTTGATTTTTTTCGAACACTTCAAGGGCTCAAAAAATTCTGAAATAATTCACCAGCACTAAATCGACCCTGGGGATTCCAAAACTGGACTCGGTTTCTTTCTAGCTCTCGTAGTTTTCGAGAAATTATTTTTTTCTCGGAAACGGAGCTTCCTACACAAAATCGGACTACACCAGCGTGTTCAGCGCCCCAAAATACGTGGAAACCGTCCTTAACTCGCAAATTTATTTTGTAAATTTGTTGTGAAATGATCAAAGGGGGGGGTCTTTTGATTTTTTCGAACACTTCAAGGGCTCAAAAAATTCTGAAATAATTCACCAGTACTAAATCGACCCTGGGGATTCCAAAACTGGACTCGGTTTCTTTCTATCTCTCGTAGTTTTCGAGATATTATCTTTTTCTCGCAAACTGAGCCTCCTACATAAAAACGGACTACACCAGCGTGTTCAGCGCCCCAAAATACGTGGAAACCGTCCTTAACTCGCAAATTTATTTTTAAATTTTTTGTGAAATATTCAAGTCTTTTGATTTTTTTCGAACACTTCAAAGGCTCAAAAAATTCTGAAATAATTCACCAGTACTATATCGACCCTGGGGATTCTAAAACTGGACTCAGTTTCTTTCTAGCTCTCGTAGTTTTCGAAATATTATCCGTCCTTAACTCGCAAATTTATTTTTTAAATTTTTGTGAAATGTTCAAGTCTTTTAATTTTTTTCGAACACTTCAAGGGCTCAAAAAATTCTGAAATAATTCACCAGCACTAAATCGACCCTGGGGATTCCAAAACTGGACTCGGTTTCTTTCTAGCTCTCGTAGTTTTCGAGAAATTATTTTTTTCTCGGAAACGGAGCCTCCTACACAAAAACGGACTACACCAGCGTGTTCAGCGCCCCAAAATACGTGGGAAACCGTCCTTAACTCGCAAATTTATTTTTTAAATTTTTTGTGAAATGATCAAAGGGTCTTTTGATTTTTTTCGAACACTTCAAAGGCTCAAAAAATTCTGAAATAATTCACCAGTACTATATCGACCCTGGGGATTCTAAAACTGGACTCGGTTTATTTCTAGCTCTCGTAGTTTTCGAAATATTATCCGTCCTTAACTCGCAAATTTATTTTTTAATTTTTTTGTGAAATGTTCAAGTCTTTTGATTTTTTTCGAACACTTCAAGGGCTCAAAAAATTCTGAAATAATTCACCAGCACTAAATCGACCCTGGGGATTCCAAAACTGGACTCTGTTTCTTTCTAGCTCTCGTAGTTTTCGAGAAATTATTTTTTTCTCGGAAACGGAGCCTCCTACACAAAAACGGACTACACCAGCGTGTTCAGCGCCCCAAATTACGTGGGAAACCGTCCTTAACTCGCAAATTCAAGGGCTCAAAAAATTCTGAAATAATTCACCAGTACTAAATCGACTCTGGGGATTCCAAAACTGGACTCGGTTTCTTGGTAGATCTCGTAGTTTTCGAGATATTATTTTTTTTCTCGCAAACTGAGCCTCCTACACAAAAACGGACTACACCAGCGTGTTCAGCGCCCCAAAATACGTGGGAAACCGTCCTTAACTCGCAAATTTATTTTTTAAATTTTTTGTGAAATGATCAAAGGGTCTTTTGATTTTTTTCGAACACTTCAAAGGCTCAAAAAATTCTGAAATAATTCACCAGTACTATATCGACCCTGGGGATTCTAAAAATGGACTCGGTTTCTTTCTAGCTCTCGTAGTTTTCGAAATATTATCCGTTCTTAACTCGCAAATTTATTTTTTAAATTTTTTGTGAAATATTCAAGTCTTTTGATTTTTTTCGAACACTTCAAGGGCTCAAAAAATTCTGAAATAATTCACCAGCACTAAATCGACCCTGGGGATTCCAAAACTGTACTCTGTTTCTTTCTAGCTCTCGTAGTTTTCGAGAAATTATTTTTTTCTCGGAAACGGAGCCTCCTACACAAAAACGGACTACACCAGCGTGTTCAGCGCCCCAAAATACGTGGGAAACCGTCCTTAACTCGCAAATTTATTTTTTAATTTAGTAGTGAAATGATGGGGGTCTTTTGATTTTTTTCGAACACTTCAAGGGCTCAAAAAATTCTGAAATAATTCACCAGCACTAAATCGACCCTGGGGATTCCAAAACTGGACTCGGTTTCTTTCTAGCTCTTGTAGTTTTCGAGAAATTATTTTTTTCTCGGAAACGGAGCCTCCTACACAAAAACGGACTACACCAGCGTGTTCAGCGCCCCAAAATACGTGGGAAACCGTCCTTAACTCGCAAATTTATTTTTTAAATTTGTTGTGAAATGATCAAGTCTTTTGATTTTTTTCGAACACTTCAAGGGCTCAAAAAATTCTGAAATAATTCACCAGCACTAAATCGACCCTGGGGATTCCAAAACTGGACTCGGTTTCTTTCTAGCTCTCGTAGTTTTCGAGAAATGGAAACGGAGCTTCCTACACAAAAACGGACTACACCAGCGTGTTCAGCGCCCCAAAATACGTGGGAAACCGTCCTTAACTCGCAAATTTATTTTTTAAATTTGTTGTGAAATGATCAAAGGGGGGGGTCTTTTGATTTTTTTCGAACACTTCAAGGGCTCAAAAAATTCTGAAATAATTCACCAGTACTAAATCGACCCTGGGGATTCCAAAACTGGACTCGGTTTCTTTCTAGCTCTCGTAGTTTTCGAGAAATTATTTTTTTCTCGGAAACGGAGACTCCTACACAAAAACGGACTACACCAGCGTGTTCAGCGCCCCAAAATACGTGGGAAACCGTCCTTAACTCGCAAATTTATTTTTAAATTTGTTGTGAAATGATCAAAGGGGGGGGTCTTTTGATTTTTCGAACACTTCAAGGGCTCGAAAAATTCTGAAATAATTCACCAGCACTAAATCGACCCTGGGGATTCCAAAACTGGACTCGGTTTCTTTCTAGCTCTTGTAGTTTTCGAGAAATTATTTTTTTCTCGGAAACGGAGCCTCCTACACAAAAACGGACTACACCAGCGTGTTCAGCGCCCCAAAATACGTGGGAAACCGTCCTTAACTCGCAAATTTATTTTTAAAATTTGTTGTGAAATGATCAATGGTGTTGTTCTTTTTATTTTTTCGAACACTTCAAGGGCTCAAAAAATTCTGAAATAATTCACCAGCACTAAATCGACCCTGGGGATTCCAAAACTGGACTCGGTTTCTTTCTAGCTCTCGTAGTTTTCGAGAAATTTTTTTCTCGGAAACGGAGCTTCCTACACAAAAACGGACTACACCAGCGTGTTCAGCGCCCCAAAATACGTGGGAAACCGTCCTTAACTCGCAAATTTATTTTTTAAATTTTTTGTGAAATATTCAAGTCTTTTGATTTTTTTCGAACACTTCAAAGGCTCAAAAAATTCTGAAATAATTCACCAGTACTAAATCGACCCTGGGGATTCTAAAACTGGACTCGGTTTCTTTCTAGCTCTCGTAGTTTTCGAAATATTATCCGTCCTTAACTCGCAAATTTATTTTTTAAATTTTTTGTGAAATGTTCAAGTCTTTTGATTTTTTTCGAACACTTCAAGGGCTCAAAAAATTCTGAAATAATTCACCAGCACTAAATCGACCCTGGGGATTCCAAAACTGGACTCGGTTTCTTTCTAGCTCTCGTAGTTTTCGAGAAATTATTTTTTTCTCGGAAACGGAGCCTCCTACACAAAAACGCACTACACCAGCGTGTTCAGCGCCCCAAATTCCGTGGGAAACCGTCCTTAACTCGCAAATTCAAGGGCTCAAAAAATTCTGAAATAATTCACCAGTACTAAATCGACTCTGGGGATTCCAAAACTGGACTCGGTTTCTTTCTATCTCTCGTAGTTTTCGAGATATTATTTTTTTTCTCGCAAACTGAGCCTCCTACACAAAAACGGACTACACCAGCGTGTTCAGCGCCCCAAAATACGTGGGAAACCGTCCTTAACTCGCAAATTTATTTTTTAAATTTTTTGTGAAATGATCAAAGGGTCTTTTGATTTTTTTCGAACACTTCAAAGGCTCAAAAAATTCTGAAATAATTCACCAGTACTATATCGACCCTGGGGATTCTAAAACTGGACTCAGTTTCTTTCTAGCTCTCGTAGTTTTCGAAATATTATCCGTTCTTAACTCGCAAATTTATTTTTTTAATTTTTGTGAAATGTTCAAGTCTTTTGATTTTTTTCGAACACTTCAAGGGCTCAAAAAATTCTGAAATAATTCACCAGTACTAAATCGACCCTGGGGATTCTAAAACTGGACTCGGTTTCTTTCTAGCTCTCGTAGTTTTCGAAATATTATCCGTCCTCTACTCGCAAATTTATTTTTTTAATTTTTGTAAAATGTTCAAGTCTTTTGATTTTTTTCGAACACTTCAAGGGCTCAAAAAATTCTGAAATAATTCACCAGCACTAAATCGACCCTGGGGATTCCAAAACTGGACTCGGTTTCTTTCTAGCTCTCGTAGTTTTCGAGAAATTATTTTTTCTCGGAGACGGAGCTTCCTACACAAAAACGGACCACACCAGCGTGTTCAGCTCCCCAAACTACGAGGTATACCGTCCTTAACTCGCAAATTAAATTTTTAAATTTGTTGTGAAATGATCAAAGGGGGGGGTCTTTTGATTTTTTTCGAACACTTCAAGAGCTCAAAAAATTCTGAAATAATTCACCAGTACTAAATCGACCCTGGGGATTCCAAAACTGGACTCGGTTTCTTTCTAGCTCTCGTAGTTTTCGAGATATTATTTTTTTTCTCGCAAACGGAGCCTCCTACTCAAAAACGGACTACACCAGCGTGTTCAGCGCCCCAAAATACGTGGGAAACCGTCCTTAACTCGCAAATTTATTTTTTAAATTTTTTGTGAAATATTCAAGTCTTTTGATTTTTTTCGAACACTTCAAAGGCTCAAAAAATTCTGAAATAATTCACCAGTACTAAATCTACCCTGGGGATTCCAAAACTGGACTCGGTTTCTTTCTATCTCTCGTAGTTTTCGAGATATTATTTTTTTTCTCGCAAACTGAGCCTCCTACACAAAACGGACTACACCAGCGTGTTCAGCGCCCCAAAATACGTGGAAACCGTCCTTAACTCGCAAATTTATTTTTAAATTTTTGTGAAATGTTCAAGTCTTTTGATTTTTTTCGAACACTTCAAAGGCTCAAGAAATTCTGAAATAATTCACCAGTACTATATCGACCCTGGGGATTCCAAAACTGGACTCGGTTTCTTTCTAGCTCTCGTAGTTTTCGAAATATTATCTGGCCTTAACTCGCAAATTTATTTTTTAATTTTTGTGAAATGTTCAAGTCTTTTGATTTTTTTCGAACACTTCAAGGGCTCAAAAAATTCTGAAATAATTCACCAGTACTAAATCGACCCTGGGGATTCTAAAACTGGACTCGGTTTCTTTCTAGCTCTCGTAGTTTTCGAAATATTATCCGTCCTCTACTCGCAAATTTATTTTTTAAATTTTTTGAAAATGTTCAAGTCGTTTGATTTTTTTCGAACACTTCAAGGGCTCTAAAAATTCTGAAATAATTCACCAGCACTAAATCGACCCTGGGGATTCCAAAACTGGACTCGGTTTCTTTCTAGCTCTTGTAGTTTTCGAGAAATTATATTTTTCTCGGAAACGGAGCCTCCTACACAAAAACGGACTACACCAGTGTGTTCAGCGCCCCAAAATACGTGGGAAACCGTCCTTAACTCGCAAATTTATTTTTTAAATTTATTTTGAAATGATCAAGTCTTTTGATTTTTTTCGAACACTTCAAGGGCTCAAAAAATTCTGAAATAATTCACCAGCACTAAATCGACCCTGGGGATTCCAAAACTGGACTCGGTTTCTTTCTAGCTCTCGTAGTTTTCGAGAAATTATTTTTTTCTCGGAAACGGAGCTTCCTACACAAAAACGGACTACACCAGCGTGTTCAGCGCCCCAAAATACGTGGGAAACCGTCCTTAACTCGCAAATTTATTTTTTAAATTTGTTGTGAAATGATCAAAGGGGGGGGTCTTTTGATTTTTTTCGAACACTTCAAGGGCTCAAAAAATTCTGAAATAATTCACCAGCACTAAATCGACCCTGGGGATTCCAAAACTGGACTCGGTTTCTTTCTAGCTCTCGTAGTTTTCGAGAAATTATTTTTTTCTCGGAAACGGAGCCTCCTACACAAAAACGGACTACACCAGCGTGTTCAGCGCCCCAAAATACGTGGGAAACCGTCCTTAACTCGCAAATTTATTTTTTAAATTTGTTGTGAAATGATCAAAGGGGGGGGTCTTTTGATTTTTTTCGAACACTTCAAGAGCTCAAAAAATTCTGAAATAATTCACCAGTACTAAATCGACCCTGGGGATTCCAAAACTGGACTCGGTTTCTTTCTATCTCTCGTAGTTTTCGAGATATTATTTTTTTTCTCGCAAACTGAGCCTCCTACACAAAAACGGACTACACCAGCGTGTTCAGCGCCCCAAAATACGTGGGAAACCGTCCTTAACTCGCAAATTTATTTTTTAAATTTTTTGTGAAATATTCAAGTCTTTTGATTTTTTTCGAACACTTCAAAGGCTCAAAAAATTCTGAAATAATTCACCAGTACTATATCGACCCTGGGGATTCTAAAACTGGACTCAGTTTCTTTCTAGCTCTCGTAGTTTTCGAAATATTATCCGTCCTTAACTCGCAAATTTATTTTTTAAATTTTTGTGAAATGTTCAAGTCTTTTAATTTTTTTCGAACACTTCAAGGGCTCAAAAAATTCTGAAATAATTCACCAGTACTAAATCGACTCTGGGGATTCCAAAACTGGACTCGGTTTCTTTCTATCTCTCGTAGTTTTCGAGATATTATTTTTTTTCTCGCAAACTGAGCCTCCTACACAAAAACGGACTACACCAGCGTGTTCAGCGCCCCAAAATACGTGGGAAACCGTCCTTAACTCGCAAATTTATTTTTTAAATTTTTTGTGAAATGATCAAAGGGTCTTTTGATTTTTTTCGAACACTTCAAAGGCTCAAAAAATTCTGAAATAATTCACCAGTACTATATCGACCCTGGGGATTCTAAAAATGGACTCGGTTTCTTTCTAGCTCTCGTAGTTTTCGAAATATTATTCGTCCTTAACTCGCAAATTTATTTTTTGTGAAATGTTCAAGTCTTTTGATTTTTTTCGAACACTTCAAGGGCTCAAAAAATTCTGAAATAATTCACCAGTACTAAATCGACCCTGGGGATTCTAAAACTGGACTCGGTTTCTTTCTAGCTCTCGTAGTTTTCGAAATATTATCCGTCCTCTACTCGCAAATTTATTTTTTAAATTTTTTGTAAAATGTTCAAGTCTTTTGATTTTTTTCGAACACTTCAAGGGCTCAAAAAATTCTGAAATAATTCACCAGCACTAAATCGACCCTGGGGATTCCAAAACTGGACTCTGTTTCTTTCTAGCTCTCGTAGTTTTCGAGAAATTATTTTTTTCTCGGAAACGGAGCCTCCTACACAAAAACGGACTACACCAGCGTGTTCAGCGCCCCAAAATACGTGGGAAACCGTCCTTAACTCGCAAATTTATTTTTTAAATTTGTTGTGAAATGATCAAAGGGGGGGGTCTTTTGATTTTTTTCGAACACTTTTGAAATAATTCACCAGTACTATATCGACCCTGGGGATTCTAAAACTGGACTCGGTTTCTTTCTAGCTCTCGTAGTTTTCGAAATATTATCCGTCCTTAACTCGCAAATTTATTTTTTAAATTTTTGTGAAATGTTCAAGTCTTTTAATTTTTTTCGAACACTTCAAGGGCTCAAAAAATTCTGAAATAATTCACCAGCACTAAATCGACCCTGGGGATTCCAAAACTGGACTCGGTTTCTTTCTAGCTCTCGTAGTTTTCGAGAAATTATTTTTTTCTCGGAAACGGAGCCTCCTACACAAAAACGGACTACACCAGCGTGTTCAGCGCCCCAAATTACGTGGGAAACCGTCCTTAACTCGCAAATTTATTTTTTAAATTTTTTGTGAAATGATCAAAGGGGGTCTTTTGATTTTTCGAACACTTCAAGAGCTCAAAAAATTCTGAAATAATTCACCAGTACTAAATCGACCCTGGGGATTCCAAAACTGGACTCGGTTTCTTTCTATCTCTCGTAGTTTTCGAGATATTATTTATTTTCTCGCAAACTGAGCCTCCTACACAAAAACGGACTACACCAGCGTGTTCAGCGCCCCAAAATACGTGGGAAACCGTCCTTAACTCGCAAATTTATTTTTTAATTTTGTTGTGAAATATTCAAGTCTTTTGATTTTTTTCGAACACTTCAAAGGCTCAAAAAATTCTGAAATAATTCACCAGTACTATATCGACCCTGGGGATTCTAAAACTGGACTCAGTTTCTTTCTAGCTCTCGTAGTTTTCGAAATATTATCCGTCCTTAACTCGCAAATTTATTTTTTAAATTTTTGTGAAATGTTCAAGTCTTTTAATTTTTTTCGAACACTTCAAGGGCTCAAAAAATTCTGAAATAATTCACCAGCACTAAATCGACCCTGGGGATTCCAAAACTGGACTCGGTTTCTTTCTAGCTCTCGTAGTTTTCGAAATATTATCCGTTCTTAACTCGCAAATTTATTTTTTTAATTTTTGTGAAATGTTCAAGTCTTTTGATTTTTTTCGAACACTTCAAGGGCTCAAAAAATTCTGAAATAATTCACCAGTACTAAATCGACCCTGGGGATTCTAAAACTGGACTCGGTTTCTTTCTAGCTCTCGTAGTTTTCGAAATATTATCCGTCCTCTACTCGCAAATTTATTTTTTAAATTTTTTGTAAAATGTTCAAGTCTTTTGATTTTTTTCGAACACTTCAAGGGCTCAAAAAATTCTGAAATAATTCACCAGCACTAAATCGACCCTGGGGATTCCAAAACTGGACTCTGTTTCTTTCTAGCTCTCGTAGTTTTCGAGAAATTATTTTTCTCGGAAACGGAGCCTCCTACACAAAACGGACTACACCACCGTGTTCCCCCCCCCAAAATACGTGTGAAACCGTCCTTAACTCGCAAATTTATTTTTTAAATTTGTTGTGAAATGATCAAAGGGGGGGGTCTTTTGATTTTTTTCGAACACTTCAAGGGCTCAAAAAATTCTGAAATAATTCACCAGCACTAAATCGACCCTGGGGATTCCAAAACTGGACTCGGTTTCTTTCTAGCTCTCGTAGTTTTCGAGAAATTATTTTTTTTCTCGGAAACGGAGCTTCCTACACAAAAACGGACTACACCAGCGTGTTCAGCGCCCCAAAATACGTCGGAAACCGTCCTTAACTCGCAAATTTATTTTTAAATTTGTTGTGAAATGATCAAAGGGGGGGGTCTTTTGATTTTTTTCGAACACTTCAAGAGCTCAAAAAATTCTGAAATAATTCACCAATACTAAATCGACCCTGGGGATTCCAAAACTGGACTCGGTTTCTTTCTATCTCTCGTAGTTTTCGAGATATTATTTTTTTTCTCGCAAACTGAGCCTCCTACACAAAAACTACACCAGCGTGTTCAGCGCCCCAAAATACGTGGGAAACCGTCCTTAACTCGCAAATTTATTTTTAAATTTTTGTGAAATATTCAAGTCTTTTGATTTTTTTCGAACACTTCAAAGGCTCAAAAAATTCTGAAATAATTCACCAGTACTATATCGACCCTGGGGATTCTAAAACTGGACTCAGTTTCTTTCTAGCTCTCGTAGTTTTCGAAATATTATCCGTCCTTAACTCGCAAATTTAAAATTTTTGTGAAATGTTCAAGTCTTTTGAAATTTTTCGAACACTTCAAGGGCTCAAAAAATTCTGAAATAATTCACCAGCACTAAATCGACCCTGGGGATTCCAAAACTGGACTCGGTTTCTTTCTAGCTCTCGTAGTTTTCGAGAAATTATTTTTTTCTCGGAAACGGAGCCTCCTACACAAAAACGGACTACACCAGCGTGTTCAGCGCCCCAAATTACGTGGGAAACCGTCCTTAACTCGCAAATTCAAGGGCTCAAAAAATTCTGAAATAATTCACCAGTACTAAATCGACTCTGGGGATTCCAAAACTGGACTCGGTTTCTTTCTATCTCTCGTAGTTTTCGAGATATTATTTTTTTTCTCTCAAACTGAGCCTCCTACACAAAAACGGACTACACCAGCGTGTTCAGCGCCCCAAAATACGTGGGAAACCGTCCTTAACTCGAAAATTTATTTTTAAATTTTTGTGAAATGATCAAAGGGTCTTTTGATTTTTTTCGAACACTTCAAAGGCTCAAAAAATTCTGAAATAATTCACCAGTACTATATCGACCCTGGGGATTCTAAAAATGGACTCGGTTTCTTTCTAGCTCTCGTAGTTTTCGAAATATTATCCGTTCTTAACTCGCAAATTTATTTTTTTAATTTTTGTGAAATGTTCAAGTCTTTTGATTTTTTTCGAACACTTCAAGGGCTCAAAAAATTCTGAAATAATTCACCAGTACTAAATCGACCCTGGGGATTCTAAAACTGGACTCGGTTTCTTTCTAGCTCTCGTAGTTTTCGAAATATTATCCGTCCTCTACTCGCAAATTTATTTTTTAAATTTTTTGTAAAATGTTCAAGTCTTTTGATTTTTTTCGAACACTTCAAGGGCTCAAAAAATTCTGAAATAATTCACCAGCACTAAATCGACCCTGGGGATTCCAAAACTGGACTCTGTTTCTTTCTAGCTCTCGTAGTTTTCGATAAATTACTTTTTTCTCGGACACGTAGCCTCCTACCCACAAACGGACTACACCTGCGTGTTCAGCGCCCCAAAATACGTGTGAAAACCGTCCTTAACTCGCAAATTTATTTTTTAAATTTGTTGTGAAATGATCAAAGGGGGTCTTTTGATTTTTTCGAACACTTCAAGGGCTCAAAAAAATCTGAAATAATTCACCAGCACTAAATCGACCCTGGGGATTCCAAAACTGGACTCGGTTTCTTTCTAGCTCTTGTAGTTTTCGAGAAATTATTTTTCTCGGAAACGGAGCCTCCTACACACAACGGACTACACCAGCGTGTTCAGCGCCCCAAAATACGTGGGAAACCGTCCTTAACTCGCAAATTTATTTTTTAATTTGTTGTGAAATGATCAAAGGGGGGGGTCTTTTGATTTTTTTCGAACACTTCAAGGGCTCAAAAAATTCTGAAATAATTCACCAGCACTAAATCGACCCTGGGGATTCCAAAACTGGACTCGGTTTCTTTCTAGCTCTCGTAGTTTTCGAGAAATTATTTTTTTCTCGGAAACGGAGCTTCCTACACAAAAACGGACTACACCAGCGTGTTCAGCGCCCCAAAATACGTGGGAAACCGTCCTTAACTCGCAAATTTATTTTTTAAATTTGTTGTGAAATGATCAAAGGGGGGGGTCTTTTGATTTTTTTCGAACACTTCAAGAGCTCAAAAAATTCTGAAATAATTCACCAGTACTAAATCGACCCTGGGGATTCCAAAACTGGACTCGGTTTCTTTCTATCTCTCGTAGTTTTCGAGATATTATTTTTTTTTCTCGCAAACTGAGCCTCCTACACAAAACGGACTACACCAGCGTGTTCAGCGCCCCAAAATACGTGGGAAACCGTCCTTAACTCGCAAATTTATTTTTAAATTTTTGTGAAATATTCAAGTCTTTTGATTTTTTTCGAACACTTCAAAGGCTCAAAAAATTCTGAAATAATTCACCAGTACTATATCGACCCTGGGGATTCTAAAACTGGACTCAGTTTCTTTCTAGCTCTCGTAGTTTTCGAAATATTATCCGTCCTTAACTCGCAAATTTATTTTTTAAATTTTTGTGAAATGTTCAAGTCTTTTAATTTTTTTCGAACACTTCAAGGGCTCAAAAAATTCTGAAATAATTCACCAGCACTAAATCGACCCTGGGGATTCCAAAACTGGACTCGGTTTCTTTCTAGCTCTCGTAGTTTTCGAGAAATTATTTTTTTCTCGAAAACGAAAACTCCTACACAAAAACGGAATACACCAGCGTGTTCAGCGCCCCAAAATACGTGGGAAACCGTCCTTAACTCGCAAATTTATTTTTTAAATTTGTTGTGAAATGATCAAAGGGGGGGGTCTTTTGATTTTTTTCGAACACTTCAAGGGCTCAAAAAATTCTGAAATAATTCACCAGCACTAAATCGACCCTGGGGATTCCAAAACTGGACTCGGTTTCTTTCTATCTCTCGTAGTTTTCGAGAAATTATTTTTTTCTCGGAAACGGAGCTTCCTACACAAAAACGGACTACACCAGCGTGTTCAGCGCCCCAAAATACGTGGGAAACCGTCCTTAACTCGCAAATTTATTTTTTATATTTGTTGTGAAATGATCAAAGGGGGGGGTCTTTTGATTTTTTTCGAACACTTCAAGAGCTCAAAAAATTCTGAAATAATTCACCAGTACTAAATCGACCCTGGGGATTCCAAAACTGGACTCGGTTTCTTTCTATCTCTCGTACCTACACAAAAACGGACTACACCAGCGTGTTCAGCGCCCCAAAATACGTGGAAACAGTCCTTCAATCGAAAATTTATTTTTAAATTTTTGTGAAATATTCAAGTCTTTTGATTTTTTTCGAACACTTCAAAGGCTCAAAAAATTCTGAAATAATTCACCAGTACTATATCGACCCTGGGGATTCTAAAACTGGACTCAGTTTCTTTCTAGCTCTCGTAGTTTTCGAAATATTATCCGTCCTTAACTCGCAAATTTATTTTTTGTGAAATGTTCAAGTCTTTTAATTTTTTCGAACACTTCAAAGGCTCAAAAAATTCTGAAATAATTCACCAGCACTAAATCGACCCTGGGGATTCCAAAGCTGGACTCGGTTTCCTTCTAGCTCTCGTAGTTTTCGAGAAATTATTTTTTTCTCGCAAACTGAGCCTCCTACAAAAACGGACTACACCAGCGTGTTCAGCGCCCCAAATTACGTGGGAAACCGTCCTTAACTCGCAAATTCAAGGGCTCAAAAAATTCTGAAATAATTCACCAGTACTAAATCGACTCTGGGGATTCCAAAACTGGACTCGGTTTCTTTCTATCTCTCGTAGTTTTCGAGATATTATTTTTTTTCTCGCAAACTGAGCCTCCTACACAAAAACGGACTACACCAGCGTGTTCAGCGCCCCAAAATACGTGGGAAACCGTCCTTAACTCGCAAATTTATTTTTAAATTTTTTGTGAAATGATCAAAGGGTCTTTTGATTTTTTTCGAACACTTCAAAGGCTCAAAAAATTCTGAAATAATTCACCAGTACTATATCGACCCTGGGGATTCTAAAAATGGACTCGGTTTCTTTCTAGCTCTCGTAGTTTTCGAAATATTATCCGTTCTTAACTCGCAAATTTATTTTTTTAATTTTTGTGAAATGTTCAAGTCTTTTGATTTTTTCGAACACTTCAAGGGCTCAAAAAATTCTGAAATAATTCACCAGTACTAAATCGACCCTGGGGATTCTAAAACTGGACTCGGTTTCTTTCTAGCTCTCGTAGTTTTCGAAATATTATCCGTCCTCTACTCGCAAATTTATTTTTTTAATTTTTGTAAAATGTTCAAGTCTTTTGATTTTTTTCGAACACTTCAAGGGCTCAAAAAATTCTGAAATAATTCACCAGCACTAAATCGACCCTGGGGATTCCAAAACTGGACTCGGTTTCTTTCTAGCTCTCGTAGTTTTCGAGAAATTATTTATTTTCTCGGAGACGGAGCTTCCTACACAAAACGGACTACACCAGCGTGTTCAGCGCCCCAAAATACGTGAAACCGTCCTTAACTCGCAAATTTATTTTTAAATTTGTTGTGAAATGATCAAAGGGGGGGGTCTTTTGATTTTTTTCGAACACTTCAAGAGCTCAAAAAATTCTGAAATAATTCACCAATACTAAATCGACCCTGGGGATTCCAAAACTGGACTCGGTTTCTTTCTATCTCTCGTAGTTTTCGAGATATTATTTTTTTTCTCGCAAACTGAGCCTCCTACACAAAAACGGACTACACCAGCGTGTTCAGCGCCCCAAAATACGTGGGAAACCGTCCTTAACTCGCAAATTTATTTTTTAAATTTTTTGTGAAATATTCAAGTCTTTTGATTTTTTTCGAACACTTCAAGGGCTCAAAAAATTCTGAAATAATTCACCAGCACTAAATCGACCCTGGGGATTCCAAAACTGGACTCGGTTTCTTTCTAGCTCTCGTAGTTTTCGAGATATTATTTTTTTTCTCTCGCAAGTAAAGTTGTGACTACCACACATTATCTGTATAAAGTTCCAACTACCAATTCTTAGCAACATTTTTCCTGCTGTCTATTCTGAACGCGGTACATCCAAAGTTTACATTGAACACTCCTTGAATTTTATCTTCTAGTAGTAGTTGAGAATACTTATCCCAATATTATTATTTTTATTACATTCCTTTATATCTTTGCGTGTTACTTCATTTCATGTTTCATCCTTTGGATTTTTGTGGTGTTTTGATGTCCTTACCTAGCACTTAGTTAATAGTTATAAAACATGTGATATTCAAAAAGACAAAAAATACACTCCACATGTAAACAAATAAATATTACACAATGACGAACAGGATGAAGGTTTTCAACTTTGGGAAACTACATGGTACAATTTACATCATGATGGATTCAAATGATGATACGGACATTGTAGTTGCTGTGTTCGATGATGCTTAATACTTCTACGAGTAGCAATAATACAGTTTGAACTAATAAATATTAGTTACAGGTTCCACGACGTTAAACAAACAATTACTATCATAGCTACTTGAAAGTGATTGGAACTTTGAGGTAATATTTTAGTAACATGAATTTATCGCTGCTACGATCATTTACTACTTTCAAGTTCTGAAAATTTAAAAGTTATTCCTTTGGTAACTAAAGTGTCCCCGAAACCAGAGGAGCTCATATACTTTGTTGCATTAAATTATTTGTAGAATAAAGTAGCAAATTAGGTGGTGGTTACGAAATAGTTACTTTTTGAAGGTTCCAGTCTCAGTTAGTGTTACTTTGGTGCTAGTTTGCTTTACACTGAACACACTTTGACTTTCTAGGTATTGTCTATTCTTATTACATTTCTTTGTGGATTGAATAAGTATAGAAATTACACAATGACAAACAGTGTGAAGGTTTTAAACTTTAGAAAACTGCATGGTAAAATTTACTTTTTGGTGAATTTAAGAGGTTATAAGCAATCTGAAGTTGCTGCGCTTGATGATGCTTAATACTTCTACACGTAGCGAAAATGTTGTTTGGACTAATAATACAAATTATCGATTTATTGTTGTGAGCAATTGCAGTTCTCTAACAACACGTACATTATGTGACGTAAGTTGTCAAAATAAACACTTGAAATACCCTATAGCTCCCTTGAATAAAAAATTGTTATATAACAAACCCCATTTATTTTCGCTCTATATTAACAATGCTACGCTGTATATCATTTTTTTTTTGCCGAAGCTACTGATATTAGGTGATCTTTGTAGTAGTCATGTGTCTTTAAATCAAAAAAAGTCATGATTGCGTCCACATATCTCGAAGAAGGCTAGATCTACCCGTTTGAAACAATGGCCGTTTTTATAATTATCCTAACGAATATCACGCTTCAATTCTAACTGGTATTGTGGCTACTGAAAGCGTTGCCTAAAGTGACGAAGCATATTGTCCTGAAAAGGGTGAACAATGATCCGTATCGTGATCAGAGCCTTCGGATGAATAGCCACTATTTATAGTTTTCAATCACCGTAATGCGTCCAAATCCGTAATTAAAAACATAATGAAATTATAACGACTCCAGGCCCTCTAGATTTATGAGTGTTATGAGGAGAGATTTGTAAAGTGTCAATGTATAATTTGGTAGGAAAGGGAGTCATTTTTAATCGCGATGACATGAATAGAGGCTTCCTGACTACCATCCCGCTAAAGTATCGCCTCATTTAGGCCCTGTTCACTCGAATATTAATTGAATGCGACAAGAGTGTATTAATACGATTCCAGACTTAGTTATACTAAGCATATTGCCGGGTGACTTCGGATGAAGTTAGATGCGGTGATAAATTGCCAAAGTGGATCATTAGGGGGGCGGAATCAATCTACACCGACACGATTCTGTTTCTTCGGGCGTTTTAGGTGAAAATTCTAGTGGACAATTAGTCACTCTATGGGAGGCAAGTGCACCATTAGTCCGAATATAACTCACACCATTAGTTCACCTAGTTGCTGGTGCTTAACCCCTTTCAGGCATGTGGGTCATAAATTAGTATTACGTAATTCTAAGTCTACTTAACCGCTTGTTTATCCACGTGTTATTACAACTGATTTGCTAAAAATGTTTCTCATGTGACTTAACAAATTTTACCCCAGGGCAGTATATAAAATATTAGTGCACTAGACCATTTCTCATATAAACCATTGAAAGAAAATTAAGTCAGTTTACCATTAAATGTATATTCTAATCCTAGCAACTATGAAATTAATAATAAAATATGCAGTAATAATCAATATATGAGTATTGTAATGGCACATAACTTTATTGTTATTTTTATTATACTATTTTACAGCTATAATTATACCAAATAGCTGTAAAATGGTAAATATTCACTAATCCACAGCATTTCTCATTGTTTCAGTTTTAGAGAGTATCATAGAGAATAAATTATGAGAAAGTGGTTTTTATCTATTTTTTTAGGTTTTCTCAAATATTTTCTGTAACCCCCAATTTTAATTTCAAATTCGTGTTCAGCGGGAAAAAATACATAGAAAAAATATAATGGGATCCTCAGCACACACCACTTTTTTTTGTGGGCCTGTGTTATTTATCTGATATATATTTAGCAATAATAACTGTTTAGCTATTTCTATTGAAATTCTAAAATATAAACGAGTAAAATTGACAAAGAAATGTAGTATTCATTAAAATATAAATATTGCAATGCTTAAAAATTATTTATAACTATTACATGCGATCAGCATTAAAAATCAGATATTTATTATTATTATTATTATTATTATTAATGTAATGTACTGATGACATATACCATAAAAGACTTTGGCAAATATATAATTTTCTAACACCAAACACTCCACTTTCTTTAAATAAATGCTCAGTAGAATACTGTCTGTCTTTTTTAAACATTATCTTTAGTAATGTGTTTTGTGATGCATATTTGCTACTACTTTTATATTAGGGGCTAAAAATAATATTGTTAAAACTAATATACTGTTTGTATAAGCACTAATAAACATCATAACGTTGGTGTTTTTGTTGGTTGGCTGTCGTTCACTTCGGCAGAGGTCCATTAGGGTCTGCCATAGGAAGTATGCAAATCGGTATTGACAAATGGCGAAAGAAATGCATCTGCATATTTGAGTTATGGGGCTAAATCGTGCTCGGCAAGTCGTATTTGTCAAGCGCGCCTCATCTAGTGACCAACTGACCGCGCACGAGCCGAAGAAATGAGCCTTACAGAAAGAAATTCCCGCAAATGTGAATACATCTCCGAGTCATTTATGTATTGTTATCTCCAAGGGAAACTTGGATGGGGGAATTCTAAAACACGAAACAAGCCGATAAGTCTCGGACTGTTTTTTATTTACGAATGGGGTCATCCCAGGATGGTAATCAATCACTGGCCAGTGGACTCTACTAGGCTTGATGGCCTGCGTAATGCATAATGTTTAAGATGTTAGCTGGTGGGTTAACGTGGTCTCCAGAGGGTGTTTTCGATGTCGTTTTAGATAAGCATCTACAAATTGGTCTATGTCTCTGGGAATACGGAATGGACTTGGGGAATAAATACTTTATTTTACTTTTACCAAAAATCACCCAATACCTGAATAGGCACATCATGATTTAAACTAGTCATATTCGATATTGAGTGTTATATAGAAGTTACATAAAATATTTGCATATACAGGATGTCCGGAATAAGCCAGAATGCCAATACTGAAAGGGCTACTATAATATGCAAAATCTAAGGCTAAGCAAAACCCTTTTAGCATAATTTGTATCAGTATTAATGTAGTATGCAATAGAATATTTCTAAAATTCTTCAAACTGCTCTGATTCGGTAATGTACGACAACATTGCAATCCATTACATTTAACAATACCGTAAGTTCACCACATCACTACTAATAATTATGGCATGACCAAAAAAGTATTTACACTATGTATCCATGACCCACAAATGACACAAAAACGTAAAAATACAATGCACAAATGCCTGTTTACAGTCTATGGCAATTTATTAGTGTTAATATTTTAATTATTGCTGCCAGACACATATTCTGACCTTTCATTATGTTTGAAAGATTAACCTGTAATACATTTCAAACTAATATAATATTTATGCAACTTCTCCATTCTACTAGGTAAGTTTATTTAATCGACCTATTTTTGATTCAAGGAACATGTGATAGAACTTATTGTATACGCCTTTTATGCACTGTGTAAATAGATATGGAAAACTACTCTAATTTTTTTCAGTGTAATTTATAAATATGTACATTGCGTATTAATACAAAAATGCTATATTTTACGTAAAGTTTCTGTATGGTTATGTCAATAACAGCATTATTGATAAAAATCTTGATCGCCTATCCCGCAGAAAGTTTTGCAGTGCGAAAGGTCACGTTATTACCATCAGGAACCCTAACGACTTCTGAATTATTTAATAGCTTTGGGCGCCTAAAATTTTTGACTATATAAAATATTATCGGGCGCATTATCTGTGAACTGCCTCCCTAATGCCGCGATGTGTCCATTTAGGCCGCAAATAAATGAAATATTTTAATAAACCCCCAGATGCGTACACGGGTTGCATAATTAAAATCTTAACGAAGTGCGACTGGTGATTAGCGCTGATGAAATTTTAGTAAATCGCCTCTGAAATGCCGCACCTCTAGAAAATTACGCTGTTACACAGAAAATTGTCACCGAAAATATTGCTGGTTGCTTATGCACAAATAAATACTTTTTGAAAAAATTTTTTTTGTTAATTTTAGTTCGTTATTGAAATAGAGTACAGACATGTATCAGATTCAATATCAAGTAAAATTTTACTGAATAAATAATCTCAAAATATATCATTGTACGACAATATCTTCTATAAATACACAGCAATTTATAATATTCAATCAGGTTTGAAATTATTTTAATCTTCCAAGTGTAATATGTTACATTATTTGTTGCCCTACTTGTCACCTTGAAGGTTAACCTACACTAACGCACGCATTTTCGTTTTCTCTGTGTTGCAATCTGTGTTAAGGCGGGGATTTTGTAGAAAAGGAATTGCACAGCCTGAGTGAGCGAAACGACGAATCAATGAGACCTATGAGACAGTATACAACTCGTATAGGCCCGAACCGCACGGTTCTCTGAAGTTTATCGTACATTTTGACGTACATAAAAATGGAAGCCGTGATATATGTTATGATTTTACTCGAGGACACAAAATGTAAAATTAGCAATAAATATTAATCTGAAAGTGAAACACAAGTTGTCCTATATGTTCTGGCTAGTGAGTGAAGTAATTTGGTGGCTGTGGCTGTGATAATTTTGCCGTAATTGTGACATATTGTCGTAGTAACTGTGTGGCTAAAATTGAGGTATTTTAACATTTATTTTAATTATTCTTGTGATTTTATGAGCAATGAAAATTATCTCACGCACTAGCGGGAACCTTTGTGAATACGTTGATATATAATAATAACCAATTATTTAAATTTTCTTGGAGTTCTGTGTCCTCGCTTGAAGACCTGTTAGACGGTAAAAATATGTATACAAAATCCCAGCCTTAAGTGTTAATTAGAAGTTATAAGCCAATTTTTATTAAGCAATGCTAAATGGGAGATAGCAGTTTTGTAAAGGCATCTAGCGAAAATTTGTCAAACGTACATGCATGTATGCCAATGATTCCTTAAATTTAATTTATTAAAAATCGTGTTAAAATGTCAAAAATGTAACTACCTTTAAACATTTTAATTGTTTTGTTATTGTTATATTGTTTGTGAAACGTCCATTACATTCGTAGTTATCTGTCACATTTATTTCTTAAATACTTTTTCCCGATTTTGTCAACAAAAGGAGATATAAATTCTGGGATCCGTTTTTAAAAGCAGACGTGTTTTTTGGTTGTGGTCAAAGAAAGCGGAAGTCTGGGGCCCTTTAAATAAGTCCTTGGAAGAAGCACTTTGATTAAAATTCGTTATACGCTGCATCCGAAGATTTATTTGCCCAAGCAATGTATGTTTGTCTTCCGAAATCTGTGGAAACTCCTTATAGAGAAATGTAAACTTACACATACGTTATCTTTGTTGTTCTGAAATGCGGCGCGAGCGATTGTAAAGCCCCTTTGATCTTCTGAACTCCGCAAATATACAACCACATATGACGGTAGGGCGCCGTTTTTACTGCGTTTATTCACGATTTTACTTTCTCTGACATTATCTCACATATAATCTGCCTAAATTGCTTTGATAATGCTAAATAAAGCTTTACCAAAGGGGCCCTCTACAGCGCAAGGCTTCAGGCGAATCACTTCAAAAATTAACGCTATCTGCTAGCATATCACTATACAGGACGTACTTTATAATAATTGATAACAGACTCTTCAAAGTGTAACTGAAATCTCACATTTTAATTACAGTTTTACGGTTTTAATCCAATTTTTTGCACCACATATTGTAAATATACACCGGCACAGCAGTCAAATTGCAGTGAAATTAGATTATTTGTAAGTAATACTAGCATATCGTAATTATTTTGAGTAATTGTTTAGTAAATACAAATATAAAATTGCTGTAAAGATGATAGTAATTTTACAACTATTACAGACCGTTTACAATGTAATTGTGAATTCACATTCATTTAGAATACTGCCGCTAGAAGGGAAAGTGTAGTTATTGTAATTTTACTGTATTTATCTGCATTATAGAATTATTACAAGATAATTACAGTAGTAGTGATTTAAATTACATTTCTTGTGAAAAATAATCATTTTAATTGTAATTTTACTGTATCCCTTTTTGCACTGCATATTATGATATCCTTTATAGTATTAATTACACTGGTATTGTATTATTATATTATTTTGTATGTAATTTTTTTGTCTATTAAAATTACATTATCACATATACTATACAATGAAATTATTGTGAATTCAAATCATTTTAACTGTTGTAATTTTACTATATTTCTTTGTATATGTGAAATTACAGTGGTAACGATTTAAATTACATTATATTAAGAATAATAATATATCTACTCCTCATTTTAATCACAAGGGTTAGCCAGAAGTCGAAGACTTGTGCGGGAGAGGGGGCGGCATATTATTACTAAGCAGGTCGCATTTGCGCCCAAGAAAGACTTACGTTTGTAGGCCCTAACCACTATGCAGTGCTGGAATGAGGGAAACCTAGAAAACCTCATTAATTGGGGGGTAGTCAAAAGTCGACCGGTATCAATCTTTCAGATTCACCCAAGCTAACATTCTTCCACCCTACCATACTCGCAGAGAGGGTGCCAATCCTCTCCATGAATATAGCTGATATACGGTCCATCGGCTGCGGGGATCGAACCTACAGCGGTCTAGCCACATCGATTCAAGTATTGACGCCTTAAACCGCGCCGCCACTGACCGACATTGTTATATTGTTCTGGGTAATAATTCTATAAATTAGCCATTTCTTTTATTTGTGTCAAATATGATGCCCAATTAATGTCTATAGTAATTTTACAAAACAGAGTTACAGTTATTTTACAATGTAATAGCAAATTCACATTTCAACCAAAATTTGGTGTAATTTTACTGTTTTCGGTTTATCACTATATCTGGTATACGTCAAATTACAGTGGTAACGAGTTCAAATTAAAATGAAGTATTTTCACTTGTAATTGTTTGATAAATTTGTCACTTTTTAATCTGTGTCAACTATAATATTCTAAGTACAAAGTAATTTTACAGAATATTTTTATAGGCATTTTACAATGTATTTGTATATTACTGTATTCCATTTGGCACAGCATATTAAATGCATATACTTATGTCAAATTACAGTGGTAACGATAGAAGTAGACTTTTAGTTGTATTTTTATTGTATATTCCTGTTTCAATAGCAAACTAACTTGACATTTGTTAAATTACAATGGTACATGTTTAAATTGCAATGTGATGTAACATTGTTTTGGGCAATTGTTTAATAAGTTTATTCATATTGAATTTTTTTAAAACATTGTATTCCAATAATGTCAAAAGCAAATTTTCAGATTATTACAGACATTTTACAATGGAATTGTAAATTTAAATTTAAAATTGCACAGTATATCTTGCTGATAGAAAGACTATATCTTTGTCTAATTATAATACAGCCTGGCATATGTCCCATTAAAGTCCATAGTAATTTTACAAAACATTGTTACAGCTATTTTACAATGTAATAGCAAATTCACATTTCAACTAATGTTGTAATTTTACTGTACTCCTTTTAGCACTATATTTCACAAATTGCAACGGTAACGACTGCGGTAATTACATTGTATTATTTTGTATTGTAATTGTTTGATAAATTTGCCACTTTTTAATCTGTGTTAAATATAATATTATATTAAGGTATAAAGTAATTTTACAGAAAAGTTTTTATAAGCATTTTACAATGTAATAGTATATTACTGTATTCCACAGTATAATATGCACTGACTTATGTCAAATTACAATGGCACATGTTTAAATTTCAATGTAATTTAACATTACTATGGGTAATTGTTTGCCAAATTTATCCATACTTAATTTATTTAAAACGTTGAAGTCCAGTAATGTCGACAGCAAATTACAGATTATTACAAACATTTTATAATGCAATTTTATAGTGAATTTACATTTAAAATACTGTAGTGTATCTTGCTGATAGAAACAATCTCATTTTGTTTAAATTTTACAGCATATTGTAATATAGTCTGGCATATGTCAAATATAATTGTAACGATTTGTTATCTTCTTAAATATAGGATTACAACAGCTCCTTTAAACGACGGAGTGCAGACAACTATTTTTCCACTAAAAGACGGGATAATTATATAAAATATCCTCAAATAATAGTGTTCCGCTACGGTCCTAGTCGCGATTGCAGTCCTTCACGGTCCATGACTGCACAGAGCTTGAATTTGGCTCCCACGAAATGCAGGCACTGAGACAAACCACTTTCGAACACTTGGTTGCTTCCAATTCAAATGATTTTCTGATTTTGCTTTAATAGAGGCTATTGGGGATGTAATGGCTTAACCGCAAATTTAGACGTACATGGAGACAAAATCCAAACACTGAGAGTGGCGTTTTGTACCAAAGCTATTATTATGTAAGCTTTGATTATACAGATTGTAACGGAAAAAAATGGTCAAGTATTTTTTTATTTTTCTTATAACATTTACGTACAAATTATGCTTATATACAAAGGTGCACAGAGGCGGAGTTACAGGCCTTGACCCATTTGGAAAACAAATAATATATTGTATTTCAACAATTATGTAAAAAATGTATATACTTCAAGTTAAAAATAGCGCAATAATACTAATACAAATATATAATACTTGTTTGTACAAAATGTTTCTTTCATAATTTTAAGACCAGTTTGGACTACTGTTGTACAGGGTGTCTTAAACTCGATAGAATGGGCTACTGTGAGCATACAAATTGGTAAGCTCCATTTTCAATCGAAAGTATTATATTTGGGATTTAACAGAAACGAATAATGAAGTTGTCAATTCTATTTGTTCCAGAAACATACCCAGTTTCTTTCCCGTTAAAAAGCTTTCCTTTTCCTAATACACTTTTATTAGAGAATTATTTCTGTATTACTTTCAAGGAATTTTTTAACAAAATTCACGTCACTTAATTTAAACGTCGTATTATTTCGCGCTACATCTCCTTTTACCTGTGCCCAGAATAATTCGATTGGGTTAAGTTCACAGTGATAAGGTGGTAACCGTTATTTGGCGATTTGTTGCCATTTCATCGATAACATATTTTTTCTGATCTTTATTAAGATTGACAAGTGTCAAAAGTTCCATTTTCACCATTTGTTTCAAAAGAAATGTTTTTTCCGGATAACCATTGAATTATACCGGCTTTCCTGCAAGCAGTTGTAGGCGTTCGCTCGGTCTGCCATGAATGGTACCTGGCATTATTCATGACAATTACAGACCCCGGATGAATAAGATTCAACGTCTGTGTAAAATACTCTTCGAAAACATCTGCGTTCATGTCTTCGTGATAGTCACCTGTATTTTTAGACTCAAATAAAAGTAAACCGCCATCTACAAAACTACTGGCGCTACCTATATGTGTCACTATTAATTTTCGCCCTTTACCTGAAGGTGCCTTGAACCCTGTTGAGTCCGTCCAAAAATGCTTGTCGAAAACTTTTTACATTTTTATCTTGTCATACTTTTGTTACAGTATATCCCTCGTTGACCCAAGTTTCGTCTAGATAATAAATATTCCTCCCTTCGTCACCGAATTTTCTAATTGATCTTAAATAGGATCTTCGCCAACAAATAATTTCATCTTTATCGAGAAGAACTGACTAGCTGTTCTGCTTTTCCCAGCAAAAATTCAACTCTCGTAAGAAGGCCCATAATTCGCTTCTACTGATTTTTGGCAAATCGTTGTCCTCTAAAAGTTCTCTTAAAATTTTGTTTAGCGTTGGTATTACTTTTGTGCAAATGAAATTTTTGAAGAAATCATCTATAACGACTTTTGACCTCCTTATAGATGATTTTGGGGATTTACAGTATCTTGTTCATTTTTCGGTTCCTTTAAAAGTCTGTAGATAGTCGATTTTTCAATCCGTCATTTTGGATCACTTTTCCACGATTTCGTCAACACTGCTGGTAGGATTTTGGTGTTTCAATACATTAAATACATTTAATATAATAATCTTCTCATTCTGAGACAGCTCACATCTATTCACGCGTTTAGCAGGTACGTAATCTGATAAGCTCGACATTTTACCCAAACAATATTAGACACACTGGCACAATATTCACTAAACACAAGTCGAATTTTACTCTACTGCACTAGCAGGTCTTCGTATATTCAGCCCTAAGACTGGATTGATCTGTCACAATACACTGGCTCCTGCCCTATGATGTATCCAGTAAAATATACTAATGTACACCCTGTATCTGTTAGCATTAGTGTTACCCGATAATTACCTGAAACGAAATATTACCACGCCCATGGCCGGTTCTTATCTCGGGGTTTTATAACTCTTTCAATTCCAAATTATTTATAGGTATCAGCAAGAAAGGATGTCATATTTTTCCACATTATTTTTAAGAGAAATTCAGCGCAAATAATTAATATGCTAACTCACAGCTATTAATAACAGTGTTGAAACTTCTTTTGTGTTGGCTAATTAACTTAACATTAAGTGAGTATTTATTATACATCATCCAGTACGCAGTCGATGCAAGCTAGCTGAGCTGGTGGTTAGTCTTTTATTACTTGATGATGAAGTGCATTTTGTTCAATAGTATTTCCTGAAAATTTGCAACATAATACCAGATAATTTCCATAGTGTCGCCATCTGAAAAATCACTCTTAACCACGGTTCATTGATAATAGCCAGCGTTTGTACAATAAACTTGAATGTTTATGACTCGATTCAACATCTCCAGCATCGTTATAAATACTATCCACATTGATTGTAAAAATAACGCATAAACATTTACATACAAGTACCTATCTGACGAGTTATTCGTTGATTTTCAGCTCTCTAGTATCTTGAATGTCAAATGGCGTGAGTTATTATTTATTTATTTCTACTTTACGGTACATTACGTTATAATGCTAATTAAAGTTCGATGAAAATGCGGCAAACTTCGCGGAAATTCAAACTGCTTCATGACGAGTCACGCTTACAACAAACAAAGCTATATTATATATAATCAAAAAGTGTAGCAAAATATGTCAATAAAAGAACTATTTTTGACTTGGTTTCCATGTTTATTTTACTGATACAAATAATATGTTGCAAAATGTGCTTGACGTACACGCAGAGAAAAACTTGTTTAATTTAACAAAATAATTTTTAACACAAATAAAAAAAGTGTCATGTATCGACAAGTAAATTTGTAGTTAAGTGGAATAAATATGCCCATTGATTATTAACATACTTATTTGTTTTATATAACAAAATTGTTGTTTTAGATAACAAAATATTTTGTTGCGTGTTTAACTATAATGAGGCTGAAATAAGATATATTTTTGTGGAATTAAATACAAATTTTAACAAATTTAATAGCACTATTTTGATTTTATATAACAAATTTGTTATATACAAACATTTGTTAAATTAATGTAAATGTGATTAATTTAATAAAATCGTTTCGTTACTTCAAGAAAATTAATCTCTTGAAAATTGGATATATTTTTGACTCAATTAATATAAATGTTTAGTTTCTCAGTTTACAGGAAGCTTGTTGAAATCAATAAGGAATTTGTTTTTTTATATATATTTTTAGGTATTAACAATATTGTGTGAAACTAACTACTCTGCGGACTAAAGCCCCGACCAGCGTTGAATTACACCTACAATATCTACCCATATAATACTAATTATTAGCTATTGTAAAATTTTTATAATGTATTAGAAAGGAATTTTAGGCTAATATAAATCAAATCTCCTAAAATTCCTATCCTATCAAGTCATATGTGGTTGAATTTTCGAGTTCCCACAGTTTCAATAGGGAACTTTATAGTTTTTTCATTAAATCAGGTTAGTAAATTTAGTAAGATTGATTTTTAGATAAATATTGAATAGAACTTTGTCTGTGGAATTGTTCATTATTATAGATGTTTGATATCAGAGAGCATACATATGACTTCATTGATAGGAATTGTACTAAATACAGAACTAGGATTAATAATATTGTGATAGCACCAATTGAATGAATTGAAAAAGGTAATTATTTCATGCTGACGCCATATTTATATTTAAAGAATTTTAAATTTAGTATTTGTATTTGCACATCATGTAATTTTGAAAATAATGCAAATAGGAAGTAGATTGGTATTGTTGTTCATTGTGTTACGTTATCGATAAGACTACAAGAAATACTTACTATCGCAAATTAGTTGTGTTCCCCGATACTTGTAGACGAAGTAACACATTAGAATTACTAAAAGGTAATTGGCATGACATAGAAATCTTTGTTTCATGGATAACAGATGCAAGACTATCCTTCTCGAATCTACGTATAACTAAGATACAGAACTCAAAATGACACTATATTCCATACTAGAAGAAATTATAGACATTCTAAATGACTCACAGGTAAATCTCATTTAATAATAATAATATAATAATATCTCTACCAGAAGTCGGAGACTTGTGCGGGAAAGGGGCGGCATATTATTATTAAGCATTTGCGCCCAGGAACGACTTACGTTGGTAGGCCCTAACCACTATTCAGTGCAGGAATGAGGGAAACCTGGAAAACCTCATTCATTAGGGGGGTAGTCAAATATCAACCGGTATCAATCTCTCACATTGACCCAAGCTAACATTCTTCCACCCTACCATACCCGCAGAGAGGGTGCCAATCCTCTCCACGAATATAGCTTATATACGGTCTACCGGCAGCTGGGCGCGAACCCACACCAATCTAGTCACCTCGATTCAAGTACTGACGCCTTAAACCGCGCGACCACTGACCGACAACTTTTTTATAGTGTTTGTTTTCAGTGACTTACACTGTACGTAAATTTGAAGTCTTATCTTTATTTTCAATTCGCATATACGAACTGCATTTACTAATGTTTGATTGACTGTTTAAGTAACAAATTCTGTTTGATATCAGCTCTTCTACAAAGTAGTAGCATTACTTGTGTAACATGTAATTTCTGCTTCATGAGCACGAAGTTAGACGAAACGATTTACACCAAAAGCCAATTCCTGCGTTATAAAAACATTGCGCATAGCCATAAATCATACTCTAGTCGAGAATGAAATGAACTCGCCATTTCCTTATACAGAGTACAACAATGTGCAAAATACAAATGTTATGGTCTGAGAACTACATTGCTAAATCTAGCAGCTGTACAATTTATTAACTGCCTTAATGATACCATGCCTCAAGTGCAACTGTAAAGTTGGCATGTTCTTACTAAATTACCAGTCTGAATTCATAATATAAAACTAGTTTTTTATAGTACATGATGAGCCTTAAATAAGTACAAATATTGCAACCAACAGTACAGCTCGCTGTGTAGAAAAAAAATCAGGAATAAAATATTAATATTTTAAATAAATTTCGTGGTTGTATCACAGCGTTGCCAGTGTTACTCTAATGTCTTGAAGTCTAACTAGAAGTCTATATAAAACAATCTTCAAGAAAATTAATAACTGTGATTTTAAGACAACATGCAAGGGGTTTTAAGAAACACACACCCACTATGAAATACTAAAATAGTTGATGTACGAAATTTGAAGAAAAAATAGTTTATTGAATTAACAAGAACAAGCATCTAATTCCTGAGTATTATTTACAGTGGAAAATATAACAATTACAAATAATAAACAGGAATAATATAACCTTTCTGTTCTTTGCATAACTATTTTTCATTTAATTTATATTTTATTGTTCTAGTTCCCTCAAGTTTCCTCCTTTAATGTTTCGTGTCATTTTTGCAATAATTGCGGAGTGTTTTTTGAACATGCTCTTTATAGAAAAAACGCACTGGTTCAAGGAGTATGCCATCACACGAAATATCATTTATAATATGAGATTGTTCATTCCAGACGTAATTAATAAACTTCTGTCAGGGTTTAAAACTGTAAAATAATTGCAAATAATCTCTAATTACAAGAAAAAGTAGACATTTTAATCTCGTTTGAATTTGACCATCGTAAAGCATGTGGTAGTGTTTAACATTGGCGCATCCGCCATATTTTATAAAGACTGTCGTTGGCGTTTAACGTAACTAACGAGATAAAAATAAAAAAAAAATTATCAAGATTATAAAGTCTCTTCATTTTAAATGTTAATTAGTTTTACATAAAAAAAATATCTAAGTTATAGAAACATTTTGTATATAATGGTTACCCTCTACTTTACTAAGCAGAGTAATGTCATGTGAGTTTGGATCTGGTTAGGCTATAATACAACCCTCTATATAAAGAACATATAATGTAATTTCGCATGCCGTAATAATAATAATAAATAAATTTATTTCAAGGATATGCATTGGCACATTTTACAAGGATGTAAAAAATTGCAAGAAACATAAAAATGAAATGACGTCACATACTTTTTTTCTGTTAATAATAATTTAAGCTTTGCGTAAGTAATATTGGCAGTTCTTGTATCATACGTACGATCAGAGGAGTTCGTTGTGAAACTATTTTTATTTTTAAATATATATAACGAAACATTCAGTTATATATAGTCTGTATATTATCAATATATTATTTTGCTTAAATTTGTTCTTACATCATTCATTATATGTCATTTTATATGATTCTAATAATTCTTTTTTGTAACATATTTTTCTTTTATACTTAAATTACTACTCCAAAATAATATTCCATATTTGCAAACAGATCAAAATTAGAAAAATACAATATTTTTAGACTTTTAACATTTAAGTAACTACTTGTTATTCTACTACAATAACCAATTTTGTTAAGTTTTACAGATAAATGTTTGATTTTGCCATGTTAAATAATAATAATAATAATAATAATAATAATAATAATACCTTTATTTTCCTCAGAGACAGTAACAAACTGTATAGGAATAGTCAATGGTACAAAATAAATTTAATTTACAAACAATTCATCCAGTGTATAAAAACATTTCTCAGTCAAATAAGACTTCAGTTCATGTTTATATTTTATCACGTTATTAATTTGCTTAATATTATATGGCAAATAATTATATACCTTAAGTCCAAGACAATTAGGCGAATTTATCGCAATTTTATATTTACAGTATGGTATATGATAATTACCATTTTGTCGCGTATTCCTTCCATGTTTATCAAAATTCGTAAAGAATTTAGTCTTATTATTAAAAACATAAACACACAATTCATAAATAAACACTGAAACAACAGTTAAAAGTTTTAAATCTTTAAAAACACATCTACATGAAGAAATACTACTAAGACCTAACATGCTTCTCAAAATTCTTTTTTTGTGCAATAAAAACATCCGATGTTAAGGTTGAATTACCCCATAGGCATATGCCATATCGTAGCCTCGATCCGACTTGCGCGTGATATATTTGCAAAAGTTGATTCATAGTCATAACTGGTTTCAAAGTTCTCATCAAGTAACTAACAGAATTTAGTTTTGAAATTAGCTGCTCACAATGTGGGTTCCAGGTGAGGCACTCGTCCATTAATACTCCCAAAAATTTTACCCTTTCACTACTTGACAACTGACAGTTCCTATCTGAAATTTGAATATCCAAATTTGCACATATTTTTTGTCGATTATGAAATCGCACAAAATTAGTTTTCTCTTGATTTAAATGTTGTTTGTAAAAACAGTACCAATTATTCAAAATATTCAACGCTTTATTACAATTATCCTCGAGCACAGAATCTGATTTATTAGAAAAATCAGAGATTGATCATCTGCATACAATGTTACAAAGCCATCAGGTATCAAGTTGCCAATTTCATTTGTGTATAATATAAACAGAATGGGGCCAAGAACAGAACCCTGTGGCACCCCCATACTAATTACAGAATTCTTAGAATTTACTTGAGCCACAGTTGCATTATGTGTGCTTGAAAGACTAACATACTGTTTTCTTTCTTTAAGAAAAGAAGATATCCAACATAAGGATTTATTTTGGATTCCATAAGCGTAAAGCTTTTGTAGTAATTTGTCATGATCAACACAGTCAAATGCCCTGCTGAGATCACAAAAATCCCAACAGGGCATTCGCCTGCGTCGATACATTCAATAAGCTTATCATAAAAGCGTATATAGCAGTATGTACAGATCTATTAGCACGAAAACCATGTTGATTTTCCAATAGTATGTTATGATTATCAACAAAATTTAACAAACGGTGCAAATATGCATATTCAAATATCTTAGAAAACCCGGATGTTAGGGTAACTGGTCTATAGTTTTCTACCTTAAGAGGATCTCCTTTTATATATGGGGACAACTTTACCGTTTCAGGAGATTTGGAAATTTCCCAGTAACAAAAGACAAATTTATCAAATATGTAATAGGGGCTATAATTACATTAATAACCCTTTTATAATGAAAGACGGAATGCCATCTGGACCAAATGAATGTTTATTTTTTAATTTGGACTTTAATAAAGTTAGTAATTGTTGCTCAGAGAATATCTCTAGTTCAAAAAGTTCCCAATTAGAGCCGGGTAAGTCTGGTACGGGGTATCTATTAGTAGGTATATTATCAACAATTTCTAGTGGCGCCTTTATAAAGAAATTATCGAACATCGAAACCACATACTTTGGATCATCACATGATTTTCCAGAACTGTTTTGTAAAGTGATACTTTGATTATACTTTAATTTCCCTGACAGCTCCGATACAACATTCCGTGCCATTTTTGAAGGGTTATCTGCATTTGAAATTTTACTTTGATAATATTTTTCTTTGTCGTTTGAACTAGTACATTATGTAATTTTTTAAAGTGCTTATACGCAAAATCCAGAACAGGGTATCTACATTTCAAATGATACAAATTTTTTAGTTTTCTACTAGATACTTTGGACACCTTCATCTATCCAATTAGTATTGATCTTATTTTGTTTATAACACCTACGTAATGGAAAGTATATGTTGAAATAATATAAAAATGTATTTTGAAAGTAATCATACGCTTTGTCTATATCTGCCAATTCATACAAATACGACCAATTTTCAGAAAAAGGAGCTAAATAAAAATAGTGTGTCGAGTCATCACTATAAAATCGTCTAAAATAAGATCTGCCAAAGTTTTGAATACTTTGGGGGCTAGTTAACTCAAAATATATTGTTCTATGATCAGAAATTACATTATCGTCCACACATACTACATTTTCCGAAATATTTGTAAACACATGGTCAATAATTGTTGATGTACTACTTGTAACGCGCGTGGGCCACCTAATCATCGGATGCAAGTTAAAACCTTTCAATATATCACACAATTTTTTAAAATCCGCAATATTTGCAGAATTCTGAGATGCATTTACATTAAAATCGCCATTTACAATAAATAACACATTTGAACGAAACAACATATTTAAAATATTATAAATTATATCAAAAAATACATTTAGATCCCCACTGGGAGATCTGTAACAGGTTAAAATAATTACAGGTTTAGATTTATTTGTCCATGTAATCCCACACACTTCAAAGTGTTTCTCCACACAAAATGTATCTAAATCAATTTTTTTAACATTCATATCAGATTTTGCATAAATTGCAACACCTCCTTTTTGATAAAATGTTCTACAATAAAAACTAGTTAGTGAAAAATTTATAACATTTTTGCTATGAATGGATTCATAGCTGTCATGAGTCTCAGTCAAACATAAAAATTTTAATGAAGGATTGTTTGCAATATCAATTTCTAAAGAATTAATAGTCTCTACATTTAAGCTTTGCACATTAAGTAAAAGAATGTCAGGTGTAAACATCATTGAATCGCTTTTGTATTCCTTCGTAGGTGAAAAACCTGTTAACACACACGCCCTCCGGCCAAACATCGGGGTTCATCGCTTTTCGGAAATTTTCTTGATATATGTTTACCTTAAAAGAAGCATACAGGTCTGGATGTTTTGATGTAAGGACCTCACACGTTACTTCAGGAAATGTATTCACCAACATATTCTTTAGCGCATCCGTTGTTGTATCAATATTCAGCGGGTATACGTGTAGAGCAGTCATATTAGGAACTCCTTTCACAGGTACCTCCTTATTGCTACCAAAGATCTTTTTTCTTCTGTTATGGGTCACTTTCTTCCATTCACTCTCTATATTTTCGGAATCCTTGACTCGAACCGAAGGTAATTGTTCTTCATCCTTTGCCAAGTTAATTATTTCGTCACATTTTAGTTTTGTATGTATTTTGTGTATATCAGCTGATATTTGTTTTTCTGTGAACTGGGAATGATCTTTGTTTATATTTTTATTAGTAGTTTTTGCTTTACTACTGGAACTTATATTAGTAGGTGGTTTTGTTACCCTTGAATCATTTTTGTCTTTTATCGGTTTCACTACCTTTTGTAGATTGTCCGTTTTTGTATATGAGTACTCCCTCATCAATTCAATTTGCTTATTTAAAATATTAATTTTGTCTCTGAGTTCATTTATAATGACGTCCTTCTGTTTAATGATATATGAAAATATAACATTATCTACCTCGCTATCGTTGCTTTTCAGGCCATCTATTGCATCAAAAAATGCAGTGTCAGAGTCCATCACACTTTCTTTTTCACTGTCACAGCAAATAATAACGGATTCGTCTTCAACAAGTTTTACATTATTATACAGTTTTGCACAACTTAAATGAAAGTAGTTAGAACAATTTTGGCATTTGATGCCGTTAATAACCTTTGATTTGCAACGTTTACAAGAGAGCGAGCTAACACTGCCACTTGCTTTGGTCGCCATTCTCGACGTATCGAATATTCATCTATTACAATACCACGAAATTTAGTATCAGCGGACGCTATTCAACCATTTGCAATATTTATAGTTTTAGGTGTGTAAGTTCTAGTTTGTTTTGTTCTAAATACTATTGTTTTTGTTTTATCTTTATTTAAAAGAAATCCGTTTCTATCATACCAATCCTTTATTGTGGCTGAAAACATATTATTGCCTTTCCCTAACAATTCTGGATAAGTATCTGCTCCAACAAGTATATTATCGTCATCAGCATAATTGGTGACACTTTGATTTGAATTTATAGCAACATTACATAAGTCGTTAATGTATATAACAAATAAAATTGGACCAATAACACTACCCTGTGGAATACCGATATTAGTATCCAGTATATTAGATTTCACAAATTATGCATTTAGTCCAATGGCAACTCGCTGTCCACTATTACAAAGATACGATTTATCCACTTAATTACATTTCCAAGAATTCTATATTTTTCCAATTTTAACAAGTATTTATGATACAAACATAGCTTTAGATAAATCCAGGAACATACCCAAAGCAATTTTTTTATATTCTACATATTCTAATATTTTATTAGTAATAGCTGTTTGTGTAGATCTTCCCTTAATATATCCATGTTGCGTATTATTAAATAAATTTTCAAATTTTTACTGCCTTATCGTACTGGCCGCTACTGAATCCTTACATCGACACATCATTTGTAAGACTTGAATATCTTACACAGTAATACCTTCTATAAATTACAATCTACAATCTGAATAAGCTTACATCGAGCAATCCGGTGGCTGATGCGAGCATGGCGGGAATGAGTCACTAAACCGGAAACCCTTTTACTCCACACCGGAATCTCATCGATCTCTCATCGCTGCATTTGCAATTGAATAGCTGATTAGGAGGCATCGTAGCAAGACCGAGCGCCTACGATGAATCCCTGTCAGCGCTGATGGATTGGCCAACATCAAAATCTCATCATGTTACGACAATACCAGGCTTTATTTAAGGTTATCACGGAATGGTAATGAAGTACCATACAAGTACTCCACACACGAAGGGGCTTGCCCTGTTTCAAGTTTTATAGTTTCAGTTAACAAATTAAGATGATCGCTTAAAAATTCTCATATTTGTAAACACTATACAACGCTGTCTGTAAAATGTTGGGATATTCCGGAGGCTAAAATATACTGGCGCTTAAATCAAGTTCTTAGTCAAAAGTTTCATACTTTCCGAGATACTAGGTGTTGAAGTTACAATTTTATTTTAGTTTTTTCTCAGGAGCTTTATTATAAATTGTATAGTAAATACATAAAACTTGGAACAGGGGAGTTCTTAGCATGAGCAAATTAAATATGGCATCGAATTTAATGTCAACTGTAGGAGGCGCCACCCCAATAAACATTTTAAGTTAAAATTACTTAACTTGACCTCTGAATTGGTCAAAACATTTTGATAAACTATTCGGTATATAGAAAGTGTACCTATATTTGTTAGTCATTTTCCTTATGTGGGAAAAAAACTAAAGAAATATGAAAGTTAATAATTGGTCGGTAAGAATTTTATTCCAATAAGATAATTGGACCTAAAAGAAATACAGACCAATTGTGTGTTAAAATATCAAAATATAACAGACATTATTACCAAAATATACCCTGTATACGACTTACTTTTGCCCAAAAGAGAAAACATATTATGATGTGTTTATCGATATATTATAATAAGCTTGATTTACATAATCTGCAGTGTTGGTTTAGATTTTGATAGGCGAAATATGAATACAATAATTATTTCTTAATTCGTTTTTTTTATAACTCTGTAATATTGTGTACTTAAATGTTAGTTGGGACCTACAGTACTTCTCTTGCATTTAAATCGTGATAACTTTTTTGTGCCTTTGTGTATTGATCTTTTTATCAACATTCTTATTCTTTGACGTTACCCCATGTACTGGAAGTATAGGATGTGTGTAGATACACAGTTTATAAAAAATCTGGACAACTAGCTAAAAGCTGTTTAATAACCATAATGTGTAACAATACGTTAGTTTCTGTTTAAGATTGTGCCGCCAGATGGCGTTATTTCATATCTTTTAAAGTTTGCTAAATTTTTTATGAAAATTTAAATGGAAGGCTATAGTTTTTATTTTACTATCGTATTACTAGTTAAATTGTTTAAAAAATAACAAACCGAAAGTTGCTAGCACTTTCCAAACTTAAGTTATGAGCGAAAATATTTTATAACTTCTAAATATACCAAATTACGTAATTACACTTCAACAAAAACTGAAGTATTCTTACAGATAATGATTCGGTTATCAACCAGCTTTAAAACTAAATTAAGTTCGCTAAAATTGATTAACTTAATTAATCTAATAGTATTTAAGTATAATAATATTCTTTATTATATATTTATAACTACATTCAAGTATAATTTTAATTCAGTAGTAAAGTATATTTGATATAATTATTTACATATTCTTGACGTCCAAGCATTCTTATACTTTTTTTACTGTATTAGAAAGGTGTTTTAAGCTAATATATATCAAATATCCTACAATTCCTATCAATGAGGTCATATGTCTCTGATACCAAACATCTAGGGATACTAATGAACAATTCCACAGACAAAGCTCTATTCAATAATTATCTAAAAAAATAATTTAGCAAAATTTACTAACCTGGTTTAATGAAAACAGAGAGCATACTTATAGAATAGATTAATCTTTCTTAAATTATAGATTTGCATGAATTGAAGTTATTAATATTTTCTAATAAATACCATGCTGTAAAATTTAAAATGCGGCTATAGTGCAAAATAATAATATTTATAGAGGATATTAATACAACATTGTGGCATTACGAAAAATAGACACAATTGTAATATCATAATTGTATTAAAGTTCAGCATTTGGGCATAAAATGTAGATGTTGCATAACGTCTACTTAGATTCCCTTCTGTCGCGTAAGTTGTCGGTTGCCTCGCCTCCAATGGCATACTGAGGAGAGCCAACTCTCAAAAGCGGTATATATCTGGTGTGCCGATAATGATTAACTTGATATTTTGCAGTAACTAGAAAGGAATGCAATATAGGAAGAATACTGAAATACTAATTATGCACTTCAGTTTTATATTTCTTAGCATTTGTTGACTCAAGCAATTCATAGTATCTAAATAAAAGTAAACAATTCTTTAAACAAACATAATTTTACTCATATTAATTTTATTCTTGACTTCCCGTAATTTTTATTCTTAAATGAAGAATACACAAAATATAAGTTAATTTTATATTAGTATAGCTTCTTTCCGTGTAGTCGGGAGTTTTCCAACTTCCTCTGCAATAAAATAGTGAGAAATAATTTTAATAAACGTCTCGTGGTCACTTTTGTTATCAATATTTTTTTCCAGGATGTAGGACAATCAGTTTTAGAGAGACAGCTGCTAGTCGACCTTAACGGGACACCCGGTATATTAATCCAAACACAAATTTGATGTTTGTGATACTTTCTATAATATTCAATTTGGAAGCCTTAACTTCTGTTAAAGAAATAAAAAAGTGTTTTATTATTTCTCTCTTTACTAGTTTTATTTTAAGAAGAGCAGGTACTGAGATTGTATATTATTTCTCATTTTAAGTACGTCTCAGCGAGAAAATTAAAGTATGGCAAATCCATAAATATCTGAGTTAATTAAATGAAACAGAGCTTTAGAATAAAGAAGTGACGGTGGAGATTTTTCCAGGCGCGGTTTTGCATAGATATCTCGTTAGGAGGACTGATCCCTGGAAGTAATTAACTGGGGATCTGTTATGCGATGGTTTCTAACAGACAATGTGACAGCTCAGAGGTGACTTCTGCAACGCCGGATCATTAATTTATTTTACAAATCAGCTTATTCGAACCCCCGCTCTGCATTTTTCGACTAGTATCTCATTATAAGGGAGACGCTAAACGAGAAGAGCCGTGATAATCCCTCAGACACCGCATCCCGAAATTGCCGCCTAACCCTTTTTCTGGGCACTGAGAGGCTTCTCTTACAATGGAGAGATATTTTACGGTGCCCTCCCCTCTTCGTAGCGTAATCCTTTACTTTATAGGTCACATTTGTTTGGAGTTCAATGTCTAATTTCGGTAAATTGCTCAATTATATCGGTCCGCTCGATTAACCCGTTTTTCTCCAAGAAAACTTACATAAATAATACCGAACAATGCGATTCGTTGCGTTACAGGCAGCAAGGTACTGCGCTTGAATTATACAGGGTGATTTTGAATGTGGGGTAGTAATTTTAGTATATGTCTACTTAACAACAATAAAATGTTAATCATAATCATCTACGCCTTTCCCGTTTACTTGTATCCCGGGTTCGTTGTGTGAAATGAGCAAATCGTCAGGCAGAGGGATGAAATTTATAAGCAAATTTTTTATGCATTTCGTGAAACATAGCCAGCTGATTTGATTAAACTCTCCATTATACTAATAACATATCCATAGGTCATTATCAATAAACTTGGACCATTGTTAGATCACTGTCAGCAAATTACGTGTAACGAAAGCTGATACTACGCACTAGAAAATATCTAAAATAATAAAAATGCCAGGATTTGTTTACGTACGTGTTACGCTATTATTTAAGGTTAAGATTATAAACGAGTGTGACTTCACCAAAGACTGCGCTCGCAGCTTTTTTAAATGTCGCTTACTGTTGACGTGTTGTGAAATAGTCCATTATATAGTAAAGCACTTTATTGACAGATGGCGTCATTATCTGGGACGCACTTAGGATGCTAAATTGACATTTATAGAAACCGAGTTGCAAACATATACCTACAAATAGATAATATCAACCTTACCTTGTATTGGTAATTTATAATATCCAACATTATTCATTTTAAGTTTATTAGTTTACAGAATACTCTACATAACTACACTTGTAGTGGAATAAAATTGAATATCCAGCAACTGCTGTAAATATTGAGGTGGGCTGTGAAGTTTGTCGCTCTGTGGTTTCAGAAAAATCTACTTCTTTGCTATCAAAGAGATCTATTATACGGTATAGTCAAGAAATACCGGATTGTTCTGCAAATCGGTATCAATTTATTTCTTCACACGTTCAGCACTTGGTCCTTATAACTGGGAATTAAGCTGTTGCAAATAAAAATCTTACTGCATTATTTATTGAATATCCTGATGATGTCATAGTTGCTTCACGACTGCAAATAACTGAAGGTATGCGTGAATAATTAAAATGTATTGATGCTTAATCTTTGCGAATTCTAGTATCGTTAAATATCCGTTGAGCTTATAAAATAGAAGTATGGTTCCATTGCATACGGTGTGTTCAGTAAATGGACAAGATTGACTCAAAATGACGAGACCTTGAACTTCATTATACCTATGAAAGCGAACGTGACAAATTTTCTCGCATTCTTTTTAATAGCTGTGGGCCCTGTTGAATGAAAAGGTATGCGACAATAAGTTCCTCTTGGAATTCCACTGACGACTTATAAATTATTGACTTTGTGGAGCCCCGCAGAAAAAATCCATTGGCGTCCAATCGGGACTACTGGCTGGCCATCTAAAGGGTCCTCTGTTCCTATCCCCATCTATCACGATATTCCATGTTTAAGTGATTACGTACTTCAATCGAGAAATATGTTGGGTATTCGTATGTAACCATATTGTCCAAAGAAACGTAGAAACATCTTTCAACAAGTCAGGTAACACTTGTTGCATGCAATTTAAGTAGATATATGTTGCCATTTGAGCCAGCTAGTAACAGATAGGGTCAGATCAGATTGTTTCCGACAATCCCACTAAAACTTTAACTGAAAACTAACGTTGATGTTTTCTGATGGCTATGGCGTGAGGATTGTCATAGCTCCAAACGTAGCTGTTGATATAACCATCCCTTGCAAAACAGACTTCTTCGGTAAATAGAACGATGGATGCAAAATCCGGCAATTGCACGACGCTGCAAAAACCAATTATAAAATTGCAGCCTTTTGTACTCTGTATACCTATCCAGGTAGCAATTGGTCGGGAACTCGTCGAAGACTCTTCGAATTGATTTTAAAAGCTTTTCCTTAAGATTTAAATTGAAGGAGAGTGATTTCATTTCACTATTGTTGACGATTTGAGAAATCCACGATCTTGTCTTGCATCAAAAAACTTCTTAAGATAATTTTTCATTTGTCAGAAATAATATAGCAGGTTCCAAGTCGTTATTTTGAGTCAGTCTTTTAGACATGGCATTAAGATTTTGTAAGTCAAAAATAATTTGCTATCTTTGCATATCCTGTATGGAGTCACGTCGTTGTCATTCGTGTTTCCAGAAATAAACATTGCATCGTAAAGCCTTTTAAGGGTAGGTACATAACCGGTATTAACAAAAATGTTTTGGCACATAAGGCTGTGGTGCCAAAGCAATATACTTTCAGACAGGCGTTCCTATTACTATATTTTTATATATTAACCTCCTCTAGTATGGCACAAAGCTTGTAACCTTCTTTCTGAAACATCCTGTACAGTTAAGTTATTAAATGTCTGAAATCATTTGTCTTTGTGGAAAACGCTATTTCAAGAATACGGGGTCTTTAAGGAATGTCGAACTAATGCAGTCAGCGTAAAAACTCTTCGAAATTTGGTCATCACGAATTCATGAACCCAGCGAATCCGGAATATATCCTCAGTCCACTTCGCTAAACCCGCCGCCGCACTTGATTAAAACAGAAGCCCTGATAAAACAAGAGTCCGAGGGTGACCAGAGAACTTTTGTCGACGGGGTTCAAAGGGTGCTTTAAAACAAAAGACAAAAATGACGCCGGTCACCCCGGCTCGGCAGCTTTGTGGAATTGATTGTTATTTTCGTTATTTATGCGCTACTTACGGTCCCCTGGGACTGCCGCATTGTCTGCCACCCAATGACATACGTCACGGGACTCGGAGGCTGTTGATTTGGAATTTTCGTTGCACTTTCGAAAAATTAATTTACTTCCCTTCCGATTCTTTAAACCGTTTCATAAATAATTTTTTGTAATTTTGCTAAAGTAAGTAATTTTACAAAAATCTTGTAGTTTTACAAGTCATTGTAAAGATGGCCTTGGTATATTTACCAAATTTTTGTAAATTTTTTTATTCGTTTTTGGTAAGATCAGTTAAGAAATTGAATTTACTTTAATAAATCATTTATTTCACAGACGATATGACGACCTCGCCTCGCCGTAAATCATATGGTTTATTAATGGTCAGTGGACCTCAAAATGTGGGCATTTAAAAAAATATATATCTGCGTAAATATTTGAAATTTTTAAAAATGGCACTGGACTCATCTATATCGTGTAGTTCACCTGCAGTTAAAATATCTGTTCTTGTTTAAGGTTCACCCATACAAAGTAAAAACTAATTTTGTTTAAACTGACACACAGTAGATAAATTAGCAATCAGCTTATCAATAAAAGAAAAACAAAGTAATTATGTATAAATACATAGTATAAATTAATGGATATAAATTTTGTCATCCAAAATACCAAAGTAATTAACTCTACATCAACTAAAACTGTTTGCAATGAAATAATGTACACAAGTAAAATTACATATAATATGTTATGTTGCACTTCTGTCAAAGATTTAAAATGTAAATTTATACGAAAATAATATGTAACCTAATTGGTTGAACCAGAGCGGTTCACCTGTTTGCGTAAATTACTTTGGGTTGAAAAAATAGAGCATTAGAAGGGGTGGATGGATGAAAAGGTGAGCTGAATAGGCTTAGGTGCAGATCTGGCAAGCAAGGCAATGCAAACGTAAGAAAAGTGGGCGTCTAATGACATTTTATGGAGCCTATAACGCAGCCTCAGGTGTCCGGGCTCCCAAGCAAGCGATAACAGGGATAAGCGTCGCTTGTAGCACGCGTCCCACCTAATCTGGTCGGTAGTTCATTGCAGAGCGCGATATATTGTGAAATATCATATCCCCGTGTCAAATCCAATGGTAATGATTGACATAAATTTTGCATAATGAAAGCACTTTGTGTACTGAATATGCAAGGCTTACCCTATTGCTGGCAATTCCTGGCTGTAATAAAACGCAAGCCCGCTGTTGTTCTGCAGATTATTCCTTATTTCAGTCGGAATTCTATTTGTACAATTGTCTGGGTTTTCGGGCACGGTACATATCACGAAAAATCAAAACTGAGTTAAAAGTTTACTTCCCCTTTAAGGGCGCCGTATTCCTGAAAAAGTGTTTTCTACAAATATAAATAATTTTAGACATTTAAGAACTGAATAATATAGAGTTTAGCAAATAACAAGGATGTTATTTCATGCCACCTGCAAATATTCAAAGGTACCGAAGTAAAATCAATATTTAACATCAGAGAGCGATCTATCCAATAAATTTTTAGGTACTGAAATCTTTCAAAATACGTATTTTTTTAAATTCAACTATAGATGTAAACATTGTTATAACATAAACTTACATAGTTCTGCATATAAGATTGTTCACTTTTGTTTATAAGTATGTGAAAATAATTGTTAAAATGTAGGGTTAGAATAGCGAAATTATGTGTGTCATATAAATGCATTTTAAAAGTTATTACATTATTTGAGGAAAGTTTAAATAGTAAAAGTGGATAAACAAAACATCAATAATTCTATTTTTGATATTACTTTTGCTCTACGAGTTTTATTTTTCGAGATTTCAGTACCTAAAACACACCACAAATTTGATCATTTTACGGCGAGAGATACGGGCACCTTAAATGTAAATGTAACTACTATTTGGACCCAAATATATCACGCTCCACTTATTAAATCGCATTAATTCAAACACTTTAATTTTATAATTAATTTATTGATTGAAGATTGTCTAGTGTTGCTAGGTATGTTGTGAAATTTTAAATTAAATATGTCTTCATAATTATGTGTGTATTAATATTCGTTAAAATTATTTTCTACCTTAGTGAAATTTCATTTGAATGTAAAATGACATTTATTAATACCTATGGGATCTGTAATTACAACAAATTATTCTAAATCGTGTATAATCAATTATAATTCCACTAATCCTAAGAAAAATGACAACTCACTGTATAATTAGAGGCACATTACATGATGTATGCGGAAGTAAGTAAAATTATAGCTAGCCGTGAATGTAAAATCACAGTGAAATTACAATGCTTAAAGAAATGTATTCCAGTATAAATGTTTAATAAGAATTACCTATTTGTACAATCACTTTATAGATCTATAACATGTAAAATTACATTTGGTCGTAAGTGTAAAATTGCATTACATTATAATTTCACTAATTCTAAGAAAATTGACAACTCACAACTCACTGTAAAATTGCTGGCAAATTACATGATGTATGCAGAAATAAGTAAAATTACAGCTAGTCGTAAATGTAAAGTCACAGTGAAATTACATTACTTAAAAAATGTATGCCAGTGCAAATGTACAGTTTTATAAGAATTACCTGTTTGTACAATCACTTTATAAATCTATAACATGTAAAATTACATTTGGTCGTAAGTGTAAAATTACATTACATTATAATTTCACTAATTCTAAGAAAAATGACAACTCACTGTAAAATTGCTGGCAAATTACATGATGTATGCAAAAATATGTAAAATTACAGCTAGTCGTAAATGTAAAATCACAGTGAAATTATATTACTTAAAAAAATGTATGCCAGTGTAAATGTACAGTTTAATAAGAATTACCTGTTTGTACAATCACTTTATAAATCTATAACATGTAAAATTACATTTGGGCGTAAGTGTAAAATTACAAACTTACAAAAATGTATATACACTAAAGTTTTAGTTTATCGTGAATTACTTGTATGACTTTATAATTGTAACCTGTAAAATTATAGCAATATTACAAATGAAATACACCAAAATGTCAACAATTAATATATGGCAAACAATTGTAAAATGTCTGTCATAATCTGTAAAATTATTTTTTGGACCACCTTGTAGATTGTCCGTTGTTATTGCTGGAAGTAAGTGTAGTAAAACTCATTCGTTAAAATTACTTTCTATGTAAACTTACATTAAGAATTTTTCTATTTTTTCTGAAAATTAGATAATTTAATACATAATTACTGTCTGTTGTAAATATTGCATGCGTTTATATAATAGTTCAATAATTATATGGAGAGTGAAAAGTGCTGTGATATGAGATTTTGACATTTGTTTTGTTGTATTTATTTATATGCATTTGTTTTGTCACAGTGAATTATTTAGTATTGCGTAAATTAAGGTCGTAGTGAAATATTCGAGAGGTCAAGCAGAGTAGTTGAAATAAAATACACAATTTGTCTTTCTACCAGTATGTTTGTGATAATGTGACAGCCCACACCAGGGTGCAAGGACTGTCACTCAAAACAAAATCGTATAATTGGATTCTTGGTGAGGTGAGAGAGCTTATCGGAAAAGTGACGACTCCGAAATAACCTCCTTGAACTATGAAGTGAGGAACCCTCCTGGGGACAGATTAGTCACTTGTCTTTGTCAGTGCAGCCAAATGTCGCAGATCTTCCTATTCTACCCTGATCTCATGATTTTTCAACTTCACCATTCGTTAAAATTAGTCCTTATCTTGTGTCAAATCTATATATAGCCTCCCCTGATTAGTATCTCACTATTTTCGCTGGTGCTTCTAATATATGATTGCTCCGTTGTTAATATTTCCCCTGTATATTTACGGTAACGATTTACATAGCGAAGAGGGCAAATTACTGTCAATGAGGAGGGGTCACTAGAAATGTTTATGCTTCCAGGAAACATGCGATTTTAATTGTTTCACCTAATGGTGCCACTATCAGTAAAATCATCTTAATCGATTTCAAGAAACGACTTTAGCTTTGTCTTACGTTATATCGAGGCTTGCTGCGCTAGAATTGCAATAAACGTACAAGTAAAAGGAGACCACCTCATTGCAGTGTATTTACTACTTAGTAATTTTTACTTCTGTAATATATCAAAAGTGAAAAATACAGTAGTTAATTAATATTAATACTATTAATTAATATTTTTACCTAAATAAGGCTACTATAAACACTCGTATTCTTGCTGTATAGCTGTACAGGCTTAGATGCACTTTAAAGAGACTGATAGGTTTATTTTATTTTAAATTTTTATAACTATACAAATTTGATGTAACAAATTGATAAAAACGCCAATGATAGACCAAATGGTACATTTTATGAAATATTATTTATCATTGAAGTTTCTCTACACTTTCGAAAAATTCTGAGTCTCAAATTTTTGAATAACCAGAAATTTAATGTAGTAAAATGTTAAAATGGTTGGACTAAAATGCAGATTTTGCTAGAAATTAGAGATTTGAAGTATTTACTACATTTTCGAAATATTAATTTACCTCTCTTTCGAAATAACCTCACCGCATAATTTAGAAATAATCGTTTTGAAGTTTTTATTGCATTTTCGAAAAAAACATTTTTTCACACATTTGAGTTACACTTTTAAATTGATATCCACTTCATATTTTTAAATTACTGCAAAAACTTGATATAACTAGACTACTGTGTGGATATTACAAGAATGTGAAATTCTCATTTTATTGATCGAAATATTGATTTGCTTTCCTTCCGATTTTTCAAATCCTACTTTTCTTTAGATTTTTAAATAACTGTAGGAAGTCGAGGCAGTAAACGAATTAAATAAATGGTAAGTAAAATAAACCAAAGTGCAAATAATCGATTTGAAGTTTAATATAGTTTAGGAAAAATCAAATTCTGTAATTGATTTAAGCTATTGCTGAGACTAGAGTATTCATTGTTTTCTCGCTAGTTAAAATTAGCTTACGTATATGAAATACATTGCTGGTGAAATTTTGCATTTCCTCTACTTTTTCCTTTTTCAAAATATCTCTATTTTCACTCACTAATAAATAACACCGCGATTCTCAAATTGAAAGAGATTTTCCAGCTGTGTTTGGCTGTATATTTTCCAATAATTTGCTTATCAATCTAGTTATCGATAATTTATATGCAAATTTGGCCTATAAAGAGATATCTAGGAAACGGTTTAAATGTGGCACTATCCTTAATAGTCCAATCCCAGGGGATCACTCCATTCGTATTCATGAACTTGACGGTTTCGTATATGCAAAGAAGCTAACACGATTATAGTCCAGGACAGTGGTTTCCAAAATGTGAGCTACCGTGGAAAACCAACATGTTTTTCTCTTTTCATGAATGTTAGTATCTCTTGTTGAATTCGTATAATAACTGCACATTTTTGAAGTATGTTTTGAATAAAAAAGTTTAAGTACCACTGGCTTGAGATTACAGAAATTTCATTTTTAATTTCAAAAAATCTCCTATAGACGTCCAAAGAATGTTTGCCAGGGGGGCAAGTGGAATGGTTATTTGATAACGAAAGTAAAAACTATCATTTTTACTTTACTTTTAAAAAAAATATTTATGTACGTTTTCTTTAACATTACCTTTTCGAAATAAATTTACTTCTCTTTTAAACAATTACAATAAAAATGATTTAATAAATAGATGAAAGGGTGAGTTAAATGAACAGATGAGTAAATTTTACGAAAATATGAAAAAATCATTTTCTCCAGACGTTCAAAATATTAATTTACTTCGCTTCCCATTTAAACCTCTTTTTTTTCAGAGTATTTTTGCGTTTATAATTTCAAATAACTAGGTACAGATATTTGATGTGAACCATGAAATGGCTAAATACATAAAAGTGCAGATTGTACGAGATTAAATCTTTTTGAAGTTTTCACTGCACTTTCGAAACATCAATTTATTTCTCATGTGCTCATATGTCCTTGCTCCAGAAACTTTTCTACACCAAATTTCATTGAGATGTGTCGTAGAGGTAAAAGACTTTAGGAATGCCATTTCCATTCATAGATATATATTTCAAGTATATTATTGTCATGAACAAAGTCTATTTTATCTTAAGGACACTTAAGTTTGAATTCGAGTTATAACTTCTCCTTTTGCCATACAACCTCTATGGCATACTTTAGCAGATGGTAGCTTAATGTCAAACATTTTTTTGTTTAGACGTTACAAACATTTTAAAAAATATAATTTCATATTGCTCGCAAGGCTTTTGATAAGGTTGGCCATGACGTGTTGATAATATCATATCTTCAAGACCGAAAGTTTGTTGTGAAATACTATAGGTTTTTTTCTGATGAATGTAGAGCAAATTTGGGTGTACCCCAAGGGTCTAATTTGGGGCCACTCCTATTTTTATTTTTTATAAATGATATAACTGGCGTAATACAAAAAATTGCTTGATCTTTGCAGACAAACTAAAGTTTTACAAACGTATCGAATGCCCTAATGATTCTATTTTACTCCAGTATGATAATGATATGGCTTTTAAATGGAGTCGTACCTACTAATAAACTTGATTTCAATGTTCAAAAATACTATAATATAACTTTTACTCGTAATAAGCAAACAATATCTTATCGGTATAAAATGAATAACGTTGAGTTAAGCAAACAAAGTTTTGTCAAGGATTTAGGTGTATCTAACTATCTCATCCCCTTGTGATATCTATGTAAAAGATGAATTGTGTCCAGATTTCTGGGTTCTAGTGACTGTTAAAAACTTGGTAGAAAGTTGAGTTAATTAATGCATACGAATGGGTGTATTGTGGAAATCAAGCAGTCGCGTCAGTAACAAAAGCGAAGCGATTAGCCCGCCAGGCGCTGAAGCCAGGAATATGAAACAAATGATAATCGCAATCACCAGCGGGATGGGATGGCGTCTGTGTGATTTATAGACGGGCAAAAACGCCACCTAGAGGACAATGTGTTCCGCGACTACAATAACTTCCACTCGGGCGGTCCCATGACTAGACACCGCGCGTCGGCACTTAACTAGAGGATGCAATTTAATTATGAAATGCGCCTCCATTAGTCAGAGCCGTGAGTGGATTGTTGGAGACGTTGAAATTGACCGTGCGGATCTTCTGATAAATTTGCGACCATTGTCTCGCGTATCAGGAACCCAGGAAGTTGTGGTGCGAACATCGGGTGCTTTACGCAAATCCAGTGGCATCCATCACTGTGCTCCTTTTAACAATGGGGTTATATAGTCTAGGCAGTTTTTATGAAAATGTGTCCAGTTACTAAAATCATCACAACACACTCAAATCAGTGACTAACTAATATCATCACAAAACAGAAGAATTTCGTTCTGGGCCAATTGATCATTTTTATATTAATTCCAGGATTTAATGAATCTGTATCCACTTTAACGTTATTAGTAGTTCTGGAATTGAATTCTGTTAAAAAAAGCTGGTACTGGTAAATCATTACACAGTAAGAATGAATGAAGAGCTATACATTCATTTACTTCTAAAAATTTACATCCTTTTATCCTATGGCGTCTATAGAGGCATTTGAATGTTTAAGAAATTTCTATTTTGAACTTTTCACATATTTTTTCTTCAATTATACTACCTGCATCTCCACTGTACAAATTTTTCCATTCTTTATCTTCAGCCGTTTTAAGGATAATTAAGAAAAACTCTCGTCAGAGTTACAACCTTAACACCACATTTAACCCAACACACATATACATACATATGAAGTACATGCTTTTGCAATAATAATTACACATTATATTCTCCAAAACAATTTTTGAACTTCTGGAAGTTCAGAGTAGAAATTACAATGAATCTATTGGTGAACTAAGAACAAATGTTAACAATTGAAAGTAAATTTCTTTAGGTATACGTCAGCAGTTCAAAAGAAATCGCAATATTCATTTTAAAGAGTGCCATTATTGGTGCAGATGACTGCACATATTACCAATAACCAATGCAGATTACGATTTTAAAATTTTAGATTTTTCTGTTGTGCTTTGATGCACTTTTGAAAAATGTATTTCTTTAAAACTTACACTGTGAAAAATGCTTTATTGTACTTTAAATATCTGATATCTGTAAAAATTGTATGTAATAAATTGATGATAAGGCGTATTAAATAAGAGACTAAAGGCAGATTTTATGAGATATTATTAATTTAAAGTTTTCACTACACTTTCGAAAAAACTTAATCGTTTTGTAGTTTCTTACGAAACATGATCTATTTGACGTTTTCACCACACTTGAAAAATTAACTGACTCACTTTAAAAATAACAGTTTTGAACTTTATATATTTTTTTATTTAATGAATATGTTAACTTTAAGGGAATTTTGAAATTGGATTTTGGAAAAATATTGAATTAAATATATATATTTAATTCCTGATCCTGATTTAATTTAATCCTTTGCTGCCGAACGATTAATCGATTATTTCAATTTGTCTGTGACGTGTGTCAGAAAGTACCTGGTAACAATTATTGTAATTCTAAATAAATTATGTCCTATACTCTTAAAATCACTTTAAAAGTATTTTTTTATAATACACAGTGTCACCAAGTGTCGATAAAATCATTCTTCATAAAACTTTGTGTTTATTTTGAAACCCTTATAGGTTTGGTGGCCAACGTCGTAGCCAGATCTCACACTGCTTGATTTTTTAAGTTTTTTTTTAAACAAAGTGTATGCTGAACTAATAGAAAGCATGACGAACTTAATCAATGCAGTATATTATGCCATCTGTTAACTTCATGTGATCGGGAATCGCGACGTCGTTTGAATTGTTGAAAGTGAAAGCATTTTCGAACAAAACTAACTAATGTGAAAATTTAATGAATTCAGCAGAAAGAGGATAATCGATCTGGTTGTACATACATCATCTTAAATAATAAAATCACTCAGAAGTACTTAACGACAAAATTACATTTGAAATATGTTTAATAAAGTAAATTGAGGTATATCTCTAATTGGATAAATACCATCAGTTATCCGCCACAGGTATGTACAAAATTTAATAACGGCATTAAGAGTAATATAACGTATTGTTTTCTGAAAAATTTCTGGAATTGTTCTGCTTACACGAATAAATTCTAAATACCATCCACAAATAATGGTGAGGTACAAAAGTTAATTATTGTCAAAAATCACTGGAAGGTCCATGTTCAAAGTAGAATCGTTTGGTTTATTATAATTTAATTATGTAACATTAACTTTTCTGGAAAAGGAAATACAATTACATTTACTCACTTGCAAACAATGAATTTAAATGATACTCTAATTGAAACCATTTGCTTTGTGAAATGTTTGCGTTTTAGTACATTGCGGGCAAAGTTAGATACACGTACGATAGATTATATTGATTGTTTTGAGGATGTCAAAGTAATAGATTTATAGATGTTACGTACACGCTATATTACATTGTTTTTGTTGTGTATGACTGGATCCAGGAGAAATAATTTTTTTTTTAGACGGTAATAATTTATCTGGACATATAGGCCCTAAAAAGTTGTTGACTAACTGTAGTTGTAAGCAAAACAATAGGGCATGACATTGACTGATTGCAGCAGCGTTATCTGTGAAGACTATATCACTCCCTCATAGAAAATCGACCGAAAACAAATGCAAAAATTGGAATTCGTTACACACTACTGCGGATCTTATCCAATTCTACGGGGATAATCCATAAATCAAACAAATTTTTAACTTGTCTTCTTTCACAGATGATAAAGAGATTGGGGCACGCATCTCTGAATAGATTATTACAGTCTCCTCGTTCTACCCTGCTTGTTGCCCTTGTAGCGTCCCTACGGGTGAATACACAAAACAGAGTTTCCGGCGCAATCCACAATCCGTTACTTATATCCTTAAAACGTCACTATTTCTGTTATATATGACCCTTCCACAATTTCCATATTTTCCCTAAGTATATTGTTCAAATTTATATTCGATTATCTAATCTCCTGAAATATTTTTTCAGCCCTTGAGTTTGGGAATACCGCACAACCGGCCAAATTGCTAGGAAAATTGCCACATTATTTTTCTTTACTAAAAGAGTATACGTATTTACTTTTTTAAAATCATACAGTGCATCATTTAAAACTCCTAAACACAAAATGAGATATCTGTAATGTCACTTCTGAGATATTTGAATTGACACGGAAGAAAAAATAATAATTTTGTAAGTTTAAGTCAAAAATTTTAATTTTGTGCAAACTAAAGGATTAACCATATTCATTTTACAAAATATATACAGGATGTTACATAAGTATATTCAAAAGGTTTAGAGAGAGGAGTTAAAACCCGCTATAAAAAAATTAGAGGTTCTTTCATATAATTTTTTTAATTTTAGCATTCCCTACAAAATTCCAATCCCTAAAAGAAGAGTAAACATTGTTCTTTTTTTAATTTCTCTCAAAAACAGTTGAATATGACCAAACGAATTTTCTTATATGATATATAGTGATTTTCCGGGTCGTTATGCCGTGATCTAGGTAACTGGTTGCTGCCAGTAACAGAATTAAAGGGCATATCCCTAGCTTTAGCTGGGATTCTTTGCCCTGCCCTTGTTGTTCTCGTGTTAGTCTTTGTGGGGGCAGACCCGGTATCGGTATCTCTGGACCCGCGCATATATTAATTTCGGCTCCTATTGTTGGTACTACGACTGCTACGGTCGCATACCATGCTTCCAAGCATCCACTATATTTGTGGAAAGAATTGTCATCCTCTCTGCGGGTATATTAGGATGGAAGAATGTTGGCTTGGGTCGGCATTTGACCAACCCTCTAATTAATGTGGTTTTCCAGGTTTCCCTCATTCCTGCACTGAATGGTGGTTAGGTCCTACCAACGTAAGTCGTTCCTGGACACAAATGCGGCTTGCTTAATAATAATATGTCGCCCCGTCTGCTGCACAAATCACCGAGTTTTGGGCTAATCCTCGTGATTAGAATGATGGGTAGAGATATTATTATATCAAATTGCACCGGCCGTGAAAGCCTAAAAACCACCATGAATTTTTGTTTATTCAACACTTTTTTGTCTCTTTCCAAATGATAAATTTATTCTTTTGTGATTAAATTGTTATTTTCTTAAATTAACATTGTTTCCCAAAGAAACAAGACATTCTTCTTTAAACCGTAAGCGATAACCACAGCTCTTATCTCCTATGATGTATCTATATTGCAATCAAAATTCACGCCTTTATATATTAAAAAGCATCTGTATGGTAAGAAAATCGATATTCGGTATGCCAATGCCGATTGTAGTTTGTCTTAAACCTCCTATATATAACATGATTTTCAGTGCATTTTCAGGCTAGCCATTTTGCTCAGCTTCGCAGTAAATTATCAACATGTCATATAGCTTACGACTATTTAGATGTTCCATTTTTGTCATTAACATATTTATATTAGTAAGCTGAATCCAATTCTGTTAAAAACCATAAATTCCCTAACTCACGCTAATAATACGTTACCCTACTTTCCTGCGCCACTGGTGTGATATTCACCGTGCGCTTCTGCAACTTCCTGCCTTCAAAGCTCATAAATCAAAAAAGTCACCCTTAATCCATCTAACACTTCGTGGACCGTCGATTTTTTATGTTGCAGCCACAGAAACTAATTATGGAGCCATGATAAAGGCGTTTCTTGTATCGCTACAAATCATTACTCCTGCTTTTCTGCCAAGTCAGAACGCTTTACTTTGGACGTAACCAAAGCTAGATATGCCAGAATCATTTTCAGCATTTGTAAAGTAAATCTAGTATGGTGTAGATTTACACTTAGGATAGTAGCTAATTTGATGTAAATTCTTCATCGTAAATACAGTGCACCTGGAATATGACCACATGATCATGATATGTGCACTTGGGAGTGCCTTTATTTTGCTGTAGGTATGATAAATTGTACCAAACAAAACAATTGACTTAATAATTGGTACTAAGTTTTCATATGGTCCCTTAAATAAAAGTCTACAAGTTTCTGAGGATTGAGCAAGTCAGTCACTAAATTGCTCCATTTTTGTTTACCTACACAAACATTAAACGAACACTAGATATAAAAAATATAGATTAATATAACTACTAATTGTGTACAACGCACCAAATGATTTTATGTAGGTATCTGGAATATATCTTATATCTTGCGCTTTCTTCCTTCATCTGTGATCACATCCTTCTCACTCCTGATGAGTACTGAGTAGGATCTGTCGAACGCAAACCCAGGAGAAACGCTGTCAGTGTCTGTCTGTCAAAGAAGCATTCCACAGGTGACTCCTGAGTTCTCTACATCCTAGACCTTGTTTAAAATCAACGTTTTTGAGGCAAAGTCACGTCAAGGTTACATATATCCAAACACAGACATATATCCAAAGGTGGCAGATACAAACTCTAAGGTGTTTCACATCCGATGTAAAGTTAGCATATATTTAGGAGAGTTGATGTCTTTATTAGCCCCATTTTTCTCTTCCTCATGAAGAGAACGTTTTCGTCTTGAGGTTGAGGCGGAGCATGGTTACTACACCACTTTTCAAAAGTTCTTAAAGCCATTTACATTCTTTGGCTAAGGATCCCTTCGATCTTTCCATTAAGAATCATAGTGAGGTCTTCTGCATAAGCTATAGTGTAGATGCCAGTTGCCAAGTTAAAGTGGTATATTATATAGCTCTTTTGGTGAGTAAAGTTGATATCCAGTTACAGTTGGTAGGAGAGACTTCGTCTCCACAAGAGCTGAATTAATTTTAAGGAAAGCTATTTTATCAAATGCCTTCTGTATGTCTATGAATACCTCCACGGTGCTTTTTTGTGCAAGAATTTTTCGATTCTGTCCACAGTTTGGTGAGAGCAATGGCAGACTCTAAGGTATCTCACATCCGATGCAAAGTTAGCATAGTGTTTAGGAGAATATGTGCCTTTATTGGCCCCATTTTTCTCTCGTGAAGAGAATCATTCCCGTCTTGAGGTGACAGACAAAGCATGGGTCTGACACCACTTTTCAATAATTCTTAAGACCGTTTGCAATCCACATAAGCAATGGTATAGATGCCAGTTTCTGAATTTAAATTGTATATATAGCTCTTTTGGCGAACATATTTGATATCTAGTTACAGATGGTAGGAGAAAACTTCTCTCCACAAGAGCTGAATAAAGCAGCGACGGCTGTTTTGTCAAATGTTTATGACACCTTCAGAGTGGACTCTGGACTCTTTTCTGTGCAAGGATTTTTCGATCCATCGCACCATTTGGTGCAGGACAATTCGGTGGATGCCCCTAAGTATATGTTGATTAGAATGCGGCTGTCAATATCTTTTAATCTCAACTAGAAAACCAATGTGACTTTTGTTTCATTATTTTGGGACACAGTGTATAATATTTTTTAGAGAAACTACCTTATTGCACTAATTAAAGAGACTACGACTTGCTGAATTACACACGGATTATTTTTCCGGTAAATATTTTATTAAAATCCTGTCGACTGTCCTCAAAGCAAAAATGAGATGATTACATATTTTTGGCAAGATCAAAGGTAGCCTGCTGCCCCTAAGCGTAGTGATGAAATATAGATCGACTGATTAAATCAGAATATTTGGCTTATGGAATTAATACTTACTTATTCTGTTTGTTACAGAAATGGGCTTCGCAGAGATCCGTGGTAGTGAGGTGCTAGTGTGTCCACATACGGACTGGTGTCAGACTGGAAGGGAGTTACGTCAAATCGCGGATGATCTACGACGGTCTAACAGCGCATTGGTGAGTAGATTTTGATTATATTTTTGATAACCGTAACATATGCGCTACGACGTCAACTAAAAGAATATTAATTTTTGTTTTTAATTAAATTTTGAATTCTTTCAAAACTGACGATTTTCGATTTTTTTATTTTTTAGATTATAGTTGCATTTTTAGTCTTTAAATTATTAATAGCAGATATTCTTCGCATCTCAGAGAATAGCTGAGATATCGGAATGGTGAAAATTGTGTTAGTTTTTTACATAGAGTTCAGTGGCGTACTCATAATCTCTATAAGAGGTCTCTTTTAAGATATGACCCAAACACACATTTATTTTTAATGGAACACCCTGTATATTTTTATGTCGTTCAGTTGCATTCGTTTTTTCCTTCTTAATGATGTGTAAATAGTTTATATTTTCGAAATTATAAAAAGAAAAACGTTAAATTGATAATACTAATGTTTGTGGTAGTGCATACAAAATTGGTTCGTGAATTAATTCACTTCATAATTTCTACAAGAGATATTAGCCAATTAAGTAATGTATAAATATCTATAGGTAATTGAATAACATTTGACAATAAAAAAAAATTAAAAAAGTAAAAGAAATTTTAAAAATGTTCAGAATTCTTTTTTATAAAGCATACTGCAGATAATATCACCATGTTCTACCACAAAAATGTTTCATTTATCGACTATAAGATGTCTAATTGTCAAACTAATTGAAAGGATATTTCATAGCTTAAAACACATGAGTTGGAGCACGAGGGTGTTTCTGGGTTTTCGTTCTTAACCTTAGGAAGAGATAGAACGTAAAAATAATAAGTTGTCTTTCCTATAACAGTTTTCTCTGACACTCCATTCTCCTGATACACAGCGTTCAACTCGAAACTATTACATAAATATATTTTATACAAACTTGGTATGCAGTATTTATAATAAAAGGTTAATATTTTGACGTGAATAACTTTTTTGAAAACTATTATTTTTTCATGTTCTATATTTTGTCAAAGTTACAGAAATCTTTCAAAATATGTTTTTTTTTTAGTTTAACTATATAGAAATTTAACATAAACTTACATAGTTCTGCATTTGAGATTCATTTTTATTTATAATTATGTGAAAATGATTGTTAAAATGTGGGGTTAAAATAGTAAAACTATGTGTGTTTTACAAACACTTTTTAAAAGTTGTTATATTATTTGAGGAGATTTTAAATAGAAAAAGTGGATAAACAAAACATCAAGAATTGCTTGTGATATTACTTTTGTTCTAGGTTTTCTGTATCTAAAACATCACAAATTTGATCATTTTACGCCGTGAAATACGGCGACCTTAAACTATAAAATACCGTTTCATTAGTTTGAAAATGAAATACCTGATACTAGATAAATCAAACATTTTTGTGGTAGAACATAGTGATAGTATATCCTGTGTATTCATTTAAAAAAATCAAACATTTTTAAAAAAGTAGTATTTTATTTATAGTGTTGCCATATCATATTCCATGACATTTTTTAGATCTCAAAATTGGACAAGCAGGTCTAGAGAAAAAAAATCTAATTTTTCTTAAAATTTCATTACTTCCATAAAAAAAATCTAGAAAATTTAAGTTCTTCTACAGAAAATTTGAAGTCAATTTGTGAGGGGGAAACACATACATATACTTCCTTTTGGATTGTTTTTATCTAAGGACCTTATTTATGTAAAATATTGAAAACGAAATTGTTAAAAATTATTTTATGGCATATTCCGAAGTCTAGTACACTTTTTGTTCATACCCTGTATATTAATTCCACATTTAGAAGGATGTGTAAGGATCATAATTTTTTACATAAAGAATCGTTTTTTCAGGTAAAGATATCTTTTTGGGTCTATTTTTCAGATTTTCATATTTAGAGACAATATTAAATCTAGTTTCATCGCTTTTCGAAATGAAATACAGAAACAGTTAGTATGCTTACTATTGTACTGCCATATATTTTTTTTAAATATAGATGCAACAAAGCACTAAATGTAAAGAGACAACTAGGCTCTGATCACATTTGCTATTGCATAACTAGGCTTAAATAGACCCCGCCGTGTTAAAAGATATAAGGCCAAGACCTCTTTAGATTATAAAATGTTACGCATGGCTTACTCCCATACAAATAATTAACCATTATCCAATAATGAATGTTTTATACAGCCACCGGATTATGAATGCTGCAACGTTGGTCACAGTGAGTCACCCTTTTGACGACACGACCACTGGAGCACAGTCATTTGGTTCTATATAAATACGGTACAAATACCTCTCTTTTTCTATGCTTTAGCGCGATGTAATCATTACATTACACACAGGTCTTTACAACGGACATTCTTGGATATGGTACGTATCTTTATGTATATAAGGTTTCACTTTGCCAGAGCTAAACGTTTCTGTCTAGTAATAGATGTTATCGAGTTTGAATGAAAAGTATTATTGTCCATACAGGATGTCCCTGAATAAGTGGGACGCAGGGCAACTATTAGTTCAAACTCTATTATTATCGTTATTTAATCGTTTTGACGACACTTGTCAAGTCCAAAAGGTGACGATTGTTAAAGAAACAGCGAATGTGGGTTGTTTTTGTTGTTTTTTGTAAGTAAGTGTACCACAGATGTAATTGTCCAAGTCAGTCAAATTTCTAGGGCCTGCTATGATTTTTTTTATCGTAGCAGTTTTCTGAAATTTCACATTACCAATTTTTATTGAAAATCTAACAACGTAGCACTAATCAACGTTTTCTATAACCCGTATATCCAGAATTTCCAAATCAGTTATTAATAATTTAAAAAAAACACCTTTACCAGCGTTATCTACTTGATATACATGGTGTTTAAGTAGAGGTCAAAAATGATTTTGTTATATAAATGTGGAGTCTTAGGACAGCCATTGTCCAGCTACAGCTTGTCAAAAATAAAAAAAAAAGCCAAACAAATATATCGCCCTGTATAATATTACAAATAAAATAGTTCATTATATGCACCATTGTATTATCTTCACTTTTTGTGATAATATCTCTACCCCTCGTTCTAATCACCGGGATTAGTCCAGAAGTCGGAGACTTGTACGGAAGAGGGGGTGGCATATTACTATTAAGCAGGCCGCATTTGCGCCCAGGAACGACTTACGTTGGTAGGCCCTAACCACCATTCAGTGCAGGAATGAGGGAAACCTGGAAAACCTCATTAATTAGGGGGATAGTCAAATATCAACCGGTATCAGTCTCTCACATTGACCCAAGCCAACATTCTTCCACTCTACCATACCCGCAAAGAGGGTGCCAATCTGTGCCAGTCTCTCCACGAATATAGCTTATATACGGTCTACCGGCTGCGGGGGTCGAACCCACAGCGATCTAGTCACCTTGATTCAAGTACTGACGCGCGACCACTGGCTGATATGTTTAAAAGTAATTTAAGTAACTGAAAATGCACTTGATCAAATAAATCATTTTTGCTGTTAATCGAGGTGAAATACCAAAAAGTGAAGATAATACAACGGCGCATGATTTTTTTTTTTGTAATATTCAGGGTTTTTTTAGCAAATAATGATCGATGATTAAAAATTGTTTTTTTTTTATTTTTGACACGCTGCGCTGTAACTGGACAATGACTGTCCTAACATAACAAAAAACCCATATTATTTTTTACCACAGAATACTCCCCTGGATTTTTGACATCTGCATAAGAAACATTCTGTATTTTAAGTAGTTTTTAGTTATCTATTTTTTATATCGATACTGTTGCAACCCTCATAATGCGCTCGTTAAGATGGTATGACTTACTGCAAAAAAACTGCAGCATATCCGACATCAATCTCACTCACTAGGAGTGAACCAACATATAATATATTTAAACTAGGTTTTAACCAAAATATACCAATTTTCTAATCGTGCGTTTAGCAACAACAATCTAATCTGATGGACGGTGACCATCACGTAATACGGTCAGGCTATTCAGAGGGCCAGCGGAACAAAAAGGCCTGATAACAGCAGCCCTTGCATAATTAAATCATCTAATCAACACCTCGATGCAAGAGAATAGCGGTGACCGCAAGTTTAGAGAGATTTTCTCTGTGATGGCGACTCGGTACGTTCCCATATGGACCATTTATATGGATTTAAGATGGACAGCGACTGGACCTGCGAGCTTAGGCTTAATTGAGCAAGGGTTGCGCCTATTATAGATGCAAATGGAAATGTGTGGTTGCAATGATGGACACTGTTCATGAATACGCGGACCCCGTTCATTATCGAGGACAATGCCTGGAGGATTACAGTCCTGAAAGAAAAAATTGGAAAGTGTAGTGAAATTAGAATATAATTCAAAACGTCATGTTGTAATAACATTAAGGTCGCCGTATATCTCGGCGTAAAATGGTCAAAACTGTGGTGTTTTTAAGTATAGAAATCTCGAAAAATAAAACACGTAGAGCAAAAGTAATATTAAAAAAAAATTATTGGTGTTTTGTTTATCCGCTTTTACTAAGACACACACATTATTTTGCTATTCTAACACATTTTAACAATTATTTTCACATAAGTACTTATGAACAAAAGTGAACAATCTTATTGCAGAACTATGTAAGTTTATGTTATAACAATATTTACATCTGCAGTTTATTTTAAAAAATACGTATTTTGAAAGATTTCTATACTTAAAAATTTGTTGGTTCACTTTCTGTTTTTATATATTCGCTCTACTTCGGTACTTTCGAATATTTAGATGTGGCATAAGATCCTTTTATTTGTTAAGCTCTATATTATTCAGTTCTTTAATGTCTAAATTTACTTGTATTTGTAGAAAATACTATTTCAAGAATATGGCGCCCTTAATGATCAAAACATGGTCGATTCCTGATACCTATACAGTGTGTTCCACCACGAAAGGCAGCGGTAGATATACAGGATGATTCAGTCATAATGTCACTAATTTTTGAGAGACGATAGGGAAAAATTAGTATAATACGATACGCGATTTAAACAAAAAACAAATGCATATTTACGCCTAAAAAAAATTTCAAACCATTATTTAATCCGCTGACCGTTAGCGGCAATTCAACTTGGTATCGACCTGACGCGACGTTTATTTTTAAAAGTATGCAATTAACATTTCGACATAAAAAATATTTAATATTGAAATTACGGAACTCCAACGGATTAAAATAAAACATTCACATTTCATTACATAAATAGTGATAAACAATCCAATAATAACTTGGTTAAATTATTAAGAGATGCTGAAACGTTTTTTCTATTTAAATATACAGTAATAAAAAACCTTCGTGCTGTCAACAAAAAACAGTCCGAGACATACTTCAGTGATCAACAATCCGGCAATCCGAGTTTTGTCCTGTCATATGTATGTCAATAACCCTGTTTTTTGACCGCAATAACAAACGTTGCAGAGATACAAACAATAATTAAATTTGCATTTTTATAAACACCCGGTGTAATCAGTAAATGCTAATCGCAGTAGTCAGCGCTAACGTCAGATAGACTGTAATTGGCACACTTGGCACAGCTAAAGAGTTGACAGTTCAAATTTGCGTTTAATACGTTAGCGGCGGAAAAAGTCGAAGTTGTGTCAAGTTTTCCTATGCAGACGAGCCCGTCGTCAACTGCATCTAGAACAGATGCACGCGGCCCGACTTCTCTCCCTTCTTCATCCAACATTGTTTTCGCGTGGTAGAGGTTGTTGAATTTCATGTGTTTGTGTCGCCAGTGTAGTTTATAATTACTAATAAAATTTACTGTTTGTCTAAATAAAAACGCAATTTAAGTTGGGTAAAGTGAAGTAGAGAAAGACCGTGGTTGTCTTCTACTGAACAGAGCCGTGGAAAAATTTATAAAAGACATTTGAACAGACATTTGCGTCTGTGTTTTCCGTGTACGACTGCTATTCGTTACCTACCGATCATGAAGAATGGATTTGATTCTGATTCGTATTCATAATCAAATGCGATTTGCATTATTTGGGAATATCGCCGTATAAGCTCACCTTTATTCTGCTTTCAAGAACATAACGAAAAGGTGACAAAAAATAGGTGTTTTATTTTTTTCCGATTTTCTGTCTTTATAGGCCTACGTGGTTAAAATTAATGACATTATGACTGCATCACCCTGTATATATATTTTTTTTAATATTTTTAAACTCCTTGTATATAAATGTATATCTGAATTCTACGTTTTAAGTCAGTTTTGTATACAATCACATATCCAGATTTAGTTATTTTGGCGTTATTTAAAGTTTTCAGAAAAAAGTGATAGCTAAAATATTATGCACTAGGTAGATCAAGTTCATTCGTTCAGTGTGGTTAATAGCGCGGGAGCGTACGTGTCTGCTCGACTGTTAATTGATTTACGTTGTTTTATTTTAAAATGTCTTATTCGAATCAATAGCAAGTTTAGTGTAGATGTATACCAAAAAGTAAACGTAGGCATCGAAGAGTTTCCAGCGTTGCATATAAGCATGCTGATTAGCTCGTGGAGATAATTTGGGGTAATTTTTGCAGAATTACTTATTATCGATTTATGATGTGTATTTTATTTGGTTTTTTAACTAATTGGATTCAGTCTCAGCGGTGTTTTAACAGTTTCTGGCGATGTCCATGAAATTGATTCGTATATTGTACATGCCAAGTGCCAGTATCGCGTAATTCAAGCCGCGATATACAGGTTGTAACAAAAAAACAGGTCATCCCGTTAACTGCATATTTTTGCGGTAACATAACATTTAACCCTACATACCTGTATAAAAAATACCTCCCTTAAAAGATACAGAATGTTAAGTAAAGTTGAAATTTTATAGAGGTACTTCTTGTTATTAATCCGGGTTTCAAGTTCTTTAAAAATATATATATTATTTGCATTGTAATTTGGTAAATTGTACGTTCAACTTTATGCAAATATGATGAAATACTCTCATTTCGCACTCAGCAGTTCGAATAACCCGAACAATCCAAATAGATAGGTATTTGGGGCATATATATGTTTTTTATATATAATAAAAATGTACCTATCGCGTTGGCAGTTGTATAACACATGCAGCTGCATTTTATCGCCTTCAATTTGCGTTATGTAAACAATGAGGCTTGGATGTGAATTGTTGCGCACACACTTCCCCAGAATCGGTGCAGAGATGATTAGTACAGTCCATCAGACATAAATGCATGACAAAATCCGCAGGGCAAATCCCATCATCGTAGGTAAGTAAGACGATCCTGTAGAACACTAAAAATTGTTCCTTTCCCTATTAAATATTTTACCTAACTCTGAAAAGGTAGCTTTTTTGTTTCAGTTTCAGATTATATCTATTTTATAACGTAATTATACAGGGTGTGCGAAATATAAGTGTCGATACTAAAGACGCTTGTATATCTGACCAAGAGCAACAGAAAACTCTTATGAAAAAAATGTTTAAAACGAATAGTTTTTCTACAAACACATTTAAAAATAAATATAACAACTGCAATAAAATGCAAAACTGTGTTACGAAATTACAAGCTAAACTCTCCTGTAATATAATTTGTTTTCTGTATCAGTATTAATGAAGTGAACAATTCAATTTTCCCAGAAAATCCTTAAAATGGTAACGCACGACACTGTAATCTATCACTTGCTGCTGTTAACCTAAAAGTATCATTAGTCATAGTGCTTAGTATTGTGGCTAGTGCGGTTCATTTTTCTATGCATGCTTGATATTTGTTAGTGTAAATGCAACAATTTATAGTAATTTGAAAACTCTAACAATAATAGTAATAATTTATTTCGAACAAGTACATGGCCCAACAATTATAGGAAACTAGTAAAAAAACAGTCAACGCTTACAATTTTTTTAATGATAAATAACACAGGTTTACAAAATTTAGATTTTTTTTTGTATCGCACAAACACTAATTTATGTTTCCAAAGGATTTTAGTGCTGTAGTTCTTAATCCTAATCTGACCCAACACGTCAGTTTTTCAACTTTGAACTTATTTTATGCCAAAATCCTGAAAAGGAGTAAACAATCTAGGAATCCAAACCGGCGCTATCTATAACAAAAATATAAATACATATGTGATATGCCTTATCCAAAATAGCCAATTTATCAGCCAGTGTTTTCTGTACAGACACCACTAGATGTAGACACGTGCTTCATATCACGTACTATTCTGTGTGTTCTCTAATCTTCGCTTCCAAACTGCCTCCCTTAAAAATTCAACAGTAAGCAATGGAGAAAATGAAATAAATTATGAACTCAATAAAAATGCTACAAATGTACCTACAATATCTTCTGTAAGTATCTTATAAGAAGTACTAGAATAAATACACTTTTAGTACAAATTACCTGTACTAAAAATTAGAAAAGGATGCTCCTATGCAGTCCTAGCTGTCGGTTTATTTTTAATCAACTTAACTACACATCTGACTAAGTTTTTTACTTTTTGGAGTATGTTTTTCCAACGCAGTTGTTGTGACCCATTTTCGATTAAACGATATATTAATGCCTTTATACAATGAGTCCCAAATTTATGGAACAGAAAGATTTTTATTAGTTCAGATTCAAGAGAATAACTGAAACAGATCAATTCGAATATATCGTATAATACGTATAATATATTATAGTAATAGGTGTAGCGCTCAAAACCTCTTTGACAGCCTAGCTAGCTGTCCGTGAAAATATTAAAATGATTTAAATACGTTTTATCCGTTAGTGCCGTAACTCTGAAAACAGATACGTTAGGCAGTGCCTTACCACATATATTGCATGTTTTATTTTCGCTTGTACCTTGCCATGCATCACTACGGGACATTGTGCCTACCGCCCACAGCCTAGCCCATGACATCTGTGCCTACGAACCACAACCTTGCGCAGAATCTTTAATAATCTGTGACCGGATCGTGACGTAATACCAAGCCGTCTTCGTTTACGACTGCGCTTTAGTGGAGAGAGATTATTTTGAATTTCTGTAGCTATTAGTTAAAAATATATAATTTATGTGAATTGATTTTTTACAATGTGATACATTTGATAAGAGAAGAATAAGAAATGTACAACTTCGTACGTTCTTTGAGGTTATGTGACGGAACGACATAGCAAAAATAATTGTGGCAGAAAATTAGCATTATCTACCGCATGAACTATGTAAGTTTATGTCATAACAATGTCTACATCTACAGTTAAATTTAAAAAAAATACTTTTTTGAGAGATTCCTGTACCTAAATTTTGTTGTTTAAGCAGTACCTACCTTTGAATATTTGCAGGTGGCATGAGATGACATTCCGGTTAATTGCTAAGCTCTTTATTATTTAGTTATTTAATGTCTAAAATTATTTGTGTTTGTAGAAACCACTTTTTCAATAATACTGCGCCCTTAAAGATTAAATTTATGTTAAAGTAAAAAAATATTTATTTTAAAGGTGATATGGCAACCTCGCCATCAGCAGATCATATGGTTTATTAGGTTCGTCAGCGCTCTTTAAAAACAATGTTGGTAATATTATAGCTCTGTCAAACATAACATATTGCAGCAAAGTCGCAATTTCATTATACTACTGACTAACTATATCAGTTATTTTTTTCAAATCTCAACTGGAATATATGAATTTTGAGACATACTGTATTCGACTTGTTATAGAGCGAGTTACACAGCGCAGGCATGTCATTTAAATGAATTGTCAGAGAAAGGGCATGACGGTTTGATGTCCAAGACAGATATACCTGTTATTTTTTTGTCTGACGATCATATCCGCACAAAAGAAAATTAAATTATAAACGAGTACCTTTTATCATTTCAAATGTAAATAAGTTCTTTATACGTTTAATCGAGCCAAAGTAGCTAATCCCCGTGGAACGAAATGAGTAATCTGTATTTGAAATGTCTCACGTGATGCTAGACCTCTTCAGTGAACCCTCGGATAAAAAAGTCGGAATAGGGCAGGTTGCACACCTGTAAGTGCGTAATAAAATCATTACTTTCAACGGAAAATCGGCGTGGAGAAAGGTTACAATGTAGGGGCTTTCGCGTAATAGTTCAACTCTATAAAATAAAAGCACAAGTCATCGCTTTGTCTCCCTAACCAAAAAACGGGTCCGTTACTGTTGGTCGAGTTACATTTTTTACAAGGGGGCTCTGAACTGGTAGTTGTCAGCACTGCAGTTAGCCTACCAGTTTAATAACAAAATAAATAAATTGTTTTGTCATTGTCCTCTCCTCTTTAGTCTACAGAGTGATTATTATGTTATACTGCAACAGTAGTATTTATACCCAGTATGAGTGTAACTCATAAATAATGTAAATACACTATTACTATAAAGTGTATAAAATATAAAATTATTACTATAACCTTAAACATTAGTGCTTGCAAAGTTCATATGGAGCCCAACTAGCACAATTAGTCGTTGGAACGTTGCTACGACTATTGTAGATACTTATACCACTAGCCATGGGCACGTAATATATACGTTCCCATTACATGCTTGCAACTAAAATGGGGAATAAGTTTTTGGTGCTCGCTACGTTCCGACGACGTTTCCGGAACTTGTACGAGCACGTTCCAGCGACATTGTGGTTCCGTGGAGAGGACGTCGCTGCATGGAAACCACAAATTTTAATGAACTTAAACATTTCGAAATGGTGTCAGGACTAGATGATACAGTGTCTTCATAAATGATTGCAAGCCGCGTGACCAGGACTGTGATTCTCGAAGAACAACTCGTATGAAAATAGATTTCTTGTCTCTCTCAATTGCCGTAATGAGGAAAAGGATATTCGCATATGAATTGCTCTGCGATTCATTTGAAAATCTCGACTCTGATCACGTGGCTTGTAATCATTTATGAAGGCACTGTACCTCTGAATACTGAGAAATATTTTGTTCTCCGTTTTGGCAGGAATAACCCCTTCCTTCAGTACTCATTATTAAATACGACATTAAAATCCGTTACATCACAAAACGACCTTGGAATATTAATTTTACAGAACTTGTCGTGGTCTGAACACATACAATCCAGGTGCAAAAATATGTAACTTTCAAGTAATGTTTACTACAAAGCATCGAGCGAGGCTGAAGCGTTACTTTGAAGTAGCAATAAAGTTGTGACTGCCACACATTGTTTGTACATAGTTTCCACTACCACTTCTTAGCAACATCTTTCCTGCTTTTTATTCTGAACGCGGTATGTCCGAAGTAATATACTTCACACGTGACATGATCAAGTAGATATTACACAATGACGAACAGCCACGTTTAGGAAACTACATGCTAACATTTACATTACTTTGACAAGTTGACTTAAAATTACACGTAGAATCTGAAAATTAAATAAAACAAAATACCATGTTTTGTTTAAAATAAACAAGTTGACGTCTACTTTCGGTATAATTGGAAGTGCTACGTCACTTGAAATATTTTGCTGCAATTCAGAAGTTTTGAAGACCCACTAGAAATGAAAATTTAGATTTCTATAGTTTTCAGTTTCCAAAATACGTCTAATGTACACTAGTTGTTGGACACTCCATATAATTTCAAAATTGCAACATGGTTTGTCTGGTACAATCAATATTTATTCCACTCCGATCAATTACCTGATGAATGTTGTATTACACCCTCATATTTGCAAATACCTAATTACATAATTAACTCCGATACACAATCGAGTGCCTCCCTTTTACACTAATATTTATATTGGCTAATGCAGAAATTAATAAATCAAGTTAGCGTTATTCCAATATAAGTGCGTAAGTAATATTTCATATAGAGTGTAAGTCGTGATCAATCATTCTTTTCTGATGACTTGGCATGGACTGAAATCTCTGGAGATCGCTATTGTTGTTGTCTCTTAATCGCCTAGCTTTGTGATAAATCGAAAACAAACTGAGGCAAGACGTCATCCTATTTGTTCCTTCTTTTAAACAAAAAATTAGTTTTCGCTTTTGATGTGAGAAATGCGAATGGATATTTATATTTGTTTCTCAGGTAGCTAAGTCTCCTCTTTTAAAAATGGTACATGGAACAAAAACTAATAGAATAATAAAGATATTTCAAGTCTTAAATATGTTTTTGGTAGGGTACCCTGTACAATTAAGTTATTTATTTTTTATTTGTAGATAATTATGTATTAGTTTCTTTGAGTTCTTTGACGTAATTATTTAATATCAATGAGTTTTATAACAAAACGATTTAGTTTAATGCTGTCAAAGTAACTAACGGAAGCCCAAGGTTTCTACATTATTGACTGTACTTCTAAAATCAGGTTTTATTTCATTTTATTTAAAAAATACGTAATTTTAAAGTTGGACTTATCTGCAATGAAATAAAAATAAATCAGCATCTATTTCTTTGGAATTCTGATCAGCACATTTAATGTACACATTAATTTTTAAAAACAGCAACCATAAAGAAACTGAAAAAACTGTTTTTACTTAAATAATTAATATTTGTTGTTCAAATTTAATGAAAAGAATAAATGAATGACAAAAATGATTCAGTTTTCAAATAAATAAGAAGAAACGCACTTCTTAAAGCAAATAGTTATTGAATTGCTTAGATAATTATATATTAATCGAATTATGAAATGAAATTTCGAGCTTGAACTTGAAATTTCGTGAGTGATGTAAAAATTTCGTGTTTAACTCGAAATTTCTAGAAAAGAAAAGTTAAATAATAAATAAGAAATCGAAACATGCCATACCAGCACACGGAATAACAAACAAACGCATGCATTCGAACTAGCATGGTGACGATCATAGCCATTCTTGAATGAATTGATAGATGAACCTTCATATTATAAGCGCTTATAGTTGAATCTCACCGATGCAATGATATTGGGTTTTCCATAGTTATGAAGGTTGGCCAAGACACACAAACTATACCGCAAAAAATAGCAAACGCATGCATTCAAAATACATTTTGAGTTGAAACACGAAATTTAAAAGTTCAGACACGAAACGAATGGAGTCCGAACACAATTACAACAAAAGATGTATCTACACACATAACCGATGCTGCTTATGTAATTTTTTCATTGACAAAAAATAGCAGATGCATGTATGCAAACGAAATTTCCAGTTGGAACAAGAAATTTCAATGTCATACACAAAATATCAAGTTCGGACACGAAATTTCAAGTTAGTGCATGAAATTTCAAGTTTAAGCTGAAAATTTCGTATTTTTTTCCGATTTTCTTAATATTTTGGCCACTTGGCTGTTTCGTTGGGAATTACATTAAATTGAAAGTGCAGTAAGAAACAGGACCTATATTCGCACGAAATAACCCCCGCTGGTTTTTTACGCAAGTTGTACTAAAGTTCCAGAAATACCTCCACCTCCCGGACGGCATAACAAAGGGAATTCCTCAGTTACCGCGGAGGTGCACAAAAAATAGACTCTCGTATTTGTTTTGACGCTGTCTCCTAATTAAAGCCAAGGCTGACTAGAATGCGCCAAGAGAAGACGTCAGGGCTGCCCCTCTGTAGTAACATTTGACAGATTGCGAAAACAAACTCCCTATTTATTTTAGTGTTAAAAGGTCTGAGAGCAAGTAAATCATGTTACAGACAGGGCAAACACTTGAGGGTCAATCTCACTTAGCAATGCTAATGCTGTAAAAACAGTGTTCCTTTTGAATTGGAATTAGAAAATTTAGTAAAAGAACATTCGAGTCTGAACTTCACAAAGCATTGTTTACTGTTATTATTAAGTAAATTTAGTTTTTCATGAAAGTTAAATCAGATGTATAGCTATATAAAATAAGTATTAAAAATTTTTTTGTGAAAATAACATAAGTTTTACAGTTGTACCCAGTTCAAATTTGGTGTAGAAAACCAATACGGTTAACCGTTTTCCAGGCATAATTCCAGAGGCGTATCGTGTGGCCAAAAATAAGGGTTCTTTGTTATGTATATGTGAGATCTTAAGACAGCCATTGTCCAGTTGCAGCGTGGCAATTTTTTTTAATCAGTTTTCAATTTTTAATCCGCTTGATATAATTTAACAAAAATTTGCCAACTTTAGAAACTTACTAATGGCGGAGGTGTGGGTCTCATCGATCAATATTTGCCAAAAAAAAAATCACCTTTGTATTATCTTCACTTTTTTTCTTTACAATTTTTTGTATTCCAAACCTTGTAGATTAATATCTTGAAATGTCTATAAGCAAAAAAAATCAATAGGGTTCATATCGGGTGATCTTGATGGCCAAAGCTAATCTGGTTCTTGAGTACCTCGTCCAATCACGTCGTTACCGAATCTTTTATTGAAAAATTCACGAGCAGTCAAACTGAAATGTGGGGGAGCCAACTGTTGATGTTTCAAAACGGACCGGACTGATTTATAATTCACATTAAGATTTGCAGCAATTTTGCTATTACTAGTTTTTGGGTCTTTTTTAATATTTCCAACTCAGGCGGTTTAATACTCAAAGGTCTTCCAGAAATTGTATCTTTCTGAAGTGAGTCTAACTCCGAAAGACGTTGAAAAACGTTTCTGAACATTCTTGGATTTGGAGTCAGATTTGTGAGAGTTACAAATAGAATTTTGATATTGATTGTTGCTTTCTTGAATATGTTTTATATCATGGCAACTATACTTTTAGAGTAGTCTATACAGGGTTAACTATAACTAAGTACAAAAAATTTAACCACGTGCTCAGGGAGGCATAAAAGACAATAAAAAATTATTCCAGAATTTTAGCTCGATATTTAAAAAATGGGGCAAAACCCTTTTTTTCTACGGAAAGTCGGCGCCTATGATAAGAATCGACTGAAATGGCTTAGACCCATAGATAAAACTTACAGCTGTCAGCAGTATCTACTACCATCGTCGTTTTTTGCAGCATTTCTAAATGTAGAAATGAAAATTAACATTCTTAATAGTAATAATACCTGATAGATAGGTAACAGTTAATCCACTTAGCTCCAGTATTTTGCATTCGTTTTCCATTATTTCGTTATAAACTGGTAGAACTACATATTCGCTCATTACAGCCACTCACTACTGATAAAAGACACTTCCCGTAGGTACAATTAGATAGATTAGATTCCTATTTATTATAACAAAATCGAACGAAAGGAATAATAGACGTTTTAATGTAACTCATAACCTAGAAAACCAAACCGGCGAACTATATTGTAGGAAATTATCTGCACCCAACACAAATATCTTTATTTAATAACTATAAAACGTTTAAAAATTTAAATATGGCACTAAAAACTGCAGAAGAACACAAAATTACAACGTAAACACAGGAATTAAATTATGACATGACAGTGACACTGACTAATGAGCGACTGTTGCATGCTTGTAGAGTATGCAACCAACAAGCATTGGCGGCGTTAAATAAGGATTTAAAATAATATCGGAAAACAATTTTTTTGGCTTTATAAATAAGTTTGGAATTTTTGTGAAGGGTGATTCCGTTAATTCTTATTTTTCCCTATCCCCTCTTAAAATATTTGTACTAAGTCATAGTTAACCCTGTATACAATTTATTATGGTTGGCAAAAAAATGTAAGTCCACTTGATGATTAATAAATTAGAAAGTGAAAATTGGGTTTAAAAATTACAATTAATTTGTTATGATTGTTTGGTAACTTGATTTTTTCAGAACGATTTAAATCATTAGTTGGTAGAACAAATACATATGTGTTGTGTTGAATCCACTTTTTTTCTTTATTTTCAGTGGTATGAAAACTAAATATGGCGTCCGTAGAAATATAAAAAATTTCGACACCTAATTGGCGTAAACTTATCTTATCTTAATTAAATTGGAAGCATAAAAATGCGTAACTTTTATTTATTACCGAGCGTTGTAAAAGTAACCACCTTGTATATATAGAAAATAATTATCCTGGAGATGTTTCATGTTTGGCTTAAGGAGAAAAGTTTTTTTTATAAAGGTTACATAATCCTTACGGCTTTATAGCCTTAGTTGATTGAGGCATTGGATCAAAGGAAAAACCTCTTGAAGTTATGACCACGTAAGCTCTGAAAAAAATATATCAGCATTGAAAGTAGGCCTTTCTTATTTATTTTTAAAGTAGTTTTATTTTCCTTAAGCTCTGACGTAAAAGTATGTAAAAAAAACACATTTATTTTTGAAATGTGCAAATTTTTGGTACAAACACAGGCGGTAGCGGAAAATTTCCAATTACGAAATATTTTACCTGCGTTGCTTGTTAAATGTTCGTTAAATTTCATGGACACCAATCGCACATAAAGCCCGAATTCCACATTTTCAGAACAATGTAAACCAATTATTACATATTGCTGCCGTATAGCACGTTTGACAACTTGGATAAAATCGAGCGCAACTATTATTCACAAACAAAGACCTGACTTTGTAGAACTATTTACAAAACATATTAATATGTTCTATTGTTAGGTCACGGGCATACTCTTTTATTTTATATTTAAATTGAATAATCACGATAGTTTTATATGCACAGGCTTTCATTTCAACTTATACAATATATTTATAGAAATGAATACAATAATAACTATGCATAAGGACCCTACAATTTTTCCATACAAGTTTCTAAAGCTTGTGCAACCTGCTACATGTGTAACACATGCACGTGCTTATATCATGTTAACTGGATTTAAAGGGTAACAAGAAGTTGACTGCTTCGACATAACAGTGCATGCATTAAAAGGCTTGCACTGAACTAAATTACAAGTTTTCCTTTGTTATTGCTTTCATTTTAACGTAAATAAATTAGAAATTGTGAATTTGCAATCTTTTCAGTTACTCTTGCAGTATTTGCGACTGTAACTCTTAAATAATGTACGGTATGAAGTTCTTATTATCTATTGTATTTCTATAATTTGTAATCACCTGCTAACGTACACCAAATTAACTAACTTACTTTCTGTATAATTCTATAATTATTTGCTTTATTTCATTATTTCTTTAGTTTTAGAGAAAATAGATTGAGAATATTGAATTTGCAACAATTTGCACCCTGGATCATCACTCAATAGTACTAATACCTAATAAAATATGTATGTCTCAATTAGCTGTAATTGCTGTAAATCATGCTTTTGTGTTTTCTTTCACTATATATTTGTTTAGTTTTATTAGAAACAAGCGAATAACAGACAATTTTTAATCTTTTGTAACACTTGTACAGCAAATTTGTGTACTGAATCATTCTTTTGTTACTTTAATAAACCACGAATGTCATATTCGTTTACTCCAAAACTTATTTTATTATTTCTGTTGTATTAACAAAAATATACTGAGAATAGTTAATTACAATGCTGTGCAACAATTTACAATCCCAAAAAGCTTTACAACCCGTTGCAAAAGCTTATTAGTTGGTTTATAACTAGTCATATGGCAAGTCAGTGAATCTGCAATAGTTTGCAATTTTACGTAACTTCGCAACATGTTGCAACAACTTATAAGTATGTCTACAACTAGTGATGTAACACATTGTTAACAAAAATACATTAGAAAAGTGATTGCAATACTTTTCATCAACAGTTTACAATTTTATGCAGCTTTGCAACCTATTGCTAGTCACGTAATATACTGTGTTATATGGCTAGTTATAGATATGTATATGTGAATTTGCACAGCGAGTTTGAAATACATGGTAATAGTTCACAATTCTTTGTAGTTATGCAACCCGTTGCAACAGTTTATAAGTAAGTCTATAACTAGTCATATAACATCCCGTTAATAAAAGTACACTAGTGAATTTGCAATACTGTGTAACACTTTACATCTCCATATAGTTTTGCAACCCCTTGCAGTAGCTTGTAAGTCTATACTATACAGGTAGCATATGATCAACATATATTATAATAGTGCATTTGTAATACTTTGCAACAGTTTACACTTCAATATAGCTTTACAACTCGTTGCAACAGCTTATAAATAAATCATTTAGCATATCGTCAACAAAAATACACTAAAAATAGTGGATTTGCCATACTTTGCAACAGTTTACAATCATAAATATATGCTTTGAATTCGTTGCAATAGCTTGTAACTTAGTCATCAGTTCATTCAATAGTGAATTTGCAATACCGAAACTGTTTATAATGCTCTGTAGCATCCGCAACACGTTGCAACATCAAGCAATTTAAAGAATTATCAATTTTTGCGTAGTTCTGGATCTAGCCAACTTGATCATTAAATATTATTCAATAATACAGTGTTATATGTATAAAGCTTTCTTTCATTATTTTTCTTGTATTACAACACAACGCACTGAAAATAGTGAATTTCTTAACTTCTGCATTAATTTTCATACCTTTGTGACATTTGCAACTCATATTATTAACCGTCATTCGTATTTATGTCGTCTATAAATTGTAAAATCTAGAGATAATAAATAAATGCAACTTTTTGCAACAGCTCACAAGTTGGTGTATTAAAGTAATGTTAAGAACTATATGAGCTCATTAACATTCACAACCTATCCTCATAATAATGTTGGGAATTCCTCGGTATCCTCCCTACAACCTATAATTTTACCACACAAGTGCATGTCATATTCATTAGTTTTCTTCCTGTACGCACTTTGCGTCTAATTGATTGCCGTAATAGAATCTAAAAACCATTACAGCAACAACAAAGGCAAGCGTAGATGTCGGAATTGATAATGTCCCTACGAACAGAAGGTGAGGTTAGGAAACCTATTGTAGAATATGCAACACACGTGTTGGATGTGTCTGTTCACCCACCGCACTGGCGTGAACAGGGGACGTCGAGTTACATGCAACAGTTTCCCTGACACGGTTACAGGGGCGATTTTTTACAAATTGTGGATTGTGTTACATGGAAATCAGATAGATGTAAATACAAACGTCCGAGTCGATGGAGTTGATAGCTCCACTGCAGTTTCGATCATTTAATTCTTTCCGAAAAATACACACATTCAAGATTGCATTTTGTTAATCGAGTTTTTTGTCTAGTCATATTACTAAGTTAAGTTTAGACTTTAGAATAGAACATCTGCACCATTTGGTACTAGGCTTTTGACATTTGAAAACTTTGTGCGGAAAATCTATTCACAAAATTCGATGTGCAGTCGCATAAGATTTTTATTAAAATTTGATTAATCTTATTTATTGCCGAAGCCAACTGATTTGTTGTTTAATTACACATCCTGCAGGTTATTTGAGATAGTTATAATTAGCCAACCCAGTTCGCTTACGGTGTTTCAAAATCGTCGGTTAGGGTTGCAAGAAATCAGATCTGAGTAAATACAAGTATCCTGTCGCATAAAAGCTGATACAAGTCAAACGTAAAATGACCGATTGAATTGTGGAGATATCGAGTATCCTTGTTAAAAGTCCTCCTTGCGAGATATGCGTGCCCTAAGTAATTCGATATCGTCGAAGACGGACAGAAAGCAATATGGCACATCACAAATAATGATGCGGGCTAAGGACTTCTTTAGGAACGTATCGCTATCCTTATTGAAATGTCATTCAATGTATATCATATAGATTTTATCTTTTTTTCCCTGTATTACGCATATATAAGTAGTGTATCAAATAGTGCATCTCCACTCAAACTAATTATAGCTATATTTGCAAAAGAGAATTTTTAGCGACCTGGAGCCCCCCAGGGATCAAATCACGGGCCATTATTATCTTTATTATTCATTAATAACTTGACCTTTGTTGTTCAAAAAATTGACATTATTATTGATGTCTGGTTATTCAACAGTTGGAAAAAGAAAAGGTGACATGGTTTAATATTTGTAAGTGACATATACAGAGTGCTCTCGGATAGATGGAACAACTTTTGTAAGAGACAAGAAAAGTTAATGTTGCAATATGCCTTCGGAGATGCAGCTCTCCTTTTCTTTTTCTTTTTTCATTCAACAAAATCCACAGCTATTCCAACGAATGCTAATGTTACGTAACTTGTATGGACCCACCTCGTTTTCTTTCAAAATTTCCTCGATGGATAATTGCGACACAGAACCTAGTAAGGATGCAACGAATAGTTTTTCTACAAATAGATATATTTAATTATATTTTTGATTTCAAAACGTCTGTATAAGGACGATAAATATCTGTAATTTTTTACTCACGGTGAATACGTATAGCAAACTCAGTATAGTATATTTGATATTCTGTATACGAGTTCAATTTTGATAGAGGGAATAAATGTAGATAGATTTTAAGCGAATGTAAATTAATTAAGACTTTCTTTGTACCTCAGTAAACAAGTTCAGTCATGAGTCAGAACTGGCGACGGCTTTGTACTTGTAATATCCAGCAAATTGAGGCAAATCCACGTCCGCATCGGTAAAGCAGTGGTCAGCGCGGTCAAAGCCACAATGGATCAGGCGGAAGGGGTGACCGTGACAGGCGACTCCGGGATGTCTTGGACCACTCGCTCGCGTATAATTGTTTGTTTTCTCACGCATGGTCGGCCGTTCTAATTGATGCGCTGTATTAAAGCTTACTCGTGTGGCCACGTTCATCCCTTCGTTACGCGCTTTGTGCGCATCCAGAAATGGGGAATCCGGAGTTGGCGATCCCTCACCGATATGGTTTTTGCTAATAAGCACGTCTGACTAATCGAACACGATTCCCGCTCAAGTGCTCGCTAGCGACGGCAATTATATCCATCTCTGGCGCACTTGACCATTGTCCCCCTTCGTCGACCAAGGATCAACACAGGCAACCAATTTTCTCGGTATTGACTCGGGCTTTATTGAAATACGGATTTATGTATTTCCAATTCTGATGGAACTTCAACGTATTTTTTTTGTGCTACAGTTAATGTAACAGATTATCATCTCGTTGTTTAGGGTTCTACAAATGATGAAACTTGAGGGCGGTATGTGGTTTTCAAGTGAGTCTTATAACAATTTGGAAGTTCAAATACTGACAGTATTTCTCCCAAGTTTGTGTTTGATAGGTCCTACATAGTACTCATCAGGAATTAGGAGACCGCCAGTGAGGATGTAATAAAAAATCAGCATCTTCAGAAGCGGATCAAAAATAAAGAAGGCAGTTCCCTACATATCCGATATCAGTGGCCAATGGATAGGCACACTACCATAGTAAAAACGAGATTAAGAGGTATAACCATAGAGAAAGAAATTTTACTCATAGTTCTACACAGAATCATGAGAATAGTAAAAACGAGATTAACAGGTATAACCATAGAGAAAGAAATTTTACTCATAGTTCTACATAGAATCATGAGATAAGGACTAGATCAGCGGGTAATGCCATCAGACACTGGTAGTGACCTCAGCCAACAACAGTACATCTGTATGCTGTGTCAAAGGATACGAGCGATTTAATGACAACAAAAAAGCTGACAAGCCAATTAGCAGTACATTAAGTCTCAATATTTCTGAAGCTGGTTCCTCCATTATACTTCCACTTTCAGCATGCGTTGATATAGTGAGGACACTCACAAAGAATTTAGAAAACGGTGGGATGAAACAAATAGCTGTCAATTTGCTAAGGGGTTCCTAGAGTAACCTTCCAAGGACACAGCCAACAAGTATCTGGCTATGTCTGAGGCAAATCTCTACCTGGTAACAGATATTTAAACTGGACACTGTTGGCTAAGGAGACACCTTTAATATATGAAAAAGTGTGAAACACTCTTTGTATTAGTTGCGAACAGAAAGACAAGAAGGTATTTCATGCATTGTTAGTTTACTGCCCTCTCGTCAACAAAAGGATCCGTGTTAGAAGAACGATGTCCTTCTATGGCCTACATTAGAGAGATCCCCCTGAGCAACGTTAACAGCGTAGGTGGATTGATCGCCAACTTAGAGGAAGTACAAGGGACCCAAAGATGTCTATGTGCTGTAGTCTTCTGCTGCCCTTTCCACAATTCCAGGATATGATATTGGCATACAGTACACCCTGTATATAAGGTCTTTCACTTTTAAGTGATTAAACTTCATAGTCAAAAGTATATCAAAACAGATTTTTTTTCGAAAACTTGATATCTTCCCAGATAGAAAGTTTAAAATGGTTTTAAGGTTTTGGAAATCTTAGTATATTTGGAATCGTTGAATAATATTATTTTAATGGAATCAAATGTTGCATTCATAATTTCTATTGAATAGTCTTTAATAGAAACTGTTACATGATCTTCGCTCTCAGATGATATGATATTGTGATTTTTTTCCAACAACTGATTTAGTTAAAATCAACCTATCCAGAAATCTATACAATAGATTCTCTACATTACATCCATTTGTTAAAAAAAAAAAACACCTAAAGAAATCTATCTTGAGATTTTGAGCAATTTCTGAAGGTTCGATATATGTTATTTACACCAATTTTGCTAAGGCTCTTTCAATATACTTCACCACAATAGTTTTGTATTACTTAGCAAACTGGATGTATTAGGGTAATCTATATCTCCCTTTTAAAACTTTTCCAGTCATATTTAAGCAATAGACATCAATTTGATTATCTTACATCTCGCATATTTCATCAAATATGTGGCGTACCTCAAAGTTCCATATTTGGACCTTTACTTTTTGTATTATTTAAAATGACGTTATTAAAGATATACGAATATACTATCTAATGTATGCAAAACTCAAACTATTATGCCAAATTAGCACCACTGATGACTGTGACAGGTTGCAGAGTGCACTTGGCACTGTTTGAAGTTGGTATCTCTATTTATTTTTGAACACATTTATAGTGTTTTTTAAAAATGGTCCATGATAGACGATGATACTGACCCTTTGTTACTGGTTTTAAATCAGTTTAGCATCTTCTTATCTCTAATTAGATAAATCAGTGGCCAAGTTTCATCAGTCTATGTCAAACATTTCTAGAGATATTGCAGAAAATGTAATATATTTTTCTGAATGGCCCTAAATCTGGGAAACGAATCATCCTACGACCCACGTATACTTTAGACGGAACACAAAATTACCTACACTCAAAATAATCAAAATATATTAGTCGGTCTTTGTTTAGTGGAAGGGTAACCTTGACTAGACAAACACAATCTGTTGTCGCCACTAAAGGGACTTGTTTGCTTCTAAAACAATCGAAACAATTAGGTCAAGTAAGCTTGTACACTCGTACTTTTCCGTTAATAACACTTCCATTCATCCTTGCATTTCCTCATGAGCAAGCCGTTAGGTTTTATTAGCCGTTCAGCCCGCATGTTTGATCTCAATTACTGCCTTTTGAGCTTGCAATTCACCCGCACTGCTCTAAAATCGACTTCTTTATTCTCGAACACGTAGCTAAACGCTAAGAAAGGGGTGAGCGAGTGAGCAACTTGCGAAAGAGCTTTTGCACACTTGTTAGACGTTGTTTGATTAATGTATACCACGGTCTATTGAGACGTTCTCTGCCTTGTACGTACTTCATTATTTCCAGAGCAGGCATTTGTTGCGGCAGACCGACTCATTTGAAACTTAATTTTCTTCTAAAAATAAAACGATTTTCTTCAAATTTATACAATGCGTAACTAGATGTTTGTCAATATTGTACGTGAAAAGCTAATTTAGAAAAATATGGTTTATATAAAAATATGTAGGTATTACTGGTGTAACTCACATTTTTAAATAAAATTGAAGATATTTGTACTTTAAAATCAATGGGGAAATTTCATGATTTTTCCAGATATGTGTAGAAGAAAGAATGTAATATTTTAATTGAAATAGCGTTTGCTAAATAACATATTATACATAGAAGACATAACATACATAGAAGACGCAGTAGTACATAACTTGAGAATGATCAGAAATAATAATTATTATTCTGAACATTGTTAAGTTTGTATTAGTGTGTCTTCTATAATATGGTATATTACCTATTTTATTCCCTATTTTATATATTTGTATTTTACACGGATTGCCCTGAAGAAGGTTTAATTACCGCCGAAACGTAGGATTGCTAACAAATTGTTTTTCTTTAACTTTGAACCCCATTCCCAATAATATTTCTATTTCTTCTAAGATTACGTATAGTTTTTACACTATCTATGACCCAAAAATGCCATAAATGTTATGTAATACATTTCAAACCTTTATTAAATTCATGCAATAACTGTTCAAATTAATCAGCAAAAAAAAACAAGAAGATGCGCCACTTCTGATTTGTGATCATATTGATTTAAAAAAATAATAGACAGTGCGATCATATTAATAATGTCTGTTCTCTAGAGTTGGCAACAGCGGTGATTAATCAAACGAAGGGTATTAATATCTGGACGTTGCAGTGACCGCTACCCACCAACCCTGATGTGCGGAGCTCATTTGCATGCTGACAAACAATATAGCAATGCCCGCATCGTTGTATTTATATGTAATTGGCAGCGATGACCAGCATAAGCAAACGTGCGCTTCTTTGCTTCGTCTAATGGCGTCACCACGTGTGCACCCGCGAATTGTACCATAATCATAATAGATGTAATCTAAGCTGACCATCGCTCTAGTTAATTTATATGCCAGAGCTCAATTGGATTAAATTGAAGGGCTACAAGGAACCGTATTTGGGCATGTGGATTACGGATTTGTAAATTTGAACATTAAATGTAGTGACAAATACTACTGAATAATGTTATTCACTTGGGCGTTATAAGTTAGGAGTGTAGAAATTGTCTTATACAGGGCGTTAAAAAAAGAGTGTAAAATATTTCAGGAGGTAATAGTATGAACCAAAATAAGCAGAAAAGTCTTAATAAACATGGGTCCGCAAAGTAACAGTTGCGGCGACATGGACCACTATTCGTTTTTCAAACATTTTATTTTATTAGGAATAAACCGACAAAGGAAGCTTTAAACAAACAAAAACAATGTTACAGAAGATGTTCAAAGTGCCCTCCGTCCATTTCCAAGCAGGCACGACATCTTAGTTTCAACGATATTCGAACTCTTTCGAAAACACTCTCCTTGGTTTGGGTTTCTTGATACTTTTGATTAATCCGTAGCTGCAGCTCTTCCAGGTTATTTACAGGAGTACCATACACTAATATCAAATATCCCCAAACAAAGAAATCTAGAGGGTTCAGATCAGGCGATCTTGGAGGCCATAAAACAGGTCCGGCCCTTCCTACCCATCTATGTGGAAAAGTTTGGTGTAAATGCTCTCTAATGGCCATGGAAAAATGAGCTGGTGCACCATCACGCTGGAACCACATTTGTTGCCTCATATCAAAGGAATGTCTTCCAAAAACTCATAGTTGAGGTAAGCGTATTGTGAAAATTATACACTCCATTTCTTGTGAACTTGTCCTCATCAGTAAAAAGAATGTTTGCAAGAAAACGAGGGTCTTCAGCATCATGACGTAGAAACCAGCGGCAAAAAACCAAACGTGCTTGATGATCATTTATTGGATTTAAGGTCTGTACTCGTTGCACATGGTATGGATAAAGCAGTTGCTCGTGAAGGATTCTCCAAACAAGAGGACCACTAATTCCTACCTCGGCTGATATTCTCCGCACACTCGTACCTGGATTCTGCTCTACCAGTGCTAGAGTTTCTTCTTGTGCTCTAGGAGCGGATACTGACCTTGGTCTTCCGTATAAATGGCAATGTTTGCTCAAAGAACCGGTATCATGCAATTTTTGGTGAATTCTTCCAAACATGCGTTATGAAGGAATCTGGCGATTTGGATAAGCGTCAACAGAAAGACGTCGCACATCGGTGACGTTTCCATTAGCACGACCATACATGAAATGCATGTCTGTTAATTTTGCGTTAGAGTAACCAGCCATAGCGAAAGAAAACTTGTGCACTGAGAACAACTGTCAAATACGTACTGTTTATTTCACTAAACATCAACCAACTATTATAAGAAAAACACAACGTTTTTGCAAAATAAAAAAAGGGGCTAAAAACATAAAACATTCCATATCTCCGCAACCGTTACTTTGCGGACCCATGTTTATTGAGAGAGGATATTCGTAGTCGTTCCTGTGACTAGTTGTGAAAATTGGTGCTCTCTAGAAAAATTAAAATAAAGTGGTATATATGTAGTGAACTGTAATTATAAAACTATCAAAACTTTCATAGAAGTGACATCAGTTATGAGGTTCAGTTAAGTGCAACCAGATTTGTAAACTATCATCATAATATTAAAATATAAACAAATTTGTTCAGGCATACACGATACGTCAGAAACATAAAAGTTGAAAAGTTTTACAAGAAACTGGCTAAAGAAACTTTGAAGATAAAAGCCTATTTCACCAATGGTACTTAGTATTAGACATGGATTTACAAAATATGACAATACCAGAATTATATGCTCTTATAAAAAGAGATATAATTGAACAAACAACAACAATAAACAAAAGTATAGCTGGGCATATAGCGAGTGTTGCTGAGAAATTTGAAAAACAACAAATACAGTTAATGAACTTAAATATAGATGTTTAAACTTAGAAAGAAAAATTAGGAAAAATAATATAATAGTATTTGGAATAAAAACCGATGGAGAAGACTTGCTAAAGAAAACAATAGGAACACTAAATAGTCTTTTACATATTAATTTGGAGCAAAATGATATTAATAATATATACCGAATAGGAAAGAAAGAAAACCCACCAGTTGTAATTCAGTTTGTTTCTTTTATGAAAAAGATATCTTTATTTAAAAATAAAGAAAATCTTAGAAAGTTAAAAGAAAAATCTATAGCTATTTCGAACGATTTATGTTACGAAGATCGAGAAATACAAAAAAAATTGAGAAAACATTTGAAACAGGCAAGAGAAAAAAATTTAAACGCAAAAATTAGAGGATCGAAATTATTAATTAATAATCTGTCTTACACCATAGAACAATTAGAAACAGAAAACGTAATAGACAATCTAGGAGAGGAAATAACAGAAAATACAACAACAGAAGAGGATTCAATATCAGACGACGAAAAAGAAGATATACGAGAAGTTGTACCAGTTCCTAAGACCATTCATACAAGACAAGAAGAGGCAAATAAGAAGAAAAGAAGGAAGATAAAAATACAAGCCCAAAGACCACGTCGGCATCGGTGTCGTACCGTAATCAAAGAAGAGCCAAGTAAAATTCAAATTGTAGCTTTATTAAGATTAATGTAGTATAAGTCAGTTTTCTATATATAAATGCTACTTGTTTATTAAATATTTTGTTTAAAATATATTATAAATGGATTCGTATATAAAAGATTACAGTAATTCTGACATAAAAACAGAGATATTGCAAACAGTTGAAGAATATGAAAATTAATTAAGGCCAGAAATAGTAATTATTCTAGTGAATTTTCTATTATTCATAATAATATTAGAAGTCTCTCAAAGAACTTTGAAGAGTACGTTGTATTTTTGAATCAATTTCAGCAAAGCTTTGACTGTATTGTATTCACGGAATCATGGAATGTACATGATTTAAGTTTTTTTCAGATTCAGAATTATAATGTTATTTATAATGAAGGTAGATATAATAAGAATGACGGAGTTGTTCTTTATATTAAAAGTATTTATAAATATAAATCTACCATTGTAGAAATAGGTGCTATATCCGTCGTAGAAATAAACGTCCAAAAAAATGAAAAGGAAATAAAAATAATAGCTATCTACAAATCGCCTAATATATGTTCGGATGATTTTATTTCAAATTTACGAGATTACTTAAATACTTTAAAAAAAGCAGAATTAACAATATTTGTAGGTGATTTAAATATTGATATCCTATCTAATGAACAAACTTCTTTTGATTATCTGGATCTTCTTCATGAACATGGATTTATTTCATATATAAATAAATACACTAGAGAACAAAATAATTCAAAATCTTGTATTGATCATATATTCTTATATTCTAAAGAACAAAGTCACATGATTAATAATATAGCTGTTGTAATGCAAACTACAATTACTGACCACTATACAACAATATTAGATTTGTCAACACATAAACAAGTAAATAATAATGAATATCAAAATTTTTTTAGCAGGCTAAATAGACAGAAACTTAAAAATATTATTAGTAGTCAAAATTGGGAAGAGGTTTATGAAAATGATAATGTCAACAAATGTACAGATATTTTTATAAATATTGTACGTAAGGTAATAAGTGAATGTACAGAAATATTAAAATGTAATAGCAAGCATAAAAGGAGGAAACCATGGATAACTGCAGGACTTATAAACTCGATGATAAAACGGGATAGAATGTATCAAAACGTATTAAAAAATCCCAATAATATTGATATAAAATTAAAATATACCCAGTACAGAAATAAACTAAACAATTTAGTTAAAAAAGCAAAAAATTTATATATGAAAAATTTAATATATAAAGGAAAGGTTGATAATAAAACATTATGGAGTAATGTAAAAATGTTAACTAATAATAAACAAAATAGAAACAATAGTATTGATTCTATTAAAAAAAATGAATGTATAATTACAGATGAACAAATTATTGCAAATGAATTTAACGATTATTTTGCAAATATCGGTAGTAATTTAGCTGAAAAAATTCGCTGTGACTGTGATGAAATACAAACTCAAGGTCGGAATGTCAATTCTTTCTTCTTATGTCCCACTGACGAATCTGAAATAAAAAAATATATAGGTGAATTAAAAAACAATAAATCTCCAGGAAAGGACGGAGTAAGGTCAGAAACAGTAAAGGAACTACAAGAATATTTAGTAAAACCACTATGTTATATATACAATAAAGTGTTGGAAACGGGCGAATATCCCTGTGCATTTAAAGAGGCAATTATTACCCCAATTTGGAAGAGTGGAGACAAAGATCTTATAGGAAACTACAGACCCATATCGTTAATATCTTGTTTTAGTAAAGTTTTAGAAAAAATATTGAAACAACGAATTAACTCTTACTTAAAAAATATGAAGTGTTGTCAGGGTTACAATTCGGTTTTCGAGAAAAATGTTCAACTAATGATGCTATTGCATATTTGACAAATCTTATGTATGATGCCGCAGATCGATCTAAACCCTCCCTCTGTGTTTTCTTAGATCTAAAAAAAGCATTTGACACAGTTTGTCATAAAGAGCTTCTGTTATCTTTAGAAAGAGTTGGTTTTCGAGAAGTACAATATAAATTATTGCAAAGTTATTTAGAAGGAAGACAACAATATGTGAAAATAGGAGATAGTGTTAGTAAGGCCAGAACAGTTACTTGTGGTGTTCCGCAAGGTACGGTTTTGGGGCCAATTTTATTTATTTTATATATAAATGATATTTTAAAAACTGAACTTACAGGCAAAATATTGTCGTTTGCAGATGACACAGCTATTTTCTACGAAAGTACCTCTTGGGAAGACCTGAAAACATTAGTGCAAAAAGATCTTAAACATATAAAAAACTTATTTGATAATAAAAAATTAACAATTAATTATGAAAAAACATTTTACCTACCAATCACGTCATACTCAATACATTTGCCGAATTATCACTCTCTAGAAATTGAAGACACAAGCAATCAAAAAATATATATTGAAGAAAAGAAAAAAGTTAAATATTTGGGTATCATTATTGACTGCCACCTCAGATGGCAAGAACATATAAAATACGTAATGCAAAAAATACGGGGATTAATATATAAATTTAAACAGTTAAAATCATTTCTCAGACATAGGGAATTACTAATGTTGTACAAAGCATTAGTAGAATCAATAATAAGATACGGAATTATTGGATGGGGAGGTGTAGGAAAAACGTTCCTTACACCTCTAGACAATCTGCAAAAAAGGATTATAAAAATTATTTTGAATAAAGATTACAGATATTCAACGGAGCTTTTGTTTAAAGAATCAAATCTATTCACTATAAGACAAATTTATTGTTATACTGCTTTATTGTATAAGTACAAAATAAATAACGAACATAATAATATATTACATAATTACAATACAAAAGGTAAAGAACAAGGGCTCATTAGGATAAAAAGAACATACAAAGCAATAGGACAAAAATCATTTGAATATATAGGCACAAAGTTATTTAATATGCTTGACAGGGATGTTAGGGAAATTAAACATATTAACAAATTGAAAAAAACTATAAGAAGTTGGTTAAAAAAGCAAGGTATTAATTTGTTTATGAAATTATTAGATTAAGTTTAAAAGGCATGTTAATATTACAATTATATGAGTAACTAATATAAGTAAATAAGTATTATGCTAGGGAAATAAAACTTTATATTATTTGAAACTTTCAATTGTGTATCTGAATTATTTTATTTTGTATTTTATTTTATTTAGGAGTGTAGTTACGAAACAGGAACGAAATAACATAGTAAAGCGTGGATAAATGAGGAGCAAGCAGGCAATCAAGTTTACTTGTAAAACTTACGCCTGTGCACTTAAACATTTATTTACACATTATTTATTTATTTACACTTTTCCGGTTATTTTGGTTCATACTATTACCTCCTTAAATATTTTACACTCTTTTTTAACACACTGTACATATTTTTACACGTTTTTGTTGCTGTGTGTAGATCATTTCAACATTCCAGAATTTTTTCAATTAACACTGATTTTTTACGAACGCTCTGTAAAATGTCAATGTAATTAAACAGATATTTATTTAGTTTTTTTCAGTTTCAGTAAATTTCAAATTGTGACAGTTTGGCTTTACACTAACCATTGGTAGATTTTATTTTCTCTATTAAACGCCAGCGATACTTTACTGAATTTTTAGAAATAAAACAAATTTTGTTTTTAAAAATCACCCAGCACAAAAGTTATCTAGCGCTACCTCAGTCTAGTCTAGTCTAGTCTGATAATATTCGTTTGAACGCCTTGTCCACCCACTTAATTTTTTCGTATGAGTTTCGAATCGCTGCATATTTTGTTGCATTAAAACAGATGAATAGAAGGCTGTAGTGAATAGCCGGATTCCAGAGGCAGCGTCGAATGCTAATTCGAGGAAACGAGCATAACATTGTTTGACATGGTGCATGACAAGTGTCGAAGCTGGCTTCGCAAAATTTAATTAATACGGTCGAACATACGGTTGGACTGTTGCGCGCATTAATTTTAATATTAACGGGCCGCAAATTTTTAATCAAGCCGCTGCAATTAGAAATTTCTACCCGGAATTGAACTCTGAATTGGTTAAATGTTCTCGATATTAAATCCCCGTATTTTACGCACCACCCTCGCTGTTAGTTTTTAAATGGAATTTTATTATAAATTCGTTTAGCGTGCGTATATTCGACAAAATTTTGGGTAAACTCTTTAATAGTGATGTATAAGCTGTACCAAATAAACTATAAACCACAATATTTCAATACAAATAATTATATTTTACATAGTTTATAATTTAGTCTAGCTAAGTAAGCAATCTAGCATGTTTTAAAAGAAGATTTTTGTTTAAGTTATACCGTAACTTGGATATACTATAGAAACTAAATATTATAAGAAGCTACAAATGAAATAAATGTTATTAATAAACAATTACAATCGATTTTTGCCTCTGCTTGAAGTATAGTTAACTATATGATTGCTAAAATCGTGAAACTACAAATGAAATAAAGGTTACTACTAATAAACAACTACAATCCAGTTTTGCCTCTACCTGAAGTATAGTTACTCTATGACTTCTAAAATCGTGGAACTACAAATGAAATAAATGTTATTAATAAACAATTACATTCGATTTTTCCCTCTGCTTGAAGTATAGTTAATCATAGGATCGGTCAGTGGCCGCGCGGTTTAAGGCGTTAGTACTTGAATCGAGGTGACTAATCGGAGTTGGTTCGAGCCCAGCTGCCGGTAGACCGTATATAAGCTATATTCGTGGAGAGGATTGGCACCCTCTCTGCGGGTATGGTAGGGTGGAATAATGTTAGCTTGGGTCAATGTGAGAGATTGATACCGGTTGATATTTGACTACCCCCCTAATTAATGAAGTTTTCCTCATTCCTGCACTGAATAGTGGTTAGGGCCTACCAACGTAAGTCGTTCCTGGGCGCAAATGCGGCCTGGTTAATAATAATATGCCGCCCCCTCTCCCGCACAAGTCTCCGACTTCTGGGCTAATCCCTGTGATTAGAATGAGGGGTAGAGATATTATTATTATTATTATATGATTTCTAAAATCGTGGAACTACAAATGAAATAAGCGTTACTGCAGACAAAGTATAGTGATTTTGTTTTAATTTCAAACCTACAAATGAAATAAAAGTTACTAATAAACAACTACAATCGATTTTTGTCACTACCTGAAATATAGTTACTCTATGATTTCTAAAATCGTGGAACTACAAATGAAACAATCGTTACTACAAACGAAGTATAACGATTCCGTTTTGATTTTAAGAAGCTCCAAATGAAATATTTGTTATTAATAAACAATTACAATCGATTTTTTGTTTCTACCTGAAGTATAGTTACTCTATGATTTCTAAAATCGTGGAACTACAAATGAAATAATCGTTACTACAAACGAAGTATAACGATTCCGTTTTTATTTTAAGAAGCTCAAAATTAAATAAATGTTATTAATAAACAATTACAATCCATTTTTGTCTCTACCTGAAGTATAGTTACTCTATGATTTCTAAAATTGTGGAACTACAAATGAAATAAGCGTTACTACAAATGAAGTATAACGATTCCGTTTTGATTGTAAGAAGCTACAAATGAAATAAATGTTATTAATAAACAATTACAATCGATTTTTGCCTCTGCTTGAAGTATAGTTAACTATATGATTTCTAAAATTGTGAAACTACAAATGAAATAAGCGTTACTGCAGACAAAGTATAGTGATTTTGTTTTAATTTCAAGAAACTACAAATAAAATAAAAGTTACTAATAAACAACTACAATCGATTTTTGCCTCTACTTGAAGTATAGTTACTCTATGATATCTAAAATTGTGGAACTACAAATGAAATAAGCGTTACTATGAACGAAGTATAGTGATACTGTTTTAATTTCAAGAAGCTACAAACGAAATAAAAGTTACTAATAAACAACTACAATCGATTTTTGCCTCTACTTGAAGTATGTTAGTTAGTTTATAAATCGTGGAACTACAAATGAAATAAGCGTTACTGTAAACGAAGTATAATGATTCTGTTTTGACTACAAATGAAATAAGCGTTACTACGAACGAAGTTTAGTGATTCTGTTTTAATTTCAAGCAGCTACAAGCAAAGTAAAAGTTATTAATAAACAACTACAATCGATTTTTACCTCTGCTTGAAGTATAGTTACTATATGATTTTTAAAATCGTGGAACTACAAATGAAATAAGCGTTACTACAGACGAAGTATAGTGATTCTGTTTTAATTTCAAGAAGCTACAAACGAACTAAAAGTTACTAATAAACAACTACAATTGATTTTTGCCTCTACTTGAAGTATAGTTACTCTATGATTTCTAAAATCGTGGAAATGCAAATAAAATAAGCGTTACTACAAACGAAGTGTTGTGATTCTGTTTTAATTTCAAGAAGTTACAAATCAAATGAAAGTTACTAATAAACAACTACAATCGGTTTCTGCCTCTGTTTGAAGTATAGTAACTCTACTTTAATTTTCGGGGAACAAACGAAATACAAATTCCTACAAATAAATAAAGGCGATCGAATAGATTGTTATATTTTAAAAGTTTGAATGGGTTTTATAAATTTTTCATACGACATTATAATAAAAATAGCTGTAATTGTTTTCTGACTACAAACCACTTTTTAGACCCTGCGTGAAGGATAGTTTTGGACGTTAGTTATAGTGAAACTACAAACGAAATGTTACTACAAACAACTACAAACTCTTGAAGTATTTATAGTGACTTTACTTTAAATTTCAAGGAATGACAACTGAAATAACAGTTACTGTAAACAATAATTTTTCAGCCCGTATTTGAAGTATAGTTACTCTATAATTTCTAAATTCGTCGAACTACAAATGAAATAAATGTTGCTACAAACAAGTATAAACGAAGTATAAATATTCCGATTTAATTTCAAGAAGTTACAAACCAAATAAAAGTTACTAATAAACAACTACAAACGAGTTTTGCCTGTGCTTGAAATATAGTGACTAATTTTCGAAGAACTACAAACGAAAAGAACTTACTACAAACAAGTAAAGGCGATGGAAAAGATTACTATAGTTTAAGAGTTTGGATGGATTTTATAAATTTTTCTACAATATATTAAAAATAGCTGTAATTGTCTTCATTTTTACTACTGCTACAGATGAAAAGTATTTTTCTACAATCAGTTACAAACGATTCTTAATAGGAATCAACCATGACATTTGAATGCCGTTAATTTTTGGGATGTATGAAAACACTCATCAATCACAAAAATCACAAAAAAAATGTTTCCAGTTTCGTATAGCATCCATCTTCTGATATTTTTACGTTCACTGTGAATCAATGTTTATCGTCCACTCAGAATGTCACAAAGTGGAGTACGTGTACCACTTGTGGTGAAATAGTATAGTTGAAAGTTTTTCGGTAGCTGACAAACGCCACTCCCGAAATGCAAATAGAAATGCGAGCGTGCGATGGGTTCGCACATTGTCGCTTGGTAATTTGGGAACAAATGGTCCCAAGCCAGGGCCCGGTAATAATTTTAAATGGCTGGCAGCCAGCAATATGATTTTATGGCGGCGGGCAATATCGAGTCTCGTCATACTCGGTTCCTGGGGGTAATGCCTAGGATTATGTGGAAGTGCGTAACTGAGACAGGGTTGAAAATAGGATAGTTAGCGACGATTCGCATTCCCCCAAACGGAGCGGTTACCCTTTTAGGGACCCGTTCGACATAACTGTCACCGACATGGTTTACATAAAAATACGTAAATTATGGACGGATTTAAGCGGGATTACGCTGTTCAAAAGTTATGGACGCGCTCAGAAAATATCAATAAAAGACGCCGTTGCACCTACAAATAATAAAAGTATTAGGGGTTAAAAAACTTATTTTCTTAATAATAAACAAAATATTAATCGGTCATTTAATCTTGGTAGTTTTTATCTACATTTATTATACTATTGCCTGTCTGAAGATTTGTACAAATTCCAGTTATTTAGAGAAAGTTTTTTTTAGTTTAGTTTAGTAACAAAAATATTCCACAATTTTAGCTCGATACTTAAAAAATGGGGCAAAATCCTCTTTTCCTACGAAAAGTCAGCGCCTATGATAAAAATCGACTGAGATGGCTTAGATTCATAGATAAAGCTTACATGTTAACAATTTCTACTACCATGCGGTCGGTTTTTTTGCAGCATTTCTAAATGCAGAAACGACACTATTTTGCATTAGTTTTTCATTTCATTACAAACTGGCAAAACTACAAAATTTTCATTCATTACAACCACTATAAAAAAAAATGATAAAACACACTTCCCGTAGGTACAGTTAGATAAAATGCCTATTTATTATAACAAAATCGAACGAAAGGAATAGATAATAGAACATTTTTAATGTGCCCGCCGCAGTCTTGTCCCATAACCTAGAAATCAAACCAACGAACTGTATTGTGGAAAAATATCTGCACCCGACACAAATTTCTTTATTTAATAACTATAAATTTAAAAGGCTGAAAAACTGAAGAAGAACAAAAAACTACAACGTAAACAGATGGTAAACACAAGAATTAAATAATGACATGACAGGATTGACGGGGAATTTTACCGTCGTGTTGCTAATTGCCTACTCTGATTCGCATAGGCGGCGTTAAATAAGGATTTAATATAATTAAGAATTTTTTTTTGCTTTATAAATTATTTTGGAATTTTGTTGGAGTGATTTCGTTAATTCCTAATTTTTTCTATCCCCTCTTAAAATATTTGTAATTAGTCATAGTCAACCCTGTATACTAAGACACAAAGAAAGGAAACACCCTTTAAATATCATTTTAATTTGATATTTTTTGCACGTTTACACGATAAAGTAAAAAATGCTTAAATTTTCAGGTTTATCTTTCAATTTGTTTTGGAGCTTGTATAGTGTGTTTGATAACGTAGCATTCTGTTTTTAAAATTTCTGCTCACATTTGTGTTTCAAGTGCTGTAAAGCTTGTTGCAAGCGACATTTTTTTCAGCTGATTATGCCTTGACTATGTAGATTTGGACAGATTTCCCAGCTTAGTGACTTTGAGAGAGAGTGGATTACGCGTAGCAGATTTGTCAGTGAGAGAAATTTCTAGTTGATGGAAATGTTACAATTCAATAACTGCACCAAATATTATTAAAATATAATGTACATAGTTCTCCAGTAAGTTTACTATTTGCCAATATCAATACATTATAAAAGATAGGAGCTGCGCATGGCGCTACCGGTTACTAAAATCGCTCTTTCTTATTACTGTAGTTTCAAATACATACCTATGTACTGTTTAATTCATTTTTATTTATTTCCTCTTTTGGCATTTTAATTCACTTGTACCCTAATTAATGACAAGGTGTAAACAGCAGTTTTTTACATTGCAAATCTATGGTACATTTCCACAAAGATTTAAATACATTATTTAGTTTCTTGTATCTCCCGAACTATAACATATCGGCTAGATTTTGGAGCGGAAGTTATGAGTTTATACATTTACGAGTGGAAGCCAATTAATTTTATGGAACCCAGTAATTCGATCTCTGCATTTTACAACTACCGTCGGCAGTGTAAATGGTTCATAAAATTTTCGCTCATTCCCTTTGATAAAATTAAAAACTCAACGCATAACTCAAAAGGACGCTACGGAGCTAGGGTGTGTAAATGGGTGAATAACTGCATATTTGCATATTGAAGGTTATTTTTGTTTCCCTCTGCCCCTATGTTGTTTGTCATGTAACCCTTCAACGACGTTGGTCATTATGGCGGCATTATGGGACCTAAGTGTTTCGTAAGCTCTGGAAATCAGTCTATGCGTTTTAATTTCACACGATAAAACTGAGAAAATTATTTTTTAAACTGCACTTGATCGCTAGACGAACTTTTTGATTACACAGGTCTACGAAAAAAAAAAGGTTTTGGTCTGGAGATCTGGACTATGTATCTGATCTATTTGATACGCAAAATTCTATAAAACCAAAAAATTAGTTCTGATGTGACGCTTCAGCTCTACACACACATATCTCCACCAGGAAAAATCAAAGTACACTGAATGACAGCTGTCGACCAGGGAAAAGGTGTATATTCTCTAGCATTCATTCAAGTAAATTAATCATAAATTCCAGACCAACATTGAATTTTCACGTCATGACAGTTGTTAATCAGCTGTTACACTTATGGCAGCGTTTGCAACCCGGAAAAAAGTGTCAGTTCTCCAGATTCTAGTCAGCTAAGCACGAATTTTATTACGACATTGAATTTTCACGTCACGACAGCTGTCAATCATCTGGCAATAATCTTGGCAGAGCTTCAACCCGACAAACGATGTGAATTTTCCAGTATTCAAGTAAGCTGAGCATGAATTCCAGTGCGACAATTAAATTCTTACATCACGACAACTGTCAATCAGCTGGCAACACTCTAGGCAGAGTTTTGCAACTCGGCAAAAGATGTCAATACTCCAGCATTCAAGTAAGCTGAGTATTAATTCCATTGCGACATTGAATTTTCACGTTATGGCAGTTGTTAATTAGCTGTCAACATTTGTGACAGTGTTTGCAACCGAGTAAAAGATATGAATCCTCTTGCATTAATTCGAGTAAATTGAACACAAATTCCAGGTGACATTGAATTCTCACGTCATGATGGCTGTCAACACTCGTGACAGTGTTTGCAAGTAGGTAAAAGATGTGAATCCTCCAGCATTCATTCAAGTAAACTGAGCATGAATTCCAGGGCGATATTGAATTCTCACGTCATGACAACTATCAATCAGCTGCCAACATTCTTGACAGAGGTTTGCAACCCAGAAAACAGTGTCAATACTCCAACATTTAAGTAAACTGAGTATGAATTCTATTGCAACATCGAATTTTCACGTCACGACAGCTATCTATCATCTGGCAACAGTCCTAACAGAGTTTTCAATACTGGAAACGACAGTGCGACATTGAAGTATAACGTCACGACAGCTGTCAATCCGCTGGCAATACCCCAGGCACAGTTTTGCAACTCGGGAAAAGGTGTCAATAATTTAGCATTCAAGTAAGCTGAGTATTAATTCCATTGCGACATTAAATTATCACGTTATGGCAGCTGTTAATTAGCTGACAATATTCGTGACAGTGTTTGCAACCAGGGAAAGATGTGAATCCTTCAGGATTCATTCAAGTAAGCTGAATATGAATTCCAAGGCGAATTCTCATATCATGACAACTGTCAATCAGCTGGCAACACTCTTGACAGAGTCTTGCAACCCGAAATAAGATGTCAATACTCCAGGATGCAAGTACGATGAGTATGAATGCTATTGCGACACTGAATTCTCACGTTGCGACAGCTGTCAATCATCTGACATAAATCTTGGCAGAGTTTGCAACCCGAGAAACGATGAATTCTCAGGACATGGTAGCTGATTCCTCGAACATTCGAATAAGTTGAGCACGAATTCCAAGGTGACATTGAATTCTCACATCATAACAGTTGTCAGTCAGCTGTCAACAGTCTTGGTAGAGTTTACAACCAGGGAAAAGATGTGTGCATGTCAATATTTGTAACAGCATTTGGATGTTAGACCAAGATGTCGATCCTCTCACGTTTCCGGACATGACGGTCACGAATTCCAGGTCGAAAGTGAATTCTGCAACGTTGAACACGAATCCGGGCTTAAGTATCAGTTTGTGATTCGATTACAGCTGTCAAAACCCGTGCTTCTATGACTTTTGATAGTTGACATTACATTATTACGTAATTGTTCATATTTATATATTTATTTTCTATCTAAAATAATTAAGTACCTAGTTACAATAGGAATAGGTAAGAAAAAATACAACAGTAAGAAAAATTATTAATAACGATTAAAGATGTATTTCAATAATTGCTGATAAGAAAAGTAAGTATTAAGTCTTGCAACTCATGTGAAGCATGTCGGAAAATCAAAAACTGGTTACTGACTTAATTTACCCATTTTCTAATAATCTGCCGTTTAGATACAAGTAACTAAAAACTGCTGTGTATACATACAGAAACTTATTTGATTCCAGATAGAGATCGACGTTATTACATATTAATCCAGTAGAGTCTGCTCCTAGCCGCCTTATACAGGGCAATTACCGTTCTTTGTTAACATTTCGATTAGATAAGCCCCATTTCTGATTAGTCAGGGTAGGGTTACGTCAGAGTTGTCGTCAGGTTGTCCCAAGTCGGTACCCTCACAAGGCACGGGATTATTATGATCTAGCAAGTTATGAACAATGCGTGCTTGTGTAGCTCGCGCTCCACTGATTTCGCGGTGTGAAGCAACACCAGGAGCCCCATTAGTGTAGCTGTAGGCAGGATGTACGGGGCGATTTATATTAACCGTCTCAGCCTGCTGTTCAAATGCAAGAGAATAGTGTTAAGCAGAAATATATGGTGTTGTATTTTTGCTTAGAACTATACAGGATCATTCACAAGTAGTCGTTAACTTCCTTATTTCAAAATGTAATACATTTAATACCCTTTGGATTATATTCTTATTTTACTTTTTAAGGCAAATATATGTACATTACGCATTAGTAAAAAAAAGTTATATACTTAGTTAAATCTGCTATCATCCATCTATGATTAGTACCAATTTAAACTGCGTGATTTAAAATCCAAGTGAAACTAATATTTACACTATACACTAATATATTAACATTACGCACTAGCAAAACAATTTTTGCTCTATGGAGCATACGCCGATTTGATTATATTATTGCGAGAAAATACTATTAATAGGTACATTTGGCAACCTTTTAGTTAAATATATAGTTTATCACAGGAATATTTGCATTTTACGTTAAAATATTTACATTACGCATTAGTAACCAACATTTTTACTTTACGCCTTGTACGTATTTTAGTTTTAATGTTTACATAATATATGACGTAGTAAAATACTTACATTACGCACCAGCGACAAAATTAGATTTTACGCGTTGGGAGTAACAAATTAGATTACATGCACTGTACGTCTTTTAGTTTACAAGACAAAAATTTACATTTACGCACTAAATACAAGGTGCGTAAAATAGATTTTTATGTAGGAGGGAACTTATAGTAGGTATATTAGGTAGGTAAGTAAACACGAATGTGTCCATGACGCACTAGTAAAGAAAAAATTGGATTTTATATTTTGACATATGTATTTTATTAGTTAAAAAAAGGTTTATATTATGAAGTAAGTTTAAAATCCAAGTTAAAATAATATTTCTGCTATACATTACAACAGTTTTATTTTATGCATTACGCTCTAAATTCCATTATGCACTAGTATAAAATTTAAATTTTACCTGAGGTACGTGTTTTAGTTTATAAGGTAAAAAAATATGTACACAATGTACTAATATATGTATTTATATTATGCATTTGTGACATAACTTTAGATTTTACGCACTATGCAACGTACATTTACATTACGCAATAGTAGCAAAAAAAAAATAGATTTTGCGCACTGTGCGTATTTTAATTTGTAAGATAAATAATGTTTACATTATGCATTAAAATAATTAAATTACACACTACTAAACTTTTATTGTACGCAGTGTACAATGTACCTACAGTACGTAGACTAGACACATTTGTATAGATTAAAGTGGAACGTGTACAGTAATTTGGCCAATGTGAATTAATTTATTTATAAATGTGAAGGTAAATAGTTTTATACCAAATGAAATTATTTACTATTATCTAGTGCGGATTTAAAATTCGTGTTTTAGTTTCTAAGGGAAACAATATTTACATTACGCAATAAAATATTGTTATTAAGAAAAAATTAAAAAAATTTGGTATTTTGCGCAAAACAAATTTGCAAATTCTTTTCTATTATCTGATGCAGATTTAAAATATTTACATTACGCACTAAAACGTTTACATTACGCCATAAAATATTTATATTAAGAAAAAGGCACAAAAAGTTGGTATTTTACGCAAAACATAGTATGTATAGGAAACCAGGCATACTTGTTTGTAATTACTTTGTATTCTGCCACCTAAAGTGGTCCTTTTTTCGCAGGACATAAAGTACACCGCCACCAAAGTTTGCGCCAATTTAATATTTACATCTCGTAATAAAACTTTACTAATAAAATAACTGAATAGAGAGTGGTGCGCGCCACCTCATTGTTCAACTGCTCAAAATTCACTTGAAAAAAGCCAATAAAAACGACCTTTAAGATATTTTATGTGAGTGTTATGATGACTGGAACTAAACATGGCTACCGGTATTTCTGTCTAGTAACATTGTTGCATTCAGAATTATCCGTTCAATTGTTTACAGCTCCTCCTTTTTCAATATAAATTATCGTTGGTTCGTCGGTTGGACGTTAAATTTTAAATTTATATGATCTTGACGCCTGCCTCCGACTAAAGTGTAACTAAAAAGTCGCCTGTCTGCTAGCGCTTCAAAGAATAAAAAAAAACGACCGCAATGTATTGAAATATTTATGCAACAAGTATGTGCGGAGGAAATTTTTTAAAGTTATTTATTTTGCTCAATAAAGCGTAAAGTATCTATACTCTGGTGGTCACATTTATGCTTTGAAATTATGTATCATAGATTGTCGTACATCGAATAGGAAAATGCATCTCTTAAAGTTTCCGAGATCCTATATTGAATTTTATGAATACAAAGAAGAGGTGAAGTGGAGTGGTCCGTGAGATGTCCCGATTTGAATCCTCTAGAAATAATTTTTGTCAAGAATTAAATTGTACGGTGTGTTCCGTAGTTCCGTATAAGAAGCGACGCAGGTGCATGTAGAGGATCTCAAAATATTGAAATTTAACCAAATATACTTATATACTGTTTGTTGTTGAAAATAACTGGAAAATTTACATTCAGCGAACAAGTTGACATGTTACTTGTGCTAGGTTTTTGTAATGGAAACTGAAGAAGAAGAAGAATATCGTAGGAGATTTCCAAATCAAGTGATTCCCCATAAACATTTTCTAAAGTTGGAAGACGGGCTCGAGAGACAGGAAAGTTTTTCAATATATTGCATTATTTTTTTCTCGCCCTGTATAAATTGAAAGATACTACTACCTACTTACCTGTTGTGTATCGAAATATATCAAGGTAAGTAGGAATATGTAAGCATGTTCTAGTTGTGATTAGTTTTTATCAAAATCGACAAATCTATTTGTGTTTCCACACATTTCGCATATTAAAATATAGCGTAGTGTACTCAGTAGGTACGTTACGCACAGTAGTAGTAAAACGTATTATTCAAATCGATCCAATTAAAAAATAACGAATCAACGACACTTACAGAAAGCAGCATGGTGCAAGCGATGCCTAGGCCAATATTCATCTAGGTCATTCCAATTATTGCGTATGATAATTACGAATATAATATGTAAACTGATGCACAATTTGCATGTCTATTTCGGTGCCCAACCGCATCCGCTGCTGAATTTACATGTTAATTTATTTTCAGTTGTATTATTTATGAATTCAATTCGACACATTTGTGCTTTGATTTCCCAATTACGGGGGATGATCAACTCGCAATTTAAAATCCCGGACCAGACTTGAACAGGAACAACTACTGGTGTTGTTCACTACTATACTAATATTTCTAGTTAAATGGTATGCACAATTGATTTTAGAGGTATAACGTACCAGAATTTAAAAAAATATACGTTCAGCGTAACAGTATAGCTAAATAATGAATATAAATATGGCTGGTTGGAAAGAACGAATGCTAAATAATAATAATAATATCTCTACCCCTCATTGTAATCATGAGGATTAGCCCTGAAGTCGAAGACTTGTGCGGGAGAGGGGGCGGCATATTATTATTAAGCAGGCCGCATTTGCGCCCAGGAACGACTTACGCTGGTAGGCCCTAACCACCATTCAGTGCAGGAATGAGGTAAACCTGGAAAATCTCATTGATTAGGGGGGTAGTCAAATGTCAAGCGGTATCAATCTCTCACATTGACCCAAGCTAACATTATTCCACCCTACCATACCAGCAGAGAGGGTGCCAATCTCTCCACGAATATAGCTTATATATGATTTATCGGCTGCGGGGATCGTACCCACAGCGATCTAGTCACCTCGATTCAAGTATTGACGCCTTCCTCCCAGTAAAGACCACGAAGAGGTAAGAGCGTTCTCTGCCAAGAAGGTGGGATTCGGATTTGGTAGGGTAAGGGTAAGAGAATAAAACTAATTAGTTAAAATATAAGTAGTTAAAACGAAAACAACATAATAAATAATAACAGAAAGCAATTATACAAAAATATTTTTTTTGTATTTATTTCCTAGATATAATCAACAACAGTTATGATAAAACCACTTTTCTTTAGCCCAATTAGTTGGTGTAGCCTTTATATAGTATTCCTCAACTCATGTAATTTTATTCACTTCGCTTCTTTATAACATCTATAACTGTTTCGTCAAATTTTGGAAAGGTATTATTTCTTTGAATGTCTCTTTTAATTGGTTCCATATTGATTCAAAGGGATTAAAAACACAGTGGTATGGAATGCAACCGTAGACCAGTATGTCCCTGAGCCGTAGCCATCTCATCAATAACGCATTTCTTTGCAAAATTGTTGCCCTTGACTATATGTAACAACTCATCATTCGTCAAACTAGCATCGTACGCAATTTTATGGATTTTAAGAAATTTTTACATAATTTTTTTTTGTGCCACTATCTGGAATTCTTTCTGAAAGCCTTGAATCAATGTATGGAGCGTTGTCTAATATTATTACTAAATTACTCTTTTTTTCCTTTGTTGTCCCTCATTGTGTTTTATATATATTATATCTAATTAACTGAGCTTGTTCGTCGTGCGTCATAACCTCCGTATCTTCTCTATCACTATTCGTTTATTCTCTACTTGTACCAGGTTGAGGTTATTCCGACAAATACTCCCAAGTACTGAATATAATCTCCGTATCTTATTAGGTATGCAGTATCTAATACCAAAGTATGTTTAAGGCGAAAACACGTATACTATAGAGGCACTAAGTACTAGATAAATTAAAACAAGCACACACAACAACACTGACTACTCACAACACTAATGTATTATTCACAACACTAATTTATAACAAGCCAACGACATCAGTAATTAACACTCACACACTAGGTGTATTTGTTACTATTAAAATACTAAATTTTATAAAGACAAGGACTCATTTCCGTGATATACAGAAAACGGTTTTACCTTGCTTTGTGAGATGTTAAAAAGTTGCATTCAAATACTGGCTTGTAGTCGCCATTCCGATATAAGTTTTTATATTCGAGCAGTGGATTCCATTGGGGTAAAATGATTGATATGAATGAATTATTTCGTTTGATCACCTCGCTTTGAATAATATCGAGTTAGATGACTAAAACAGACATCATCTATAAAATTATGCATATATCCACATATTCTAATGATTTTTATGTCACTTGTTTGAAATTATATTGCACCACTCTATCGCACGACTTAGTTTCAGCTTGTTTTGAATTTCTTTATGTTGCCTTATATCGATAAGATATACTGTACTGCTCTATGCCGGTTATATTCAATTAGATCAAAATGCGGCCTGCTTAATAATAATATGCCGCCCCCTCTCCCGCACAAGGCTTCGGCTTCTGGGCTAATAATCGATTAGAATGAGGGGTAGAGATATTATTATTATCGTACTAATATTTGCCTTGTTGATGTTTGTCCAGGTTCAACATACATTACTCGTTTTCCACTGATTCCCGCTCAATTTGTATTATGAGAGAGATACTTTACTTTTGAAATTAATTGCTTGTACTTTTGGATTTAATTTCTGATAGATTTTAGGAAAATATAGATTAAGACGAAACTTTTAATGCAATAGATGCAAAAACTGTATTCGGTAGTTGTTAGATCACAATAGTTTCTGTGAGCTTCGTCTGTTAAGCGCTGTATAGGTACAAAGCTATAATAGATCCATATAGAGGATTTAACGGTTTCTGTAGACAAAGGGATATAACAGCGATGTAGGGTCTGGCCATAAATTTTACAGTAATTTGTGGCTTTATTGCTGGGCAATTGATGTAAATGTATTCTTAGTTGGATGTTATTGAGCAAATACAGAATTTATTGATATTAAATTATTCTCTGTTTAAGTTTATATTATTTACAAATAAAAGTGTACAGTTACTAGTGACACCAGTGGCGTTCCCATCATATATTCCATTTTTCTACTAGTATGTATAAAATAACCACTTTACGTCTTTTCGAGTTTGTAAAATTAAGTACTTTTGCCTTTAGTGCATCAAAAAATTGTTTACAAGATAATTTTTAAGAATTGGAAAAGTACTTATTGTATGAAACTCATGTGTGTAAAGTAGATACCTCTTTGCATTGACAGTGTCAAATGAGTGAAGAAAATCACTTTACACACTTATTTGTGGAAATAACAATTTTATTATAAAAAGTCATTGAGAGAAGTAAATAGGATAAAAAATATAACATTACTATCTAAAATGAAGTACTTTATTCACCAGTTTAATTTAGTGTATGCAACTCATGTGTAAAGTACCTTTTTACACTCACGGGGTGCCTTGAGTAACCCAAACCGCTTTACACGCTTGTTTTATAAATATGTACTTGGAGTAAAATCCAATATAACTATAGTGTTGCTATCTCACTTAATTGTGCAGACTACACACCAATGCATAATATAAATTGTTTGTGGTTTAATTTGTAATACATACTCTTTGAGAGTAGACAATATTTTGTGCAATTCATGTGTAAAGTACCAATTTAGGTTCAAGCAGAAGAAAGGTATTTTACATACTAATTTTGCAAATAAAAATTTAATATAAAAAAAGTGAATTTTGACAATCACGAGATACTTGAGTAATCAAAACTGCATTACATATTTGTTACATAAATAACTATTTTAGTGAAATAAAAAACAAAATATGGCGTTGTTATCTGGTTTGATTGAACGGCTAGTGTGTAAAACGAAGTACCTTATGCACAAGTTTAGTTTATAGCGCATATCTTTTGAGATTTAGTGTATGCAACTCATGTGTAAAGTACCTTTATATATATATTGACTTCGATGAGTGAAGAAAGCTACATTACACACTTAATTGTATAGTTTTATTATAAATAAGTAATTGAGGGAAGAAAATAAAATAAAAAATATAACATTACAATCGGAATTGTGCGGACTAGTGTGAAAACTGAAGTAGGTACTTTATGTACAAGTATAATTTATGTGTAACTTATGTGTAAAGTACCTTTTTACGCTCACGGAGTGCCTTGAGTAAGCAAAACTTCTTTACGGTTTTGCTACATAAATGACTACTTGGAATAAAAAACAGTCAAAATATAGTGTTGCAATCTGATTTCATTGTACTGCCTAGTAGTAAAATGAAGTACTTTAAATTTATGATTCATACTCTTTGAAAGTAGAAAATATGTTATGCAATTCATGTATAAAGTACCATTTTACGTTCAGGCTGAAGAAATGTACTTTGCACACTAATTTAATATAAAAAAATGAATTTTGCCACTCACAAGGTGCTTGAGTAACCAAATATGCATTACACAACTATTACACAAATAGCTACTTGCATTGCTATCTGGTTTTATTGAACGACTAGTGTGTACTGTAATGAAGTACTTTATGCACAAGTGCGTATATTTGTTATAGTTTAATTTATAGTATATAGTTACTTTTCAAGAAGAAGAATCAAAAAATGTTCAGTCAACTCACGCCTAAAGTACTTTTTACACTCAGACTGAAGAAAGATGCTTTGCACTGCTCTTAAATATAACTTATTTATTAAAGAAAGAATGAATGGAACAAAAGGTATAGAAATATAGCTTTACCGTCTATCATGTGTGTACTAGTGTGTAAAGATTGAAGTATTTTACGCAAAAGGCGTAAAATAAATTGTTTTTAATTTAGTTTGCAGCATAAACTTTTTAAAGTATCATTTCACACTCACGGAGTGACATGAGTGAAAACAATGCTTTGCACACTAATTGTGATTGAAGTAAAAAAGTGACAATACTGAAATCTTTCAGTGTAAGAGAAGCAGTTATACGACAAATACTTTAGTTGTTTTGCTTACTTTCTTGAGATTATTGCTTATGCTTTATTTTTATTTTATCGGCAGACCACAAATATTTTCTTAAACCTCTCAAGCCGAACGAACTTTTCTCGAACTAATAGGACTACAGTCGGTCAATACGGCCAATAAAAAAGCCCTTTATAGCCGGTGATTTATATGATTGACAAAGGGACTTATAAAGCATTTTAACTTTGAAGAGTATCGGACCAAGTTCAAGTCACCGTCATATTTACATGGGATTTCATTCTCCGTTTCCCCTTGTTAGACGCAAAGCGTATTTCAATAACATTATTGATACCGTTCCCAGTGGGAATCACATTTCGGGACAATGCATCTTCCTGGGACACGTGTGGCCTCTTTGCGCTGTGTTTTACAACCCGATGTCGCCAGCTCTAAATGGTGCCCCCCAGTGACCTGTTACGGCTGCCTTGTATCAATGATTGTCACAAAGTGTAATTAGGGACCAGCTTCAAACGGCACGGACTGGCTCGAGTGACACTCTTCGACAACAACTTCGTCGCTTTCGCATATTTTCTAGTTGTTATGTGCCCAAGCTAATGGGTACCAAATTTTCCGGTTAATAATAGCACAACGTCACCTACATAATATGATACATGGTGGGCGATAAGTCATAAGACACACAACAATCAGTTATAATATATAATATACAGGGTGTGCGGAACTGAGTGCTTTTATTTTTGCCACATGATAAATTACATCTAACAAAACATAATTGACAAATAAAATGTTTTTTGACCAACAGTATTAGAACTGTGATAGGAAACTGAATGTGAAAGACTTTCTTACAGCTTTTCCCACAACGCAGAATAAAGTTTGAAATAGTTATACGGGGTGTTCTGCATTAGAACCGACACAGAGCAAGTGCATGTAGGGGGGGTCCCAAAATATTGCAATTTAACTAAACAATATAGAAAATTGCACATAGGCGGAGTTACAGGCCTTCAAAGTGGGGTCAAATATTTTGAAAAAAATAATATCTAAATAGGTACTACATGATATTCATTGGGGGTGAATCAATCACCCCTAAAATTATACCAATCTTTTTTCCATTGATCGAATTTAAAAAGAATGATGATATTCCGCGACGAATTTAACTTAAAATACGGTTTTACTCTTGTTAAATTTTAAAAAACTTCTAAAGTTTTGAAGATAAATGCATTTCTTAAAACAAGATTTTAATAGTTTTTATATATTTTTAGGTAGTAATAATATTGTGTGAAACCAACTACTCTGTGGACAAAAGCCCCAACAGCGTTGAATTACACCCACAATATCTACCCATATATTCCTTATTATTAGCTTTTGTAACATTTTTTACTGTATTAGAAAGGTATTTTAAGCTAATATAAATCAATCATGCTAATGAACAATTCCACATACAAAGCTCCATTCAATAATTATCTAAAGAAATTAATCTATCTAAATTTACTAACCCGCTTTAATGATAACACTCTATAAATATCTAACTTCACATTTGGCATTGCCTTTAAACTCATAAATTAGCATTTAGTTTAGGGAAGGCATGTTTGCCGTTATTTTTTATGATTGCTGCGATTTCGAACCTCTAATTAAACGACGGCCAATAGTCCTATTTGGCAGCCCACCCACATATTCTACATTGTTGATAGATTGTGTATATACTCGCTAGCGAGCGCTAGTGCATGGAATCCTTTGACGCGATCGAATTAGTACAAAGCCGCAGTTACCAGCCCACATCTCAAATACCCATCGTAATCCAAATCGCAGCCTCTGTCACCGTTTCCATGGTCTATCGTACGACAGTCTCCCAGAACACAAAGTTATTAGCGCCAAACGGTACACAAACGGCTTTGATATTCTCCTCCTCTGTAGACAGCCGGCCATGCAATATTGGTCTATAATTAATTAGAAACAGGTAATGATATCCTATGAACTTATAGGGCCTCAGTGCTGCCCATATGACGTCAGATACACACAGATTCCAAGTACAGTCAGATCAACTTTAAGGGTTCTGCATAAAATAGTCGAATGCAAATGCAAATAAAATAAATTTAAAATACTGGATCCACTGTTGCAACAACTTGCAACTCTTCATCTATTAAAAGAATTTTTGAAACTATTCAACACATTATCTATTAAGTAAGTTTGGGAACTTTTTAAAAGTATTAATATACGTATATGCTCTGTAACACTAGCATGTCATTGCAATTTTTTGGTTTAACAAACTTGCAGTTAGAGATATTGTGCGCATTCTTGCGCTCCGTGAGTATTTGTTGTTTCTATTATACAATAATACTGAATTTGCAACAATGTGCACCATCTGTGTCATTTATAATCCACTGTTCCAACAGCTTACAACTCTTTATCTATTCAATATGAGAATAAGTTAAAATCACTATTACAGGTATTTACAATCCGCTCTGCAACAGTAGCAACTCATTACAATTTGCTGTCAGTAATATTCCGTATCCTAATATCGACGTCGAATATGAGTATATATTTTTTACTTCTGTTATATTTTAACAATAACACTGAATTTGCTACAATTTGTACTATATGTGTTATTTGTAATCTTCTATTGCAACAGTTTGCAACTTGCTTTACAATATTAGTGACTCATTGCAATTTTTCGGTCTAACAAATTTGCAGTTAGATGTATTATGAATCTTTACGCTCCTATGGCAGATAATATCAACGTTGAGTTTGAGTATTTGTTATTTCTGTTATAAAATACGGAAATTGCAGCAATCTGCACTGCTGCAACAGTTTGCAGCTCCTTATCTATCGCTCTGCAACATTAGCAACTCATTGCAACTTTTCGGTAACAAACTTGCAGAGAGATGTATTGTGGATCCTTGCACTGCTATCATAGAGTTTGAATATTTGTTGTCTCTGATATAGTAACAAAAATAATTGCAAACAATTTGCAACCCTGATATGTTAAATGAATTTTAAGATCTATTGCAAATAATATACTTATTTGTAATTCGCAATGTAACATTAGCAACTGATTACAACTTTTCCGGTCTAACACTTACAATCAAAAGTCTACTTAATATGTGCTTCGCTGCATGTCTTGCAAACATTCAGTCACTCCCGCATTTCATATTTATTGTGCATCAAGTTGCTTCATTACTTTTGTTAAATTCAAATAGACTAAAAACAATAAATTCATCATTTTTCGACATGTTCAAATTATTTTATGAAAAATGTAGTTAAGCACCCTGTAGGTAATTCAAGTAAGTAGTATCCTAAGTATTATTTGACGCGCCATTCACTACGAATTGATTTATTTTCGACAAATCAAAACAACTATTAATTAGTCTACTGTAAGCCTTGCCAATGGGCTGTATCCCTTCGGCCACCTGAGGCTGCCCTCCCAAGGGTCAAACTTGGCGACACGACGGCGCGCCCTACGGCCTTGCATCCCCCTGTGTCGCCTCAAATAGCTACTTGAATGGTTATGTCCGTCTTTTGTTTAGGAGAAAATTTTTAATTTTTCAGTCGAAAGGGTATTACAGACATTGGGTTTTATCGTGCGGTTGTATTAACAGAAATTAGACGCTGATTTATGGCACAGAAATTGGGGGACCTAAATTGGAACTAGAAAGAGATCGTTTTTAACACAACATATATCGGGTGGTGACAAAGTTCTGTACAATAAAATTTTCATAGAACATTATTTTTTGAAAAATCATATAATTCGTCAAAAAAATAGTATTTTATAATTAAAAAAAGATATTATGAATATTGTGAGTTTTATCAGCACCCGGTATATATAGGGTGTTTGCGTAAGAACCGACACATAGCTGTTGCATGTAGGGGGTCCCAATAGTAAATTATGCACGGAATATTATCATTCTTTTTAAATTCCACCAATGGAAAAAAGTTTGTATAATTTTAGTGGTCACCCTCAATGAACACCGTAGTGTTTCAATTTACTTGAACTCATAGTCAAAGAAGATCAATAATAAACCTTAATCATGAACCAAATTTTGTTATTCCCACTTTGAAAGCCTATAATTCTGTCTGCGTGCAACTTTATATAGGTATGTTTGGTTAAATTGTAATATCTTGGGATCCTCTACATGCACTTGCTCTGTGTCGGTTGTTATGCGGAACACCCTGTGTACTATGGAATATTTTTCATCTGTGTAGTCCTGTAGTCACATCATCTATCCACCAAGGTACGCCACTGTCCTGTATGATGATACAATTTGCCAAACCACGCTTTGCACATATGCATAATGCCAAAGGCAAAGGTTAGCCACTGCGTAGGTATTGACTGTACACCCTTGATTGAACACGACAAAGGTCACATAAGGAGTGACATTTCCAAAGGCCACTCGAGAGCGTCCCTTGAGGAATCCAGAAAATCGAAACGCAGCCCTCATTATCTACTTAAAAGTAATTAACGAGGTCGTTAGTAAATCCACTACCCCCAGCTCGTTTTTACTAGGCTGTGAGGGTGTCGTAATAAAGACTTAATACTTGTTGATTAGTTGGGAGTTTCTAGATGGCTGTGACTGTAAATCATACTCATAGAGACGAAGACTTGAGTCATACACAAAACAGTGTTTCAGCAACAAAAAATATCTAGTCTCTCAATTATTAAAATTAGTAATGGCTTAAAGTTTGGGTTTTAAGAAATATTTCTGTTTGCTTAACCCCTTGGTATGTTTGTACATGTTTCCTCTTTTAACACAATCATTAATCTTTGCTCGAACGGTCTTTTAATAGACAGGAAGGGAACTTTGTTATTTTAATTTTGATCTGAGCAGTCATTTTGACGTAGTGTTATAGTTAATATTCTACTGTGTTCTTTAATCAATCTTACACCGATAAAACCAAATAAGTGTATCATTTGAAATCCATGTCTTAACAGAACGTGCTTAAATCCTGTATGCCAAATTACCTTTTCGTGATACAGGATGTTCAAATTTTTATTATGAGTGTCAATATTGAAGGGGTTTGACCAAACGAAAAAAATGTCTAAAATTAATATTTTCTCTACAAATACATATCAAAAAAAATACAGTTATTAAAAATACAAAACTCTGTTATGAAATTGCAAACTACAATTAAGACTAATCAGCAAATCTTTTAATGTAATTTATGTCACACTTTTGTCACCATATGGCCTTCATTTATCCATGTTTCGTCATTGTAACACATATGTATATTCTTCGAATTAGATTTCGTTCTTTTAATATTTGTCTTTAATAGTTCCTTCGCCCTATCAATATTTCGTCTTTTTCTATTGGCATATTCTTTCGATTTCATTTTATAAAACGGAAATTCATGTCACGAATAATTTGCAAAAGTATCCTTCTAGATATTCTAACATGTTAATATCCAATGAAATCAAATAATAATCAAATAATTCTATTAAAAATTGCAAGTAACGCGGTCCACTCAGGTTCTCCGGTAGAAAATACGGTCCAATCAAACGATACCCGTACACTCCTGCCTATACGTTCACAACAAATCGCCTCTGAAAGCTAAACCGGCAAGTAGCGTGTGGATTTTCCTCTGAGCAAATGTAGCTGTTATGACTGCAAGGAAGTTAGCTTAGTTACATTGAAATCACAAAACTCCGACGTATCTAATAATAAACCGAGTAATAAACCATTTACGTACATTACGTAAAAAACCTATACCCAATGTGTAAATTATTAAGAGAAGCTGAGAAGTGTTTCGTGTTTAAATACTAAGTAATAAAAAACCATCGCGTTATCGACAGATATGGCACGCCTCTCATTTGATGCTCAAAAAAGTTATCGAGAGTGAATCTTGACCTACCGTATTATTAGGTCAATAACCTAGTACCTAGTTTTTGTACTGTTATTTAATGACAAGGAGTAAAGCTAACTTTTTTTATCTAGATACATGAATGAATTTTCCTTAAATATTAATAATTAATAAAAACAAATTTAGATAATAAATAAGTATTTTCGAATGTTAGGTTATTACAGTTTAATAATTTTGATATTACGTTTTCATTACGTTTTACAATTGAATACGAATTTTTAGTATTACTCGTAAGTACAATTAATTATTTAGTTTGTAGTTACGTGCATCTAGCCTAGAAATTTACTGTTTTTTAAGTAGTATGGTACTAACCTGCTCGTATCGCACCAGGAGCGTCGTGTTACCGATTTTTATAGGGTGATTTGTTTATTTTTTTAAAGATCGAGTAAAAAAATGTTTTTTTCGATTTTCTGCCTTTATTAGGCCTCCCGAATACGTGGTTAAAATTAATGACATTATGACTGACTCACCCTGTATAGGAAGATACATGTTTCTTTAAAATAATTTCCAGCGTCCAGTCTAGCTATTTTGTGAGTTGACATTAACCAACCGGTATATTCATTACAAAGAAAGATTTTTAAGAGTGTAGATCTTGCATCGATCTTACAATAACATTAGCGATAAAAAATGGAGCTTCGCGCGATGATCAAAGCGGCTGGCAAGACAAACACAACTTGTCGCATTATTCGACTCGCCTCGGAGGCAAATTGTTTAGAGTTAAATCGTATACGATAACAAGCTTATTATGTAGCGCTTCAGATCTATTCCATATTAATTATAAACAGCGCACGAGTGTCTCTCTTTCGGAGAAAGCCTCTTGTTGACTTTTGTCATTAAAAAAATATACAAGCTCGCCTTTTTCGGGTTCCGTCTCTACATCTCCATCCTTCTTAAGTATGAGTCAGAACTTGAAATATGGCCACGATAAAATTTTGCCCACAACTCGACTATAAATGTTCACGAATTTATGTACGTCGTTAATACAATCAGACCAGCAACGGCATTGTAAATAATATCTGGATAAAATATTGGAAAATATTTTTTGAGAGTTACACAAACATTATTTCTAGTATTTAGTCAATTCACTAACTAATTTCTTCATAATTTAATAGCTATATATTTATGTAATGAGTCCTATCCATTAAATATGATCTTATTTTGGATCGATCAGTGGTCGCGCGGTTTAAGGCGTCAGTACTTGAATTGAGGTGACTAGATCGCTGTGGGTTCGATCTCCCAGCCGGTATACCGGATAGAAGCTATATTCGTGGAGAGATTGCCACCTCCTCTGCGGGTATGGTAGGGTGGAAGAATGTTAGCTTGGGTCAATGTGAGAGATTGATACCTGTTGACATTTGACTACCCCCCTAATTAACGAGGCTTTCCAGGTTTCCCTCATTCCTGCACTGAATAGTGGTTAGGGCCTACCAACGTAAGTCGTTCCTGGGCGCAAATGCGGCCTGCTTAATAATAATATGTCGCCCCCTCTCCCGCACAAGTCTCCGACTTCTGGGCTAATCCCTGTGATTAGAATGAGGGGTAGGAATTTTCAGTTTCATATCTTAAAATAAATAATCTATAAGAAGCGCTTTGTAAATTTTATGCTTTAATAAGTTTCATTCAGCTTTAGCCGTAGTCTATTTTTTTGTGATATTTTCAGTAAACAAAAATTATTCGTGAAAATGTTTCCATGACGACTTTAGGTATTATAGACCGTTAAAGTAGCATTTTGCGAATCTAGTAAGTATATCTAAGGCTACTGCTTTGTAGAATGTGCACAAAAACATTTTCTTCTAAAAGATAATACCTCCGTAAAAATAAATTTTTAAATTGACAAAGGTGCAGAGGCAATCTAAACTAATTTTTACTTGATTTTGTCATGCTGAAAATAGAATTTCTCTCAACCTGTCAAGTAAATTCACTAATTAACCAAATAATAGGAACATGGGGAGATATAAGAAATAATTAACAAAGAGCACTAGGGAGAAATTTTGCTTTAATTGGTATTCGAGAGGTTTAAACGATAAATTTATACTAGCAAATTTAACTTGATGGAGAGGCAGAAAATAAAGGCTCTTGAGCCACCTGAACCCGTTTTATCAGCAGTTCTCGTCGTAATATTACAGAATTCAAACAAAATATTGATTGAATTATTTGCCATGGAAATAATTAATAAGTTTCCGTTAAAATAGGAAAAATTATTAGTAGATGTATGCTTTCTTAGTCTAAAATTGACAGTTTTATAATTTTATTCTTTTTTCTATATTTACTAACCTTTTAATTCTGTATCAAATTGAGTAAAACATTAATTCACACATGAAAATGTTCTCTCAGTGTAAAATTGAGAATTATATTGCATTTTAAATATTATTAATAAACAGTCCAACATTCTCTTAACGTAGAATGGAAAATTTCCTGTTTCTATTTATATTTTCTAAATTCACTGACATTCCGATTCTAATTCAAATTAAAGACTAAATATTAACAAATTCAGGTATATTTTGTATTGTATTTATCAGGAATTGATGTAAATTATAAAATGTCTTTCAGGGTGTGAGGTACACAGTGATAAGGGTCAATTCACGATCATTCATGTCATCTAGCGCATTTTCCCTCCTAAAATTAAAGGAAATTATTCATTTTCAGCATTATATCGGAATTTATTGTGCATTTTTGGATATGATTCTTCGTCGTAGAATAGCAAATTAATGAATATCTTACAAACGCTGTTTTAAAGTTATTATTTTGTTTGAGGAATATTTAAATGACACTTCAGTCAGTACAAGAGGAGGATAAGGAAATATACAGAGAACAATGACGAAAGGCAAAGAAAGTGTTTAGGCAAAAGAAGAGAGCAGAACAGGTTAAGAAAATCCATGAAATAGAAATCATTATAAGAGAAAAGAAATACGTGACTCCTGCAGGGTGATAAAAAAAAGGGAAAAAAGAGAAAGGAATAAGTAATATATGTGAAGGATGAAAAGTGGCAATTTAATTGGAGAGGAAATAGAAGGGAGAGGAAGATGGAGGCAATACTTTGCCGATATGTTGAATGAAGAGAGCGAAAGAGAATGAGAGGATCAGGAGGAGATGATATCGGTAAGGGAAGAGAAAGTGGAAGTAAAAGAACCTACAAAAAAAAATAGACATAATTATAGAAGCTTTAAAGAATAACAAGGAAAACGGAATAACGGCAGAGAACATTAAGTACGCAGGAGAGGATTTAAGACAAAGAATATACAAAATTATCCGAAAAATTGGAGAGATGCTATGATTACACCAATTTTAAAAAAGAGAGATGCGACAGATTGCAGAAATTATAGGGGTATATCATTGCTAGATATAGGGTATAAAATCATGGCAACGTTAATAAAACAGAGAATTGAATATATAGCAGAACTACAGATAGGGAATTATCAAGCAGGCTTTAGAAAGGGGAAGTCAACAACGGACCAAATCTTCATGGTGCAGGAAATCCTGACTATATGCTATGAATATGGGGTTAAAACAATGGTCTTATTTGTGGACTTCAGGAAAGCATATAATTCGGGTAAAAGGAAATAAGCTAAGTAAAATATTGAAACAATTTGGTATACCAACCAAACTGATTAGGCTATTGAAAATGACCCTAGAAAATACTAAAAGCAAAGTACGAATAAAAAGTGAATGTTCGGAAGGTTTTACTATTGACAATTAACACAAGGCTGAGACAAGAAAACCCACTCTCAACTTCTTTTTAATTTAGTACTAGAAAAGGTCATAAGAGAAAACCAGTTGAACAGAGAAGGACACATATTATTTAAAAGTCACCAAATAGTAAGTTATGCAGATGACGTGGTCAGTATTGCTAGAGATAGTAGGGAATTAGAAGAGGTAACGAGAAAATTTGTGGAGAAAGCACGTAAAGTGGGATTGCAGATAAATCAAGGGAAAAGTAAACTTTTGAGAATAGGAGAACAAAAGAAGGTACCAGTTTCAAATTGAGAACACAGCATGGAGAGATGGAGTTTGAAGAAGTTCAAAAATATATGTATTTGGAGGCGCTAATAATAGTGTGAGGAGCAAGAAATTAATAGGAGAATAATAAAAGCAGCCAGAATTTCGGCAGCGCTCAACCACTTAATGAAATCATAAAATTTGTCCAGAGGAGTAAAATTTAGAATGTATAAAACAATTTTGAGACCGATAGCACTGTATGACAGTGAAACCTGTGTCCTCAACAAGAAGTCAAAAGAAAAGGTGAGGAAAGAAGATCTTAAGAAGAATTTTAGGGGCAAGAAGACGGAGGAGGGCTATGCAAGGAGAAATAATGAGAAAATATATGCAATGTACCAGGCACCAACAATAGACGAAGTTGTAAAAGCCAGAAGAGTGCCGTGGCTAGGGACTAGAAGGTATGGAAGATGAAGGAACAGTTAAAAAAATTGTAGGGAGTAAACTAAACTACAAGAAAAAAGAGGGAGACCGAGGAAGCGATGGAGAGAATTAGTGGCAATCTCAAAATGAGTGGCTCTATGACATACGTCAGCCTTATTGATATTGCCATGTCTTTTTGGAACACCCTGTATATTACAGATAAATTAAATTATGAACGATTAATATGTTTTACACGCTATGCCTAAGGTAAAATTTTTCTTTGTTAACAGTAGTCATGCGTAAAAACATGGGACAGTTTTTCCTGAATCTTCATTCGAGAGTTCGTACAAATTTCTGTAACAGATATTGTTCCCTAAAAGCTTCGGCGTCAATTTCTTTTTCGTCCTTTGTGTTTTACCGGGCAAAGAAATTTTAGGCGAAATAATTCTCGATTATTTTAATGGCCTGCTTTGTGACGAGATGAGTTTCTTTCCGCCATTCAGCAAATCCGAGATGTAAACGCAGCAAAGGAATAATAGCCGGCATAAAAATGAAATTTCTTAAAACGTATATGCCGATGTAAGAAAGATTAAACACCCCCGCCCGAGCCTGCACTTGGAAAAATTTAAATAGAGCCGCGATAAAATATTTTATTGTGCACCGGCTGGCATTACCTTTTGTAATAATAAAAGGGAGACTGATGGGAATCGCAGCGCCCCCGTGCGATAAATAATTTTTATCTTTGATGACGAAACATGCAAATTTAACCAAAGCCTCGGAATAAGTTATTATCGTCGTCAGAAGAGCCTTCCCATCTCCGCAATCTATAAACAATTTTATTTTCGGCCGTATAAAATTTGCGATAAAGCTCGCTTACCCCGGCTTCAATAAAATATAGGATTATGCTTTGGCCCCATCGATTTCCGAAAATACGTTCAAGGGGCTCGAAATACTCATATACACACAGAGAAATGTTGGATTAAATTTAACAAAATAATAGACTTGTTTTTGCAGCAGTTGAAACGGTTTGGAAACTGTCAGAAATATTCGACCAGTTAAGTTGAGAACGTGTGACCATTGAATTTGACGCTATAAATAGTTGGACGGAAATTTCTGATAGTTTCCAAACAGTTTTCAACTGCTGCTAAAACAAACCTAATACTTCTCAAACATGGTGTATGTTCACACGCTGAATCCGAATCATCTGGGATGTATTTAACCCCATCGCCCTAGGTACCAGGCCCAAAGTGAAAGCGAAATATTAATATGCAAGTGGATCAGACTATCGTTATGCTTTTGGAGTCGCTGGTCAATTCCAATTCCAAGGTCAAAGCGAAAGATAGATATGCAAGTGAACCAGACTATCGTACATTTATATTTTTGGGTTGAGGTTTTCCAGGTTTCCCCCATTCCTGCACTGAATGGTGGTTAGGGCCTACCAGTCGTTCCTGGGCGCATGTGGCCTGCTTAATAATAATATGCCGCCTCCTCTCCCGCACAAGTCTTCGACTTCTGGGCTAATCCTCGTGATTAGAATGAGGGGTAGAGATATTATTATTTATTATTATTATTGTCGATATTTAGTTCAAAATAATTTTAATTTATAGATATAATAAATTGTATAGTAAAATATTTGATATTATTATTTTAGATAATTATTAAATACAGCTTTGTCTATGGAATTATTCATTAGCATACGTATATGTTTGGTATCCAAAAGCATATGACTTCATTGATAGGAATTGTAGAGAATTAATTTATATTAGCTGAAATACCTTTACAACACGATAAAAAACATACGCATGTTCTTTTTTGTGCTAAAATATTATCATAAATAAGCTGATCTGATTTCACTCTTATCGTATGATGAATATTTTCAGGACACCGTAAATACATCCCCTATATGGACCAGTCACCCGTGTCAGAATTTGCCTAATGCTTTCCACACTCCAACGACTGCAGCGCATATTCTTTTTATATTCATGTTTGCATGCGCGTGTCGTTAATTTCCTCTTTGTTATTTGCTCTTCAGTAAAATTTTATGGAAGTAGTTAAATTGCCCCACACCTCCAATGACGAAAATAGCGGCAAGTGCGGGATGACCGCCGTCGAATGAAACATAAAGCCAGAAAATCGCTCCCCCTATTGATTCTTCGGCTTTTTATGTCCCCCGTTGCGGTAAATACTTCTTTTGTCGCGAGAGATACGGATAATTGTGATACCGAGATCTTACAGCTCACAGAAAATTAGTCTGTAGCCTGCAATAGAGAAAACTCTCAAAGTGTAAACTATTTTAGTTTTACACTATGAAATATCCATTCAAATATCTAGCCTGTTACTTGAAAAGAATTTTTATTGGCCAATGAAAAGGCCATTCCTGTTATTTGTATTACACATGCTGTCCGACATGGATTAGCGAATGACAGCTAGATGTAGCTTGTTACATTTCGCGTATTCTGTAGAGCGCCATAAGATAAACCATTACCGATGAGGATTGCCAGGACAAGAGACAGAAGGAGGCCCCCAGGAAAGCCGCCGGTATCGGCCGTAAACACAGTCGAAGCTGACCGGAGAAGAGGTCAGAGACCCACCTCTACAAAGTAAAGGCGTCCGACCGTCCGGTCCTATAGGCCAAGAATATTGGCGCGCACTATAACATTTAAAAAACTGTTAAGACATACTAAATTTACCTTTTTCAAACGTTAGATTAACAATATGATGTTTATATAGAACAGTTTCGTAATTGTTATTTGAAATCTTTATTTCACTTAATATAATCGAGATCGTGGATTGAATAAATACATAATAATTTTTAGATTCTTCTAACTAATACTTTTATGACGAATTAAAATAATAATGGAATATCGAATTAACAAATATTTGTTGACATTATTAAAAGGTTAAGTGAAGTAGTTTTTGGATTCGGCATATATAACACCAAAAAACTGTTAATCTAACAGTTTCGAGTAAGTAACACAGAAAATATATCATATTTTCTGTGTAATAATTTTACTGCAATTTTTCACTTACAATTTGGTGAAATTTTACTTTTTCTTGCAACTTTAGATATAAAGCATACAATATAATTCGTATTAAATTGAAAATTTACAGTGGACATATTTTTTTATAAATTTACTGTAATTTTACACATATTAGTCGTTGTAATTTTACTTCGTGTGACAGTCTTTATATAATACAAATTTTCAATGTATTTTTTTCTTTAAATAACATAATTTCACTGTAATTTTACACTTGGCAATGTTTTAATATAATCAAAATATATTGACAAATATATTTTCTTCAAGTTAACATAATTTCACTGCAATTTTACCTAATGATTGGCCGTAATTTTTCTTTTTATTTTAAATTATAGATATGTCCATATAAATATAATGTAATTTAATTGTAATTTTAAACATATGGCTGGATGTAATATTACTTCATATGGCCATCTTTAATGTAATTAAAATTTACAATGGACATATTTTCTTTAAGTTAAGTAACATAATTTCACTGTAATTTTACACTTGCGATTGAGCATAATTTTACTTTTTCTTACAATTTTCAATATGGCTCATAAGTATACATTTAGTTTTAGTAAAAAATGATGTGTGAGTAGCACACTGACAAAATTTTTTGGCGATATTACACGGTGGACTGTTAATTATTTATTGCCTGAATATAATGTTACAACTGTAATTGAAAATTACTACTTATGAATATGCATTTTTTCGTAACAGAATCGTGTTTTTGTTCACATAAAATGTAATATCACAACATTATTATGTATTTTTAGTAGAAATCATGTAATTTTACATGAAAGATTTAATTATACGGTATTCATACAGAGATTCTTATAATATAGTAAGGATTTGGTATTTTTTACATAAATGTATGTTTACAATTATTATCAGTTCATATTAGAAAGTACTCTGCATATTTTAATTTAAAAAGATTGTTCTTTCGTCATCAGTTAGTCTTCAACTAGGTTTGTGACGACATGTATCAGCATTGTTGATTCAACTTGCAGGTATTTTGATGTAATCATAAAATGTTCTTAGTGTTCTTGGAAAATTGTGTGGGAATTTTTTAACGCTTTATATGGCGCAATTAGAATCAAGCGGATACTCTTAAAAGTCTCGTTCGAGTGTCATTACCCCGTAACGATGAAAACCAGAGTGGAAGAAAACGGGAGAATCGTAAAGAGACAAAATAAGACAGCAGGAATAAATCAAGCCTTCGTTCCACTGAAAAAACGACACTTGCTGCCCCCGGAAGATTAAATAGATAATTCCATCTGTCGAAAAGACGTACTGCCCCTAATTCACCATTTGCTAAATAAATAAAACATTTGTGCTACCGTTTCTTTGGTCATTACGTCCAATTTTTCAAGCACCCGGAAATGCTTACCCAGTAGATTTCATCGCTACTACCAATGAGCTAAGACATTTCGTTGTTTTTTAACAAATTGGTATAACAAGATCATGAATAAATTACAGGAATAATTGTTCATTCAATTAAATATATTTTGTCAAATAAATATAGTTAATTGAAATATACAGGGATGGCCAGAAGTACGGATTTTAAAATTCATATATTTTGAATGACTGATTTTTTTTAAAACGCCGAAACACGTTAACTGATTTTGATTTTTTCCTATCTGTGTATAAATATTTAAATTTGGCAACGTCAGACCGACACCTATTTAAACTGCCGCCAGCGGCCAGTGACAGTCTGAAAAGGGGGTTTAAATAATGGTTTGAAAATATTTTTTCCGGGGTAAATATGCATTTATTTATTTATTTTTAAATCATGTATTCGTGTTATACTCATTTTTCCCTATCATTTCTTAAATTTAATGACATTATAACTAAATGACCCTGTATATTTTGTTGTGCATATATGACTAAATAATTTGGTTAATGGAGTCAAAATGTCTGACATAATCAATTAGTTTGTTCTGTGTAAGAATATAGTAAATATTTGTTTATGCAACACAACACGTTCTTCACTATAAAAGAGTTGTATAATATATTCTTTCTGCTATTCATGTTTGGGAAATATTCGTGCATTTATAATAACTGCAGTTAATTATGTCATAAATTGCTTTTATTTATGGGACCTGGAAGTTTGTGATAGAAGGGTAGAAGGCAATATTACTTTCGAACGTCATTCGCAATGCCGTTTGAGCGGATTTGAATTTTGCATCCCATATTGCAGGAACACTTTTCCACAGTCCATAAAATAGAGCGGCGCGTATTCCTGATATTTTATTTACGTGTATGCCGCGGTCTATGCCTAAACCAATGACCCGAAAATACGTAGTCGGGAAACGCGTACGCGTAGTTCCCTAAATTAACAAATTCTGGATGAAACATGTCAGTCACAAACGACAATAAAATATTGATTTATATAGAATCTACACGAAGGAGGATTGGGATTAAAACTGCAACATCTAGAGATAGTGGCGGCTTGTCGAAGTAAGCACCCAATTCCCACCCAAATATTTCAGATAACAAAATAAACAATGATTTTTGTCATATTTCTCCTGTTGCTGAATTTAAACATTACAACAATTTTTTTAAAGTGATAATACATTGAGCTAAAAATGTTCATAGATATAATTTAAAGTTACGTTACTATGTCGAATATCTAATTATACAAGGTGATTCATGAAAACTGGAGCCAATATCGTAAAAAAATGTTAAATCGTTATAGTTTCTGAGTTATAAATTATTGAAGTTGTGGTATAGTCATCGCTGGGCCACTGCAATATTGCAATCCCATTACTTATAGTAGGTATTAACGTTTTTGTGATGTGCAAGTGTAGTGCAACGCTGTAGTGACACGGGAAATTTACAACCGAATTGTGGAAGAAATACGAACAAGAAAATTTACAGGAATACATTCAAAAGTGAAGAGAGACGAAATTTAGACAATGCATCAAGGGAGTAAAAAAACATTTCAAACTTCACCAGGGACGTACAAGAAAAAATTTGTGAAGGGTTTCATGATAGCAGATCCTTGAAAAAGTATCACCCTGTATAAGGATTTTAAAAAATGAACTTGTATAATATCCGAGACTAGTTGAGCAGTACATGTATCAAATTTGGAAGCGCTGTACGCAATATGAACTTGGTAATAAAAAATAACAGTATTTTTTTTAAACTTAAGCCCCCCGTAACTCCGCTACTGAGCGTATAAAGTTTTCCTCTTAAAATTGCTTATGCTATCTACCGTTTCAATTTGTTCCAAACAAACCGGAACACCCTATATATTATTAAACTATAAACAGTACCTACATTGTAGTAATGAAGATGGGTTTATTGAAAACAATTATTACGTTCGTTGAATCTTATAAAGTTGTTCCTGATTCTGGTCATATTTGTTCATTATGTTAACAGGCTTGATCCGTGAATTTGTTTTTTATATGGCTTTTATGCGGTTTTAGTTAGTTATCGACACTCTTATTATGTTCTTAAAAATTTCTGTGATAACTCTTACGTTTTGGAGACAGAAAAGTTTGAAATTGGTGCTAGTCTCAATAACGGTGCGCCCGCTTTTGTCGTCACTATACGCAACTCTGTGCTTTAATAACGGTAAAGAGTATATCAGTATGCAAATGAAGGGAATAAAATACCAAGTTTAACATATTAAATATTTTTTCTATTTCCCCGCCATTTTATTTTTTATTTAGTTACTACTATTTAAATATTTTACTTATTGTAAATTACGCAAAAAAAGTAATGGTATAAAATGACGAAATTAAAATTGTTTTAATAAAGTAAAAAAAAATTACACTGCTTATTTTTGGAATAAAAACTTCGATCTTTAAGTAATTTATATTTATGGGGAATATATTAAATATTGAACTATTTTATTTTTTATATGTATTTACAGTTTTCTCAAACATTGAAATTATCGAAATATGAAAGCTGCCAATTTCTACTTTTAGTATAGTGTTTCGTTAATTATTTTTAAGAAAAAATGGAAATTGTAGTGAAGTTCCATTAGTTTATTGAATAGCTGCCAATAATGAGATTTTTACCTAAATATATAAATTTGCTTTAGTTCATATCTGTATACGATTTGCAGGCTTTTAGACAACGCAGTACACACGTTTAGAAAAGTCAATTTGTCATTTGTGATATTATTAGGTGTTATTGTGTAAAATAGACATTGGTATTGAATAAAGTTGCAAAATAGACTCGTAAAATGAGCATGAATGAAGTGTGACGAAAGAAAGCATTGCAACATTGTTTGTGAATACTATTTTAACGTAAATTTAATTGGAAATACAGGTAGATGTAAGTTAATCGAAAAAATTAAACTGTAAAGTTGTAAATAATCAATTAAATTTTTCCAATAAGCTACCAGAATCTATAGACGGCTTTTAAAAAATCATTGGTAAAGCAAACTTACATTTCTTATCATTTACTATATTCGGAGTTTCATTCCGATTCCATGTAACAACAATCCATGTTTTGTACTTGCTTTTGCCATTTACGTGATGTAGAATGCAAATTTGAAGCATTTATAAAATATTGCCATCTGACTTCACTACATTAAATTACCTGTTTTATTCTGAAAACATAATAAATAAGGATTTTTTTTAAATGTTTAAAGAGAAATGATAGTAGTAAATAGCAATAAAAAATTATTAAATTAATTTTAAAAATTATACTAAATGGTAAACATTATTCGTTAATTTTGCATATTATTTTTCAAATTGAAATAAGTTAATGGCATAATTTTATAATTACTTCAAGTAAAATCAATTATTATCTGGTACTTACCCAACAGCATTGTCGCAGTAAATGTCACAAGCCGATGTACAGGGTTAACTATGACTAAGTACAAAATTCTTACTTAGTAACGCCTAAAAACATTATTTCAGAATTTTAGCTCGATATTTAAAATATGAGCATCGACTGTGATGGCTTAGATCCATAGCTAAAGCTTACACCTCTTAACAATCTTATTAGTAACAATACCTGATAGATAGGAAACCGTTAATCCAGTTAGCTCCACTATTTGGCATTCGTTTTTCATTTCATTACGAACTGACAAGACTATAAAACACACTTCCCGTAGATACAGTTAGATAAAATGCCTATTTATTATAACAAAATCGAACGAAAGGAATAGATAATACAAAACTTTTAATGATCCCGCGGCAGTTTTGTTCCATAACCTTGAAAAACAATATTGTGAGAAAATATCTGCACCCGACACAAATTTCTTATAATAAATAACTATAAAACGTTTAAAAATTAAAAAAAGCACTAAAAACTGAAGAATACAAAACTACAACGTAAACACATGGTAAGCACAAGAATTATGACATGACGGGATTGACGAGGAATTTTGCCGTCGTGTTGCTAGTTGCCTACTCTGACTCTCATAGGCGGCGTTAATAAGGATTCCATATAATTTCGAAAATTTGTTTTAAAAAAGTGAAATTTTTTTGAAATGTGATTCCGTTAATTCTCAATTTTCTCTATGGCCTCTTAAAATATTTGTACTAGTATAGTCTTAATTAACCCTGTATATGCAATAAGTTACGTTTAAAATTGCCGTAAGTCCACATCACCACTAATAATTATGGCATTACCTACACAGTGTGTGCTCAAATTTCAATATCTTTGAAAAATTACTCTGTAATACATTACAAACCAATACAAAATTCATGCAATATCCCCCATTGGCATGTTTTTTTAAGTTGTTGATTGTTTCTAATACCGCTGTTCTTAAAACAATGCAAATATTATTAGGGAGAAATATAATTTTTTTAATTAAACAAAAAATGAACCTATTTCTTGAATTAACAAAGATTCAGAACCAATTCAATCAGCCTGTATTGTAGGCGTTCTGTTTGTGAAGTTTCCGAAATCACCAAAACAGCGTAGTGGTTTTCCCCCCCCCCCCCTAGGGCCGTGCCCTGGAAGCCCCAATCGCCGATATAAAACTCAGAAATGGACGGAAACCCATCATCGCAGCATAGCACCCTCCTAAGTGCTCATCTTTGGCCAGGCGTCCGCCGGTTTGATGGCTATGTACTCGTCCTGTAAGACAATCGATCCTTGATAATAATATTAAGGACAAGGGGCGCCATTATTACCGGTCAACGGCCACCGAGGGCGAAACAGGGCGGCCACCCCAATCTCCCATTAATCTATATCCGTGCAACAATGTGTCGACATCCTCCACCAAGGATGCGGGCTTGACCGCGACGACCAGAGGCGGTGGTAGCGCCGCCGCCGCCGCCGGCCCATTGCTAGGGTAATGAAGCGCCGATAGTGATAAACGGCCTATAATGAGTCATTGTTAACAGCCGTGCAGGTGAGCTATAGCCGCTGAATAATGTTAGCTTTACACCTCTGTGTGGATCGAGCAATTCTGTTTTATGACCCCATGCATTTATTCCGACGATAACGCTGGATTATCGGCGTGGTTTCAGTGCTACTGTTTGCATGTTCGTCTGTTTACCTAAAATTATGAACTTTCAGTTGTCTAATTAAGATAGATTATTTAAAATTCTATCAATCCTGAATCTTATGCTTAAAAATGTTCTACGTTAATACAGGGAACAAATGTGTCGCAATTATAAACAACACGATTGCCATGTGTAGCGGTGATAAAAATTTGTTTATGATTTCACATAACTTTATGTTGGCAATTTGTGACTAGCGTTTATAAATGAAATATTTATAATACTATAATACTACTATACTATATATTATAATAATATATACTATAACTACTACTACTACTAATATATATAGTATAGTACTGTGTTATTACAAAAATAAGCGGTTATCGATCTCTTGCGGAATATTGTTCCATTCCTCTTCTGCCGCCAGGACTAAATCATCTGCATTCTGCGGTGGAGGAATATGATTATGAATGGTTCTAGCAACGATTTCCCACATGTTTTCAATAGGATTCATGCCAGGTTGGCTGGCCAATCTAATCTATTTATATGCTCTGCTTCCAGTGCCTCTTGAACCCTTCTTGCGCGATGTGGTCGAGCGTTGTCATCCATAAACACAAAATTTTAACCTAATTCATTACGTAGGGGGTAGATAATGGGAGTAATAACTTGTTTGATCTAAATTTGACTTTTCATATTCTGTGGTATGCGAATTAATGGGGTACGGCGGTTGAATATTATTCCACCCCAAAACATTGCTGGTTCTCTCCAGACTCTTTGTCGATTGTCATCAGTAACCAGCCCAATTCTGATTTCGGCTGTAAATAAGACCCACTGACACTAGCGTAAAAACCAACCCCTATGCTCTTGCGCCTACTGGAGATGGGCAGCACGATGCTTTGGAAAAAGAGTGGGAACCCGTAATGGTCTTCTAGCACGTAAATTTGCGTTGTGGAGTCGTCTTCTAACAGTAGGTGTCGATATAACATGGCGAAACGTACCTTAAAAGTGGGTCCTGAGAGCTGAAGCTGAAGATGTACTGTGTCTACGGGCATATTGCACCAAATACCGATCCTCCCTTTCATTAGATATACAAGGACGTCCACTACGTGGTCTGTTTTCTATTGTATCAAATTCTTCATATCTGTGTACTATTCGTACAACAGATGATCTAGGAATGCAAAACGTGTTCGATATTTGATGATTAGAGTGTCCTGCACTATGTAAAGCAGTCATTCTTGCTCGGGTAAACGCAGAAATTTCACGTCCTGACATTTATAATGTACAACAATTCAAAGGAACACTTGTCTGAATACACTGCCAAAGTGGCCTATATAAACCTACATTGTTTTTGAGGAAAAGAAATATACTTGTCGTTAGTCTTAGAATTGGCCATTTTTTTCCTGAAAAGCAATGCAGGTTTAAGATTTTGTAATAAAAATTGTGATAACGTTAGGTCTAAAAAAATTTTGCTGACATTTACGTTACAAATATGGCGGATGTGTCTCCTTCTAGCAACAGATTATAATTTCTCATATCCAAAAACATCTATTTCCAAATTTTTAAGTTGATACAGTCAAACACAGTGTAATTATATATTACAAAAAAAAACACTTTTTCAATTTCAACTTTCACACCCTGTATGTTTTTTATTATCAACATTTTATTAAGGCAAGTTGGCTTAAATTGAGATATTTTGATATGAAAAATCTGGTATGTCTCCATGGGCCATTAGTTATGGACCACATACTTTTAATCATCATTTTCCGTCAGAGAAATTGACGTAATGAACGTATCAAGGTAAATAAATTTCAGATAGCATTTCTTTTAGGAAACGAAGGTAGTCCCTGGTGAATCAATTTGTGCTTGGCAGAGTTCCATTACCGAATAAAAGCGTCTATTAAATGTAACCAGTTGATCAAATATAAAAGGCGATTACAAACTAAATCGCGCTCTGCCATTAACGACATTAGAGTAGTTCTCGTCAGATGCCCAGTCAGTCATGGGGTAGCAGAAGGGTGAACGATATTTCGGCGAGGTTGCGAACCAGCGAAGCAAAACATTTCATTAAATATCTGTTACTCCCACACGTGTTGTAGCATTTTTTTGTATTCTGGAAGTAATTATTTTTCGGCGCTAATTACCGATGATTGCCTTCCATCGGTAGAAGCATCAGATTTCAATGTTCACCCTTCTATAAACAAAGATGAGAATATTTATTTGGCATCATTATAACTGAAAATCACTTTTAAAATAACAGAAATTATTTTGGGGTACTGATAAAAATATATACCACGGTGAAAATTAAATTTTAAAATCTTCAAACATAATTTTTTTGAAATTTTTGTTATGTAACACCATAATTTGAGTGCGTTTGCCTGATTTTTTAAGTTCGATTATTGTTATCACCACCTTTTTAGAGAATTTGCAGAAAAGGCTTTTAAAAAATATACTTCGGAAAGAACGTACTTACCCATCAGATGATTTATTTAATGACATCAAAGTAATGGACATAAGAATGTTATATTTCTATCAGTGTGTTCTCCATCAATGGAAAAATAAAGAAAACTTAAACCTGAGAAGGACAAGGGAAAATTCAAATAATTTGTTACGAGCACCAACATATAAAAACCTTGTGGGCAAAGATGCTTTACTTACCTTGCTGTGAGAGCTTGCAATTCGTTGCCTGGCCATATTAGGGATACAACATCTTTTAAAAAACTTGAGATATACCTATTTGTTAGAACGGTGTAGAACAGAAGTTCACAATACCATTAATCCCAAACATTATTTTAATAATTTGTATTGACTCTAGAGTTTCAAGCCCGTTTTTTGATTTTTGTTTTGGTTTTTTATTTTTTTTTTGTGTTATGTGACTGTATTTGTATGTACATTGAACTTTATTACTGTTACATTGTTTATATAAATAGGCATAATAACTTAAACTATGTTTAGATATATATTTATTTTTTGTATTTACCTCTTTCATGCACAGTGTGCTTATACACACTTATATGAAACTTTTGTTTATGTACCAGTGTAGGTGATATTTTATAATTCTAAAATTTTTGGTAAATTATTCTATTCTATCCTATTACATATTTAAATTGGAAATTCAATATTTAATTTCTTTGCTTGGAAGCCAAACATGAAAATATGTTTAGGAGGCACTGGGCATTATTTAGATTTCTCCTGTGTGTCTCTAGTTTATGAACACCCTGTGTATTAGACACATTCTGTATAGCAGACCACGCTGATTTATGGTATTGTATACCAAGTGGCGTGTCATTTGTATTAATTAAAATTTTCCACAGCCTTGAGTTCAGAACACCTTTAAAAGTGTGAATTAATGAAGAAGGTCGATATAAAAATGCAAATAGTCGTTGATATTTTTTTCAATGAAAGCTAAAGGAAAGAAACACATCGTGTCGCCAACGACGACGATGCAACGCCACGCCTAACATGTGAAACGATTTAGTAATTAGCGGCCGTGCAGTATGAGTATAGCTCTGGAAGATCTTATCATGGGGTTAACGGCATCATATCATTTTATATTCCACAAAAAAAGCGATTTAAATTTTTATGCCCGGGGGCTTTCCACTTGTGGCTAATTTAAATTTTACACTGACACACGATAATTTCTGGGAAATTTGTAAAATGCGCTAAATGAGACTTTTCATAAAACACCGTCACACCTTTCCAACAAATTAAAATACAAGGTGAACAGTATAAGTGAATGAAATAATAGTAGGTATATATTATTTATAAACCTAATACGATATTTACTTTATAAAGCTGTCAGTAATATGTAATAATCAAAAACGTAAAAATTAAAAGTTGTTTAATTTTTTTTATATTTGGTATGAATTGAATCCTTCGTTGACTAAATGTGATACTTCACATCCTAAATCTAAAAGTTATAACATTTAATCCACATCATTCAAAATGGTATAGTGCAAGATAACAACACTCTGGTCTGTTTACTTTTAAATTGCCTGTGTAGAGTATTAGCCAGAATATTTTCTCTCTTTCTCGTTCCCCCTTTCTCTGCCCCTCGCTCTTTCTCTCCCTTCCATTTTCTCCCTCCTTTCTCTATATTCATCTATCTCTTCTTTTCCCTCTCCCTCTTTCTCTCCATCTCTATCATTCATCCTTCTTTCCTTCTCTCTGTTCTTTCCTCTCTCCGCTCTTCTCACTCTCTCTTTCTCTCATCAGAATCTTATTTTATCCAGATTTATTGAATGCCCTTTATCCGTTAATTGCTGAGTTCATACTGTTGTTCTTTAAATGACGTTGTGTTTTTTCAACCTCATGGTAGCATGTCTCTTTGTTTGTCAAACATAAGTCTTGCCGGATGTACATGAAATGCTATATGTGAGTATACCTTGACCTTAGAGTATATTATTCTTGCTTGCTGAGCAAAATATCTTCTTTGAGGTCTTTCAGACGATACTAACATTATTTTTCGTAGTTAACGTCTTGTTCTGTCTATACATATATCCTCATATATGAGTGTAGTTATATCGTTGCCAGATATTTCTTCTTTTCCGTGTCTATCCGCTAATGACTTGTGCTATATTTCTTCTCAGAGCTGATCTTAGATGATGTAGCTCTCTTTCCAAGTATTCTAGTTCACAGATGACTATGCTATTCAGGATGTTTTGTTTTTGGGTTGAATAGTGATGCGCCTTAGCATTCAAATGCCTACCAATACTGGTAAGTTTTTTTTGTAAATACGTTGTTCTAATGTGGCATCTGGTGTTCTCTGTACAAGCACATTTAAGAACGGAAAGTAACCGTTTTCTTCCAACTCCTTGTCGAAACTGATGTCCGAATGATTCCATACCTTCTATGTTGGCCGTATGAAGAATATCTCATCAACATATCAGAACCAACACCTTTAGTTTCAAAATTGCTACCTGCTTCCTAAAAGCTTCCATAGATGTTGACCAGGGTTATATATAAAGGTAAACTACTTTAGTTTGTTCATGAACAAATCCCTCATGGAGCAGAAGATCCATACTTTAGACTTTAGTCACATTCTCATCTTTGCCTTCTGTAAATTAAGACTTTTGGATGTCATTTGAATCCATTGGGGTATTCTTGCGTCACTTAGAAACAGATCCTTTTCGTTCCCATCAAATATGATCAGACGACTTAAACTTCAGCTTCTTCAGCGCTATTTCTTGAAGCACTAAGAAACCTAAAATAGCGACATGGCAACCAGCTTGGAAATTGTTTAGCGTTCATAGAGTCAAATTTTATAAACATTGTGTCACGACATGGTAAAAAATGTATGAATAAATGTGTTTAAATTGAAATGTATTTGAAACAATGATATAAAAGACCAGAACAGTAAGGAAGTGTAGGAACATCTATCTGATTTGATAGATGGGCGCGGTATATTATCAGTTGACATATTCCACGATTTTTATCGAAAATTATCATGACTCCACACATTATTTCCCAGTTCACCAGGTTATCGCTCCGCCATTATTTCAAATCAAAGTTTAGCTAGTACCACGGCTTTGGCTTCCATATAGGAGTGGTATTGAATATGTTTTATCAGCGATAATAATCAAACAGGCCTTGATGATTGACGACACTGTCACAAGCGTCACACCTGCTCGTTGCACTGCACGCATTTCTGTTACAAAGCGTTTGTTATTAAGTTTGTTTGATTTGATTCACTACACGATCTTTTATGTCTATCGAAATTCGTATTTCTTCAGGACAAAATTAAGTACATTATGTCAACATTAGTCTTCTAGTGACTTTTTATTTACTGTCACAACGAAAATGAAAAAATCAAAATGTCGTACTGTCATTATCAACAGCACTTTTTTTATTTAACATAGAATTTTACATTAATTGATATTAATATATTCAGCGACATATCTGTGGCTTTGGCTTTATGTATAAAATGCTGTAATGTTGCCGTAAAGTATACCTTACATAAGTTATAGTTGAGGAGTTACCTTTCAGAGGCGAAACCCATTATACGTTATATTGGCAATAGTTGTGTTAATGGGAACATTTAATTAAAATAGTAAATTATCGATACGTGCCATGGTTTAACATGAATATGCATAGGAAGCGTACGTGGACATTTACATTAAATAGTAGATGCACTGGCATATAGTCCAGCGACCGGCGCATCAAAACAGGCAAGAAATTAAACATCTGTAACGCGTTCTCCACAATTTTCTCCTCAGCTGCAGCTTTTTTGTTGAACACAGGCGAAAAATGTAAATTTTGAAAGTTGGCAGTTGGTTTGAAAGTTTTGTATCAGTTCAATCAAGTGAGCATAGCAAAGAACTCTCCTATCTCTACCCCTTCCCCCCTCTCTCCCCCCTATCTCCCACTCTGACCACTCTCTTCCCTCTTTTTCCCACCTCTCTTCCCTCTTTTTTCCCCCTCTTTTCCCTCTTCCCCTCTCTTAACCCCGTCTCACCTATCCTCTCTATCTTTCTCTCCCTTCTTACTTCCCTCTACCTCCTCTCTCTCTGGCCATCTTTCTCGCGACAGGTGGCGATGACATCGCGACACTCACGAACAGAGGTATCAGTTTTCACGATTTATTGTGGGATCTTACGATTTCCTAGTGAATTTCACGATTAGTGTGTTGGATCTTACGATTTTTGAGCGTAGTGTGTTAGCCATTCAAATTATAGATTTGTACGTATACCATGTAAATGGAAGTAGTAAGGAAGTTTGTTACATTGAACTGCCAAATTTTAAAGATAAAGCCTACTACTGGCTTTGATTTCTTCTAATAAACATTCTATTAAAATCTTGTTTTAAGTAATGCATTTTTTCTTGAGAACCTTAAAGTTTTTTTAAAATTTAACAAGAGTAAAAAAGTATTTTAACTAACTTCTGCGCGGGTACTTTGTGGTACTTGTACTCAGTCAAAGAAAACGAATAATATACCCAAATGATGTAACAAATTTAGTTATTACAAATTAAAATAATTCAGACATTGGTATTTTTTTTTTCGAAATGTTTGGCCCAACTTTGAAGACCTGTAACTCCGTCTGCGTGTATACAGAGTGATTCAGCAGTGATTTATAAAATCTTTTTCAAATATCAAAAATGACTTACGTCTATAGCAACTCGCAGTTGATAGAAATGCGGCTACTTTTACAACGGTGTGCAGTGAGTGCAAGTGTAATGCAAACGCTGGGAGATGGTGGAAGAGATGGAGTTCCAGGTCATCTACGGCGTATTACAGCAGTGTGGCTTATCATAGACGAGGCACCATGTACAGCGTGTCCAAGCATTAATACCAAGGGATTGAACGAGGAGGATCGGTACCATGGCCCCCATGATCTTCTGACTTTAAATCATTGTGGACACTACTGATGATTTACACAAACGTATCATAGCTTCTGCCAATAACTTACAAGTTCAAAACGTACAAGAATGATAAATATCTGTGTTAGTTTGTAGAAACTGGGAAGACGGGCCCAAAATGTTGTAGCATCCGGTGCGTGGAACTGTTTTACTAATTGAAACCACAAATTAGTTCTATTAATAATTAATAACAATAGTGGCAAAAGCAGTTGAATTTTCTGTATAAAAATAGGTGTTGTAAATTGTAATTTATTTCTTTCCTTGGGAATTTATGTCATGTTTTTGTCCACTCGCCGATTATACTACTTATTAGGTTTTACAGTGGACAGTGCCGTGTGGAAGTGTATTTTTAAATCATTTTTGAACTGCTCTTTTTGATTTTATGTTCACAAAATTGTATTTGTAAGTCACATTAATGTTTTATTTAAATAAGTGAATCACCCTGTATAGGTATGTTTGATTATATTGCAATATTTTTTGACCCCCTTCATGCACCAACTCTGTGTCAGTATTTATGCGGAACAGCCTGTATATTATCGCGAAGTAGCAAAACCACATCTAGCGACCATTCGCAACTCCATGCCGTTCTGACCAGCCACAGACTATAGAAACCATTGAAAGCTAGCGACCTTTATGGCGAGGCGGCGATAACAATATGTATATTAATTTTTTTGTGAAGAGACCTATTGAAGTAAACAAAATATGCATACGTTCTTTGCGTGTTTTTAAACTTGTGGTGCACTTCAAAATTCCAGACACTGGACTAACTAATGCGTCCTGATGAATCGCGCATACGCACAAATAATCCGTGCTGCGAGCATTAAATTTTACAACTGCAATGGAGTTATGATGAACTACGGGCTTATTAAAGTAGCCTATCCCATCTCCATAATCATACTTTACAGCGGTTATCGTCGAACAATTCAAACTTTGATTAATGTTTAATGAATTAATAACTTTACACTTCAACTTTTGTACACCAACAGTTAACACGTTGTTTATTATTATTTAAAGCACAATTGCCTTGCCGGAGTATGACAGGTATTGACAGTAATAAATAGGTCTGGTAGACTTATTTATAGTTGTCAGGAAATTAACTGCGGCTGGGTGTGTCTGAAGGAAAGATTGTGTTTTATTCGCGGCAAGAATATTTTGCATAATATATTGTTTCTTCTCGGCGTGTACTCCGTGAAGTAAACGTTAAAATTTTGAAGGAACCACAATGTTGGATTGGACGAAAGTACTACACTGATAACAATTAATTATTTGTAATGTTACACTATGGATTGTTGGATTTATGACATACATAAATAGTGTGAAATAACACACCAGAATGTAATGTTACAACTCTCTAATGGAAAATTACTATTTCAAGTGTAAAGTATTATTACCAGTTGTAGGTACAATTTATATGTAACTTTTCATTTATTTTGTAAGTTTACAATAATCAGTCTGGCTGGTGAACAATGTGTAAATTTACTATCATTACAAGGCCCGCAAATATTTTGGTAAGCACTAAAGTAGCGTTTTCTTATAATTATGTCACTTATTCTATGTGAGGGTATTGTAATTTTTCCAAAAACATGATGTATTATCGTAATAAGTATAAATAAAGAAAATAATCAAAAACTCATGTTTTTTGTTTTTACTACTTTTTTGTAAATTTACTATAATACGCTCTTTTTGTAAATAATAATAATAATATCTCTACCCCTCATTCTAATCACGAGAATAAGCCCAGAAGTCGAAGACTTGTGCGGGAGAGGGGGCGGCATATTATTATTAAGCAGGCCGCATTTGCGCCCAGGAACGACTTACGGTAGGCCCTAACCACCATTCAGTGCAGGAATTAGGGAAATCTGGAAAACCTCAATAATTAGGGGGGTAGTCAAATGTCAACCGTTCTCAATCTCTACATTGACCCAAGCCAACATTCTTCCACCCTACCATACCCGCAGAGAGGGTGCCAATCTCTCCACGAATATAGCTTATATACGGTCTACCGCCTGCAGGGTCGAACCACAGCGATCCAGTCACCTCGATTCAAGTGCTGACGCCTCAAACCGCGCGACCACTGACCGATAAATACCCATTGTATTTTTACAATATCAGTGCAAAGATACTGAATATTTGTAGATTGTCAGTAAAAATGTGAAATTACAATAGGGTATGGGATTTATGTGTATTTACGAAACATATGTTAAAATGAATCAATAGACATTAGAATTAGTATCATGTGATACTTTACAATAAAATTACAATATTCGTGAAATTATTGGTAAAATAATGGGCAATATACCCCTTATTTTGCTACTACATTACAACATACTTAATTTGAGATTATTTCTGCGTATATCATAGGAAAAAAAAATAAAAAAAATCTGTTTATAAATTTAAGGCATTAGGCACACTATACACCACCCATTTTTTCATACCAGTATTAAATGTCACTTAATTTCGCTTAAATTATTTCACAATTTGTTTAAACTCTTATGTAAAGTATATTTTGCACCAATATAGCAGCTGTCTTCTTGATTATTTAAAATAAAACATTTCATGTAGTTGCAGATAAGGATTTTTTTGTATGCATATCTTTAATATTTTCTTATAGATGAATCTATATTAACACAAATAATTGTAGGCGGAGCAATTTTATGGAGATATATTTATTATACATTTAGAAGTACAAAAGCTGTAGATTTGGTTATTTTTAAAAATTGTTTTTAAAAATTCTAATAAATGGCGAATGCGCTAGTTATAATAATAATAATTAATGATGTTCTGTATTAAATTTTCCTTCTGTTATAATATTTTTTAAACGTCTTGAATTAAAGATATTGTTTCGATTTGTAGACAATAATACGCCACTTTTGTAATCCTTCCAAGGATTGAAGTTACTCTGTCAATTTCGTTTCTTCGTTTTTTCGTGTTTCCTCAGTCAACAAAAAAACACTTGTGCAGTTAGTTTCAAAAAGTAATTAATTTAACAATTGAAATGTGTTATAACATGTATCTTGAGGTGTGTACCGATAATGCGTTAAGAGTAGCTGTTTTGTGTTAACTTAACACACAATGTGCTTTACTTGCCTGTATTCTCTATACTTACTCCTGATTAGTTATTCACTACGCGGTTACAGTACGTCAGCAGTGTCCGCACACAGTATGCCTTTTAGTAGAAAAATAATTTTTTGTTCCTAATGCCATGTGTAATTCAGGATGTGTTAATAGTTTAACACACTTTGGCTTTCTGATACGATTTACGAAAAATGTTTTAAACATTGCTAGTAATGTAATATGGTGTGTAATGGTTACCTATAATATGTTACGAGTAATTTATTCCGTGTTAACTTAACACACTTCTGTTTCTATATTCTTAAGCTGCAATACGTTAACATGTCATTTTGATACAAAATGGAATCTGTTGTGTCTTTGGTCCCTTGCTGGCTGCACATAATATGTTACCTTTTCGGCACCAATTTTCTACATCCATCCTACAGATCAACCAGTAGAAACGCTCCCTAATCTTCTGTAGAGTCCTATTGACACCGAAATGGCCACCACCAGTACCTCCATGTACTTCTTACAACACTTCCTTGACCCGGGACCTCGGGAGTAGTACTTGCTTCTTGACCTCCGTTCTGTCATTGTTCTCTCATGCTCTTTTTAGAACACCGTCTTCCAACACCAGGGAATTCCATTGAGCCCAATAGCTCTTTAATGCTTGGCTTTTACTACTGACTTCCGTCCAAAAGGGTCAGTTGTTGGCTTCTTGCCAGTCTAGTAAAGGCTTGATGTCACAGTCAGCTTGCTGGTCTTCTTGAATCGCTCCATCTGTATTCAGGTTGGGCTGCCACCATGTTGCAAGGAACAAATGATATGTCTTCTTTTCTTTCAAGACTACTACAGTGTGTGCAGTTGTCGGACAAGGTCTAGAAAGGACATCTGTGTTTCCATGTTTCCTGCCTGCCTGGTAGTCGCGCCATTGCCGATCTGCGACTGTGGCCCTACACTGTCCCTCTAGATGACCCGTCCGACCACAGTTCCAACATTGAAGTGGACGATCTCTTCAGCTAGCAGGTTTTCCTCCCTTTGGTCTATTAGTTGGGCTGAGTTTATCAATGGCCTCCTTCAGTGTTTTGATTATCCCATTTCCCATCCTATTGCTGTTATCACTGATGGTCCGCACTTTAACATGTCCCCTGCCACTTGGGTCTTTGTCTCACTCCCATATAAAGTTCTAGAATGTTCGAGAATGTCCTTCGCAAATACCACCATTCACTTCCTTAAATCACGACGAGTGCGGTGATATGTCACACTTGTGTCTTTGTTTCACTCCCGTATAAAATTCTGGAATATTCGAGATTTTCCTTCACGAATAACACCGTTCACCCACGCACAAGGTTCCAGATAGTTTTTCAAACTTCTATTTAAATCCACTTCTGACACCAAATTGTCACGGGTTTCCTAGCTCGACTTTTTCTTTTACCAGAAAAGCAAACAGTTAATTAATCACTTATCTTTATTAACTACTCCGTACACTATTGGATCTAATTACAGCTCAACTAAACACTATTTAATTAATCACTATCTAAATGGCTTTGATCTCTCCAATTCAATACTGTAATTTCAAGAGTGACTGACTCGGCCGTTTATTCTTCTTTTATGGACCAAACGAATATTCCAGGTATTTTCTAGCATCTCTAGATCCATGTCTCGAATGACTCGAACGCTTCTCGTCGATTCTCCATTTTTCCAGTTGCGCCTCGATACACGGCATTATTTGTTTGTTTACTAGAATCGCGTAGGTTCGATCGGGGCGAATTGGGTTCGAGTGGGGTAAATTCCGTGGAAATATTGACTACCGCTGGCATATTGTTTACCGATGAAGCTATTTTACCAAAGATGCTATAATAAACTTTCACTATAAACACGTTTGAGGTCTAATACCATAATGGTATCTCGATTTGATCAGTTGTCTTTGAATGTATTGGTGAGTATTATTCGAAATTTTCTTGTATGGTCTTACTTTTTACCAAGAACTCTAACCGGTGCCTCCTACAAACATTTTGTTAAAAACGTTTTACCTGAACTATTTGACGGTGTTTCCTATGCGCTAAGACAATAAATGTGGTTTTTGCGCAAGGGGCTCTCCCACATTTTAGTTTGACTGCTTGTGTATATTTAAATGAAAGATTCTTCTCTCAGTCGCGGCGAAGCTTTTGCTCCACTGAAGTAGCCGACAGTGAAGAGCGGCGAAACGTTTGGAAGCATGGGATGCGACCAGTTACAGCGGCGGCTACGGAACGCCTCGGAGGACCACCAGTATCCGAGAAACGGTTCCGACCGTAGCAGTCGTAATACCAACAGTAGTTCCGTGCAAACTATTGGTAGTATGAAAAAATTACAAGCGGGGAAAAAGTAGTAAAATTAGGTGAAGTATTTAAAAAAAACCTTTTGTTGAAATCGTCCATTGCAGGAAAAAGTTCTGAAAGAAATCTAGGGGTTGCTTATTCCCGCCCTCCAGAAACATAAGCTAAGGAATAGACACCACCACAAAATAGTCTTTGACTAGCTGATAATATGTTCCAAAATTGAAATTTCTAAGTACAACTGTTTTTAAGGAAACATAAAAATACTATTTTTTTCCGCCATTTTGGGACTCGTATATCTCAACAGGGAGGACCCAAATTGAAAAATTGTATATGAAGATCCCCCGCTGAAATGGCTTGTGGAACACACTGGTAAAATATTTGACTATCATTCTGGAACACGCTGTATATTGTGCTCTTTTACGTTAAAACGTGTAATTTTGTCTGTGTAGATTTCTCATTGTGATGAGAATTATTATTATTTACGTTTATCTGGCTTTAGGATGAACAGCACCCAGTAGAAGAGCGTGGTTTTGCGGGTAAGCGAGAAAAGTGGCTATCGGGAAAGGGAAATCCGATCAGCTCAGTAATACCGCCTAAACCATGCTGTGCCAGAAACGTCCCTCTACATGCATATTGGAAATTGAATCCGGGCAATAGCATGCAATAGCCTTCATGTGGACGGTGCATAAATACCCCTGCACGCTGCACCCTGCACCGATTCAATATGTGACAGCCTTGTTTACCGATAGAGAACGGATTATTCAAACCTGTCAACTGAAATTCATTTACCGCTCGCCGACAAATGCTCCTGCGGCCGCCAAAAGAACTGTTTTCGGTTTTATTGCACATTCATCACCTGTCAAAATGCCAATTATTGGCTAATTGCGATTTAACACAACGCTATTAACCCTTTTCTACGTTTTTATTAAAATAATCACGGCCCCTACAATGCCCGTCTGCTTCCAAACGAGAATTATCGCGGAAAATAATTAATAACCTTTCGATGAATTACACTTATTGTGTGATTGGAAATGCTTTTCCTCAGGCACCAACAAATACAACAATAATAAAACACAGAAAACAATTCAATTTATTTAAACATAGTTTTTTATCGGAAAGCAATTTTTTTTTTGGTGTAATGATCATTTTTTTGTCAAAAATAAATTGATTTATTTGGTAAGAAAGTTATTTTTTTACGAGTATTTGTTTGAATGAAAAATATTCAATTTCCTAATATAGTCGTACCGTCGAAAAAAGTTTTACTTTAGTTGTTTCCTATAAACAAATAATAATTGTCAGTAGGTGACCGCTGGATGTAGCTGTGCTATATATCGTGTACTCAGGGATGCTGGGTTTGAAAGATATGAACAGTCAGGGTTAGTTGTTAGTTAACACATCAGTCACCTGTGGCGTACTGATGAGAGCCAATAAGCTCTAAGCCGATATATGTTGACTATTTGCTCTAGATTTTTTAGATGTTCTATGCTGGGCGGTGCATTAGCCCACAGTTGTTTCCTGGAATTTCTGAGCAATAAGTTGTTGACACTAAATAAGCAGTTGTTTAATGGGGAAAAATCTTTGAAATATACAAATATTGTTTTATCATAAAATATAATTAAATCAACACCAGAAGTGTAGAATTGAAAAGGAAATAATGTTTTTTAATGGAAACAAATACTTTATTTACATAAAATAAGTAACTGTATTTTTGCTTTTTCAAAAAAATGATTTGGTATCAAGAAATAAATATTTGTTTGGCCCTATACAAACAAATAGTTTATTTACATTTAGGTTACGTATTTGCCTTTTCCTCTCAATTAAAAATATGCATTTTATGAATTAAATAAACGCGTTATCTGATTCTAAACGCTCATTCGTTAAAAAAATATATATTTCGTTATTCAACGTTATTTTTATACAGATTTGAACAAATTGTCAAAGGAAATGAAACAGAAAAAACATATTCATTTGAAAATTATTTTCTTTTTAATAAAATGTTCAAAAGGAATTGTTTCATTTAAACAAATACCCGTCAAAAAAATTAATTAAAAAAATAAATTAATTAATTTAAATTAATTAAATTTTTATAAATATTAATCAATTTATTTTTGACAAAGAAGTGGTCATTACACCAAATAAGATTTGTTTGCCGAGAATAAAATATGTTTAAATAAATTGATTGCTTAAAAAATGTATTTTTTTCAGTGTATGATTTATTTGAGCATCACAACTATCATTTAAAACCATTTTGAACAAAATAGTACTATTAAATTTGTCAAAATTTCATTAAAAAAAATATTTCTCATATCAGCGGACTTACACGTAAAAATGCAGCGACATATCTTATCTAAAACAATATTTTTTTAATTTAAGAAAACATGACAACAGGAAGTATTTATTTCACTTAACTACTTTACTCGTAGATACCTATACATTTTTTAAAATTAAATATTAATTTGTTAAATTAAATAAGTTTCTTTTCTGTGTGTAATCTATCAAGTTCGTTATTTCTTTTACCACAATTAAGTTTTTGAAAAATTCACAGAATTAATTAGTTTCTAGGTTTGGTTGTAGTATATACTCGTATAGAATATATTTTTTATATAGGTTTTATAAAATGTTATTTATTTCTTTCCTGGAATTTCTTTCCATTTGTTGTCCAGTCGCCGCTTGTTACATAAGTTCTGTATCGCCCTGTATATTTTATTTGTGGACATGTATGATGGTCTATAACCTGGGGAGCTTATTCACGGATTCCATAGTTCCCATTAGGTGCATACACGCCAGATATACGATATTTACGCATGGTTGGAAATTTAGTTTAGTTTCCATAACTGCGGATTTAACGCATACTTTATGGCGACACGACACAGGCCTGCGTCTCATTGACCTATCTATTCAATTCAGAAGATTACACGTATAAAGCGTACCTTTTAACGTAATCCGTTAGTCAAAGTATATTCAATTACAGCGCACACATAATTTCTGCAAATCTCTCGTAATATGACGAAGTATGGAACGGGAACCAATTAAATTCTGAATGATCCGAGTGTGCAGGGGTTCTGTGTAGCCTGTTGTGGCTGTTGGGAACTACAGACGTGGTCGCCCGACAACGCTCAACTAATGTGGAAAGGGTGAACGGGAGTATTTTTCAGTTGCACTATGGATTATCCACTGCATGTTGCAAATATTGGAGGGATAGGGCATACATTTTCTGATTGAAGAACATCATTTGAACGTCAATCAATTGGAGAATTGGCTACTATGAAAGATAAATGGATCAGAATGTAATGAAAGAAGAATTGAGAAAAGGAAATGCAGTCGGGATGTAGGAAAGTATGAAAAAAGGAATGGACAGTTTATAAGAAATTAAGAATGTATTTAAAGATTTTGAAGAAATCGTTGATGGATAACATGTTGTGATAACATTTGAAGAGTGGAATTTGAAAGGGAATTTGTTAATGCTGAAAGTATTTCTCTCCTAACTTCAAGAATTAAGGCGTCATCATAAGAATGGGGTCATGGAAGACAAGGCAATAACTGGTTTGAGAAAAAAAGACAACATCGCTAATAGCAGCACTGCAAGGAGAGGCCATGAAGGTTTTAAGAACGAAAAACTACTTTAGCAATGAGGTACAGTGAAGATCATTTATAACATATTTCACAACCAAATAAGGGACAGAAAACGATGCTGTTATAACCTTCAACAACTTAAGACATGTTAGCTAAGCACAAGAGTTCCGAAGTTTTGGTCCAAATGCTGCAAATTAACATCACCAGACAGACATCTAGAGTCTGGATAAGGCAACTTAGATTTCATAGAGGTAGAATAAGTAGAAAGTAAATAATTTTCACTGAGGAAACAATTATAAAATAACAAAATAATCTGAATTCAATGGTAGAGATCACTACGAATTTCGTTCCTAAAAAACTGGATGAAACTGACAATGAGATCCATACTGAAGAACAAAGTGAAGTTTCAGATTTTGATCCATTTTTCCAATGGAAAGCCAAAAACACACTTATGTAGACATTTCTGAGAAATCTCAATCTTTGAAACAATTTAAGACATTAGCTGTACAAAGAGTTCAGCAGTTTTGGCCCAAGCATCTAGACTCTGGACAAACTTAGATTCCATAGAGGTAGAAGTACTAGAAAGTAAATAATCTTCACTGAAGGAACAATTATAACATATCAAAATATGAATATGAATTCAATGGCGCAGAGTTCACTATGAATTTGAATAAAACTGAAAATAAGATCTTTACTAAAGAGCAAAGAGAAGTTTCAGTGTAATTTACTAGTGATTTGATTGACGATTGACATGTTCCGAATAATTGAGCTGTTTATCTAATTACCTAGGGGTTAAAATTTATTCTACTAAAAGTTACCCCCAGGGAATTGGATGCCATCGGAGGCGGATACGTGCAAATAAACCGTCGCTTCTTAATGGGTTTTATATACGCTTTATATTTTAGAAATGCAATTCTTAGAGGGCCATAAATCTCCGGACTTTAAAATTTTTAGGTATTTACATTAGCGTATGAGGGAAATGCCTTTTCTTATTGTCACGGGAACGGTTCGTTCTAGGACGACTTGATTTACGTCGCTCCTGGGTAAAAAACTTTTACGACTAATGAAATTAGTTGTTCCTTATTTTTCCTCGTTAAGGGACATAAATCTAGCTTCGATGTTTTGTCTACGGCATTAAATTTTGAATACAGTATCAATCAATATAAAAAGTAGTATAGTAGTAAGTTTCCTTAGAGATTCGTAGGTACTTTTAAAAATTACATAAAAGTTAACTATCAAATAGTTTTCCAGCGAAATATGAAAAATATGCAATAATTATAGTCATTCACCACTTCGGAATGTTAACGTACTTGTACAAGTATGATAATGCAAAAACAATAATATACGCATTCTGAAAACTATTTAAAAATATAATTGCACGTTGCTGGAATCTGGCCTACTGTAATGGAGTGGTAATGCGAATTGGAGATGTCACATATTACACAAAAAAACCTCCTAAATTCTGTGATTAAAAACACAAGAACAGTTGAAGATTATCACAGGCACACAAAAAAAAGTTCTGTGCCCGAGCTCCCATGTATTTTTGGCTCCCGAAACCGATCCCAGGGTCGGTATAATCCAGACGTTCCATATTTGCGCGCTACTGTCAAAAAATGACCATAATTTGGCCATTACCTGGAAATAGGCGCAAAGCTTTATCTCCGTGCCAAACATGAATCAGTTGTTGGATAGGACCTCGCACATCCCAATTGTCACTTGAGGGCCACGAATTGGCAGAAAATTGGTCCTAAAAAATTTCAAATTGCCAGAAAAAATCATATGATTGCACCGTATTCAGGATCGAATTGATTTAAGAGGATTGTCTTCATGTAGCATTGCACAGTGAATAGACAAAAAAATACAAAAAATAAAGAAAAATAAAAATTAAAAAATTAAAAAAAAGAAAGGAGCTACAATACTTCCTACGTCAACAACTAATTCATGTTTGGACCCTTCAATGGCACGAAGATAAAACGTGTCAGCATTTTTAAAATCGAGCCATGGAGTGATTCATACTTCGTAGTGGGTGAAACAGATTTTAAAAATAAACTTGTACACAATACTTGGAATAACAAAACAATTAGCCTGATGTATACGTTCAGTATCAAAAAAAGGCAAAGGAAAATATTTGTTGACCTATATCTAAAATGTGTTGTGGATTGTCAGTACAAATTCAAAGCAAATATGCTGGAAGAACTAAGCGAAGGAATTACTATGGGCTTCCCAAAAGGCATAGTTCGAGGCAGGCTTCATGAAAATGATCAAAAAGCAGTTCAATCGCATGCTGGTGTCATAGGTACAGATACCTCACGGGCGGTAGGCACAACGTCCCGCAGGGAGCAGAGCCACTCGCCACATCCTAAGATTGACATCCAACGAGGTCGACCAAGAGGTTATGTTGATGCCAGAGCAAAGTGATAATTCCAATACATGTGAATTGTGTTGAAATTATACATTTTTGAATTCAGCAAGTTAAGCTCTACAAGAATCCGATGAAAAAATGTACTGGTTCTATTTAAAAAAATATCCAATGACGTCATCACGCGAAAACAAATGAACGTCGGAAATGCGTTGGTATGGAAAAAAGAGTATTTTTAAAAAGCAAAATCGACGGGTCCGAAGAAATTTCATGAAACTTTGTTGTTTTAGAAATAATGAACTTATTCCATACTTTTCTTCCACACTGTATAATAAATACGAAATAAATAGTTTCTCTTTGCTCTTTCCAGTTGGAAGTATTCATTTCCTTTTGTTTGCTTTAGTTAAACCGTCGAATTATGTAGTTTGACCAAGAAAAATGGAAAGAAAGGAGACTTGAGCACTTTTATATTTTAAAACAAGTAAAGTATCTTATTATAAATTCAGAAGTCACATTCTTTCATTCATTTGTTTTTGTTATTGTTATTATAAAATTGTTTACAGGCTAAAAATATGTTTTTTTTAAACGTAAATGTAAAATGATAATCAAATTGCATATTTCAAAATCAGGTTTGTTTCTCGAACCCCTTCGAAAGAAATAATAAAAAATCCGTGTATAAATTTTACGGTCCAGAATGGTGTATATTCAAATTGCACATTATAAAACCGATTTTATTGTTTCTTGTTTCTTATTCTATTAAATTTATGTGTGGAGCCTGCCGTTTATTCAATAATATTTATTGTCAACTTTATAGAGTCCGCAGTAAATTTTTATTAAAAGCATTTTTTGGTATATAAAGATATTTTTTATTTACAAACACACCGATAAAAATAGAGCCGCTGTCATTCTCGCCATCATAAAAGACGAGGGCCCCATTCTTGGGGTAAGTGAAATCTTAGTATAGCATATGCTATAACATTCCGGTAGTGAGCTTGTGATTCTCATTTATGGCGCCCAAGGAATAGTCAGCCAACCTAGCAAAGTGCTCTCTACGGAACGAAGGCTTTTACAACAGCTTATATGCTGCTACACCTAAAAAAATATTTCCTTCCAGCCTCTTCATGTTCTATACGCTGTTTTAATATTAAGGGCGCCGTATTTCTGAAAGTGTTTTCTACAAATATAAATAATTTTAGACATTTAAGAACTGAATAATATAGAGTTTAGCAAATAACAAGGATGTTATTTCATGCCACCTGCAAATATTCAAAGGTACCGAAGTAAAATCAATATTTAACATCAGAAAGCGATCTATCCAATGAATTTTTAGGTACTGAAATCAAAATACGTATTTTTTTAAATTCAACTATAGATGTAAACATTGTTATAACATAAACTTACATAGTTCTGCATATAAGATTGTTCACTTTTGTTTATAAGTATGTGAAAATAATTGTTAAAATGTGGGGTTAGAATAGCGAAATTATGTGTGTCATATAAATGCATTTTAAAAGTTATTACATTATTTGAGGAAAGTTTAAATAGTAAAAGTGGATAAACAAAACATCAATAATTCTATTTTTGATATTACTTTTGCTCTACGAGTTTTATTTTTCGCGATTTCAGTACCTAAAAACACCATGATCATTTTACGGCGAGAGATACGGGCACCTTAATATTAAACAAATATTTTTTAATCACAAAAAAGATATATATTTGCCATAAGAGCACAACTTAATAGCCGCAAATATAATTTTATTTAATGGAAATATGTATCTAGTCAGTTATGTTTGAAATTATTTATTTGTGATTTCTTAAATAGTTTTCGTTTTTTAAGTATTTCTCCACTCTACAAATTGAAAGTTTATTAAAAAATAGTTCACTGGAAGTTTATATGAATACAAAATGAACTTTTATATTTGGGTTATTGAATTAAAATTTGTTAAACTAGTTTTTTAACTACCGATTATAGAAATATTTCGTTTATAATCGTTCAAAACTGTTTAGAATACAGTAGGTACAAATAAATTTTAATATAATTTTAAAATATCCGGTATTATCTGGAAGTATTTATTTGTAGCATTTTTTAAATTATTTTTTTAATTTTAGTGGGATAATACAGCATTTTTTTAACATTATGTACGTACATCAATGTTTGAAATATATCTGTTTATAGTATTTTTTAATGTTAAATACAGGTTTTTTAATCGCAAAAAATACATTATTAGGAATTATAAAGCACAATATGGAAATTATTTGATTTATGTCTAGATACTTTTGTCTACAATGATTTATTTGTAGCAAATTTCACACAGCTTGTGTTTTTTGTGAATTAGAATAAATATAATATATAGAACAAAATTAATTCCTTAAAAAACTATATTTTCTGTAATGAATTAAAACATATTAAATATTGTATTTACCACCTATTGCAATACAGTTTAAAAACAATAAATATTTTCTTGTTTAACTTTGCAATATCTATTATCTACATATATGTTTTGTTTTTTTTTTAATATTTTTACATGTTGCAAATTTAATAATCGTAAAAAATAGTATTTTAAAATTAATTTCATCTTTCTGTATAATCCACAAGAATCTATTTATATATGAATAATATTTGACACATTTCTAATTTACATACAAATATATCGTTTCAGCCATTTCATTTTTATTTTAATTTTGGTACAAGTAAATATTTTTTCTGTTGTAGGAATGAGAATGGTTCTTTCCTCTCCAACGTTTTAGTTATATGTCTCTTCCTCTCCCTTATTGATCGTATTTCTTTACTGTATGATTTCTTACTTGACAAATACACGTAGTAAAGTCTCCTGGTGAGAGGGATGTTGTTATTAAGAAAAAAGTTTGTTTCCTATGTTTACGTTCGATGGTTTTATAGATTACATCTTGTCTTTCCATTCGATAACTTTAAGTAATTTGATATTGATGTGAAAATCTATTTATTCAGACGTTATTCTTGCAAACTCAATAAATAACATCATCATCCAGCGATAAAATATGTTTACTTCAAACCAGACAGATTTGGTATATGGTTCATAACGTATAAATAGCGGAATAATTTAATGATGATATAGCACTTGGTTTTAATTGTTCCATAATACACATAAAACATTGTAACATGAATTACGGTATTTGAATTTTATGCAAATCTCCAGACTAACCCTTTAACCATTAGCAGGCGAGGTGGCAATGTACACAGGGGCTAAATTAAAAAATTCTTAAGAGTCAAAGAGATGAAATTGTACGGATTATTTGTTATTACTCAATATTTATTTGTTCTAAGTTTACAATACATTACACAGTAACAAAAATTATTAATACACACAACGTCAGAAGTCTTGGACCCTCTGTATATAAAATTATTCGATTAAACCTAGTGGTTTTTCTTAATGTGGTAAAAAAGTACATGTACTTAGTATAAGCCAAAATAAGCAGAAAAGTCTTAATAAACATGGGTCCGCAAAGTAACGGAGATATGGACCACTATTCGTTTTTCAAACATTTTATTTTATTAGGAATAAACCGACAAAGGAAGCTTTTAACAAACAAAAAACAAAGTTACAGAAAATGTTCAAAGTGCCCTCCATCCAAAGATATTCGATACGATATTCGAACTCTTTCGAAAACACCCTTCTAGGTCTGGATTTCTTTTGATTAATCCGTTGCTGCAGCTCTTCCAGGCTATTTACTTTTCCACATAGATGGGTAGGAAGGGCCGGACCTGCTTTATAGCCTCTAAGATCGCCTGATCTAAACCCTCTAGATTACTTTGTTTGGGGATATTTGAAGACATTAGTGTATGATACTCCTGTATTTTACACTCTTTTTTAGCACCCTGTATAGAGAATTTGTGAAAATGAACCTCTATTAATGCTTTTTAAAGCATCCCTGTACAAGGCGATAATATTTAAGTTGAGGGAGGGTCGTGCCAGGTGACAGTATGCCGCCTCCTATTCATTGCTAGAATTAAGTAATCCTCGCCAACCCGCTTGGTGTTTATATAATTTTTTGTGAGTAGGCTCACATCAACACAGGGAATTGTTTGTGTACATGATTAACAACTCCTTTCATTACCGGGTCTATTTTTAAAAATAAACAGAATACCCGTGTCGTCATAATAGTTATGGTTTACATATGTTAATAAACCGTTTCGTTCGGAGCGATATTTTCTTAGGAGAGTAATTAAAATAAATTTATAATGCGAGCACGGTTATTATCGTTAGGTTTCTGTTCGCCGTTAACGACTGTCATTATTAGAATATAATTGGCTTGTATTGATAAAAAATTACTTCTAAATCATTTCCCTTTTCCTGTATAAGTATTATTAATCGCATGGGGGTAAATTAACCCTCTTGATTTATTCGACAAGCGGCCGAGAATAGTTTGATGTATTGATTTCCATTGGTTTAATTACCTTTTTAAATTTAATTACACATAGTCATACGACCTACTGATTGTTGTACGCTATACCGTATGTCTCTAATTTTATGTATGTATGTATACTTTAGCATAATGCATGCTGAAATAGCCATTTAAAAATATATATACAGTAGATAACCCTGTCTCTAAAACAATAAGTAATAAACAATATACTGATACACAGGGTAACTGACAATCAAGTGTTAATTTCATATAACCGATCTCAATAGTGAACTAAGACAAAATGCTTTAGTAGGTTGTCGTTTGACATGTGACAAATGTAGTTACTTTGGCCGCAGTAGTGCAACGCGAGCGTGATACGAGAAATTTGCAACTGAATCATGGAAGAGATGGAGGTCCAGGGCGTCCACGGCGTATTGTAGCGGCTGAGGAACATATTTTATAGATTGTTGAAGAGAATCCGCGAATAAGTATCAGGCAAATCGCTCAACAAGTACAAGGAATGTCCCAATCAACAGTGTGGCATACCATTCACAAGGCTCAATTATGTTCGTATCATGTACAGCCTGTCCAAGCATTAATACCAATGGATTATCCTTTATGAATTAGATTTTGTGAATGGTTGCTGCAACAAAATGCTCAAAATCTCAGATTTACAGCTGACGTTTTAGTTACAGATATACTCGTCTGGGATTTTTAAAATCCGCACACGATTCAACGGGATCATTTCCAACAACGTTTTCCTTTAAATGTTTGAGCGGAAATTATCATATTACCAAATCGAATGGATGGGGTTTAGTATCTCGAATTTCTTCGAAATGATCTTAGCTTAGCTGTCTTACTCCGAAAGCGGTTTGTGCACGATGATGCCTCCCTTCATTCTCTCCAAAATATTCGGAAGTAGAAAGGGTACGATGGATTGGACAAGGAGGACCGGTACCATGGGCTTTTATTCCTGAAGAAGTAGAAATGAGAAAGTATTTTTTCAATTAAGAATAAAAGAATTACTGAAATATTAGAAATAATTTTGGATAAAGTATATAATAACATTGCACCACAAAATAAACACCTGAAAGTCTTATACAAACTTCCTAAGTCATTCATTAGCGACGCACCAGACATATACCGTTTATGAGCTTGTTAGCTCTTCTCAATATATAATAAATATGCAACTTTTCTGAGAAGCGAACCGAACCAAGTAGAAGTAATCAAATGCATAGCTACATCTTGTAGCCACATGCTGAACCTGACAGTTTATAAACCTATAATTTAAGGAAGGAGGACAGTCTATGCTGTATTTAATAATATTTTATTAAGATTTTAACAAAATATTCATCTTTAAGTAAATATTATACACTTGAGTGATTAGATTATTTTCATGGCGTGAATTTTTTACTTAACAGTAGTTGTACCTTAGTTTGCAGTTTTGAACATTTTTTCATAAAAGTTTTTTGCCCTGTATAATTGCTTTGGCTGTCAAGATATATCCTTAAATGATAACGTAATTTTCCGTTAATATATTACGTAATGCGTAATTGTTCGTTATATTTATTATGTTTCGTGATATTTCGTCTGGTAAAAAACCTCCAGCGAAATGAGAGTGTTTCTGTCAGATTAATAAAAAATAAATGTAGCAGCGAAGATGTATTCGGGCAACCTTTGAATAAAAACGAGTGGCCATAACGGCCGGGCCCTGAATTTTCGAAGGAAATTCAAGGGGTCCTTTGGCTGACCACTTGAACTTTTGTCGCTGAACGACCGAGGATCTCATGTATAACTGAAAAACGATCGTGCAGTTGACATAAAATCTATGAATAAAATATCATCCTCCTTTACGTACCGTTTAACACGGATTTTATTATTTAAACGACGTCTGTGTTTTATACGCCAGCTTTAGACTCATTGGAAATATGCTCCCAACTGGCCATTACTTACAGGTTGCTGTATAGAAAAGTTCTTGGATATACGCCAAATACCCGCGGAATCTATCACTCACGTTTCAGTTTGTTTCTAGTAGAAATGGAAACGTACACATGATATACGTACAGGGTGTTTTGCTTGTCGTAAACCTAATTTTACGGTAAAACAGGTTTGTTGCCTAATTCAATATACAGAGTAATTCAGTCATGTCATTAATTTTAAAAGAAGATAGGAAAAAATGAGTATAATACGAATACGCGATTTAATAAAATTTTAAATGCATATTTACGCCGAAATAAATATTTTCAGATTATTATTGAAACTCCCTTTTCAGACTGTCACTGACTGCTGGCGGTAGTTCAACTCAAAATAAACGTTTCACATTTCGTTACATAAATAGTGAATTAAAATCTAAGCTTTACTAGGTTAAAGTATTAAAAAAGGCTGAAACGTTTTTTGTATTTAAGTACAGACAGTAATAAAAACCTCGTGTTGTCAACAGAAAAACAATCCGAGACATAACTATTCAGTGATAAATAATTCGGCAATCCGAGTCTTGACCTACTGTATTAAGGTCAATAACCTTGTTTTTAATGTCTATTCAATGGCAAGCGCTGCAGAGCTGCAGAACCGCTAAATAATAACAGAAACAATCAACAGTTAAATTTGCATTTTTATAAACACCCTGTATAATCATTATGATCATGAGAATTTTATAATAAATGCCCAACCGCAGTAATCAGCGCCGACATCGGATAGTCTCAAATCTGAACACTCGGCATAATTTGAACATCGCTCGGATCCGTTTTCCTATACAGGCGAGCCTGCCGTCAAACTGCATCTGGAACAGATGCACGTGGCCCAACTTCTCTTCCCTTCTTCATCCATCAGTTATCATTTTCTCGTGGTGGAGGTTTGTGAATTTTGTGTGTTTATGTCGCCAGTGTAGTTTATTAATAAAATGTGCTATTTGTCTAATAAAAAATGCACTTCAAGTTGGGTAAAGTGAAATAGTGAAATACTGTCGTTGTCCTCTGCTAAACAGAGCCGTGGAAAAATTTATAAGACATTTTAATAGACATGTGCGTCTGTGTTATTCGGTATCTACTGTTCATGAGTAATGGATTTGATTCTGATTCATATTCATAATCAAATGCGATTTGCATTATTTGGGAATATCAACGTACTAATTGATTCTGCTTTCAACAACATAACGAAAAGGTGACAAAAAATAGGTATGTTTTTATTAAATTATTTATTGTATAAAATAGATTGCAAACAAGAAGTTTTCATTAGAAAAAAGAATCTATCACTTCAGTTCCGAACATGCTGTATGTGGTCCTGAGTGGCAACGCTGCTGGACTTCAATGCTCGAACGCGTCATGTTACCGATTGTTATGGGGTGATTTGTTTATCTTTTAAAAGATCGAGTAAAAAAATAACATGGAATTTGTCAAATAAAGTAAAATATTTTTTGTTGAATCTAACGTAAATATGCATAACCAACACTATAACAAGTATTTAATATAAAAGCACGTTTCGAATGCAATACATCGGTTTAGTTATTAAAGACGAAAAATATATATAAAAGTTCTCAATACGCCGCCAAAACTATTACAAAAACTTTAAAGCTACTGTCACTTCTAAGTAATATGTAAGCCGTATGGCTTAGTTGCCGTTAATAATAATATCTACTTTAAAGTTTGGGCAACTTTAAGGTGCTTCTGCTTAGTTTTCATAAAGTCCCAGACACCAAATCGCCCTACTAAAGATTACAAAATTGTCAAGTGATTTTCGATAATGACGATTACGTACATACAACTATACTAACATAAATTGGAGTTATTTTTTCTATATGATGGTAGATTTAGTAATTACTACGTGATAGCCACTGAATTGAAGTTGCTGTACCAGTTTTCGTTACTATAATGCAACTTGGGTTAACCGGTACACTCGGTATATTAATAGGTACATGTATAGCACGGATATAAATCGTCTTATAAAAAATACTGAATGTAGCATATTTATTTATATTTTTAAATAAGAAGATTTATGAAATATAAAATAATACAATACATCTAGAAGTCACATTTACTATATTAATTTTTTTTTCTAAATACGAATTTTTACAGCTGTTGTTGTAGTTGTCTTAGTTCTGTCCCTGTCGTACGCTTGTGGCTAAAAAACATTACTCTTTCACTTACATGTACTTACGAAGGGCTAGCATAAAATTCCTAGAACTAGGCTAAGCTGTCGCCAGTCTTTTGTTTCCTTGTCTAGAAAAAAACTGACTTACCGCCACGCCGTCCACAGCCAACTACACTATGACTCCGTATCTCGTTAGGAACCCACTGGGCCATGACTAAACGATTCGTAACGTTTCCGAAAAATCTGAATTCGACTGCATCGACAGGACCTTTGTTGTTTTTGCTTGCAGGGCTGTCAACACAGCGGCCATCGGGATAAATTGAGTGATAAATGCGACTCTTTGTCAGGAAGCTTGCAAACATTCCGGGCATTGTCCGTATGGAAATGCGGGGAATTAAAGCGTGAATCTGCCGCCTCAGTTTGTCTTTAATGTCAGATAATGGCGACTGAACGTTCCTTGTTTATTGTCAATATTGGGTATTATGCATTGTTAAACGTTCGACCTACCGCATTTAGAAAGTTGGCCTAGTCCATGGGTTTATCATTTTTCACGGTCATAAAATTCAACTTGTTTGTAACCCTGAAATTATTTTAGACGAATGCTGCCGAAAAATCTCCGCGGAAAATATACAAAGAGCTTGAATAGGCCTCTGCAATTTGTAGCAGTTATTTGATTTGACTAATTCTGTGCAATAAAATGGTATATCGATTCGAATCGATTTGTATTTTTGAATCGATCGATCAAATATCAAATCGAAATAAATTGAATCGGATCATCTAATAAATTGCCTCGATAGTCAATTTATTTGAATCGACATGACAGTTAGATGTGGTTTAACGAGAAAGACATCAACTTTCGATTTTTAAATGGAACGTTCTGTATATTTTAATTTTTTTTTATTGAGGATGACATGAAATGCAAACATGTGTCAATTGTCATTTTTTACATGTCTCGTAACTAATGAATGTTATGAAAATGTATTTTGTAGTCTCTGAAGATGATTTAATAAACCGAAACAACACAGAAAAATTTGAACGCGATATACTAGTAAAGTTGGTAAATAAATTATCGAACAGTTTAAACTTACACATAAATATTCAGATTCGATTCGAATTGATATTCCAATTTCAGTTTTCGATAAATGAATTCTAATCGATATAACGATTTTCAAGTCTACTATCGATATCTATTTGATGAGATATTTCGATTCTTTGTTCTGTTTCGAATACGATATTTTTTACGAATCGAAGAATGGAATGGATTCGAATCAATATATCGATTTCCTGCCAAGCTCTAATAGTTGCCAAATGCTTTCTTTAAACAAAATAATTGTATTTTTGCTTTAAAAAAATGATTTAGTATCAGGAAATAAATATTTGTTTGGGCCTATAAAAACTAATAATTTATTTCCATGAAATAAAATTTTTTTTTGGTGTAGTGTTCAAAATTTCAGTTATATTTTAACTTATTCTACGTGCACTAAAATTTTGAATTTTCGTTTTAGAAACACCTTGTCTAAATCTGATGAAATCGACTTGTGATTTCATTCATTTTTTGCTATACTTATCGAGATAATGATGATAAAACAGTTGAATCCACAGACAAACACCCTGTACAACTTCTTCAAGTTGAATCCTCCGTAGCATTCTAAAAAAATGCTAATGCTGAGCCGTTTAATTCATTACGTTTGATACATTAATTTCTATCGATCCCTTTGTTGTTTATGTGAACAGAACGGTGAAATCTACATAGCTAAGGCCATACATCGCGCTCCTCATCATCTCAAACGCCGCCGATGCGGAGCCAAACCCGGAAAATGCTAATTCTGCTTCCGGAAAGCTTCCTTACTCTTAACGTATCCTCACTTGAGCGGGTCGACTCCCGCTTATGTGTCTAATGACATTTGATAGTTGACAGTGCCGCATTTTCCCTATATTAATCCAGCGAGCAATTTATAAAAACGACCGGTTTCCTCACCCGCACATTCAAATGGGGGGACCTCCAAATAGGCTGCTCTGCACGAACCTTTACATAATTGAATAGAAAAACAGTCAAATTTAAAATTCAGGCAATTTCCGACCATCTCGCAAGTGTTTTATCTCTTTATTTGATTATTTTGTCATACTATTTAGAAGAATATATTAGTGTATAATATATTCAAGTATGTGCACGGTTAGAGCGAACAAAACACTGAACCAAATATGTCGATAAATATATTTAAAGTTACGTTACAGTGATGAATATCTTTATGAAAATCGAAGCCGATGAGTTGATTTAATGTAGGGTGTTTCATTGTAATTGTAGGGTATTTCAGAAACTACAAGAGATACGTCATAACTTTGTTATTTGTTTCTTATAAAAAATTATAAATTATTTAGAATATCCATAGTACGTTGTTTTTGGGATATCCACTGTACGTATATTTTATTCACACTAGATATGTCCTTAGGAAGTCTGGAAATGATCCAAAACTTCCATTCGTGGACCAGTAATGGATATCCGAAAGATGTCCAATTGTGTGGAAAACGGACCTCCTATGGACGCCCATAGAAGGTCTGTAGAATATCCATAATACGTCGCATCTCGGATATCCTCTGTACATATATTTTATTTGTACTTGATACGTCCTTAGGACGTCTGCAAATGCTCCAAAACTTCCATTCATGGACCAGTGATGGATATACGAGGGATGTCCAATTGTGTAGAAGAGGTCTGTAGAATAACCAGAATACGTCCCATCTGGAATAACCACAGTACCTGTAGTTTATTCACATATGATACGTGCTTAGCACGTCTGTAAATGGCCGAAACCGTCCATTCCAGTAATGGATATCCGAAAGATGTCCAATTGTGTGGAAAACGGACCTCCTATGAACGTCCATAGAAGGTCTGTAGACTGTCCATAATACGTCGCATCTCGGCTATCCTCTGTACATATATTTTATTTGTACTTGATACGTCCTTAGGACGTCTGTAAATGCCCAAAACGTCCATTCATGGACCAGTAATGGAGTGCCTTTAATTTTTGTTTCTAACCAGGGCAACGGTAATAGAATTATAACACCAAAAAGGTTTTGACTGTCAGGAGTTTCTACATAATAATCATAAGTAGCCCTAAGCATACTTAACGTTAACAGTTTTCCTAGAACTTTTCTGACGACACAGAATATTTGAAATAATAATTATAATAAGTGTTCAAAATGATGTTGCTTGCATTATAAATAAGAATCGAACAGAATCGAAGCTCTTTCAGTCAAGTGGAGGTGAATTTATAATTAGTTCTAGTCAACCAGAACTGGACCTACACTGATTAAACTTTGATAAATAATTGATGGATGTTCTTTAAATAAATTATATAGGTACTACAAGAAAAATGCAATATTTATTTTTTCACAGGTATAATTAAATATTACTCCTTATATTTGCAAGAAAAGATTTCTTGCTGTGTGGTAATATTTCTTGCATTGTCTTACAGTATTCATTTTAAGTTTTTTTTTCTTGTCTTGCAATTCAAGCTGTCAAGTCTTGTCTTGGTCTTGTCCTACCTCAAGGTCAAGAAAAAGCAAAACAAAGGGACAATACTAATCGGCAGACATATTCTAATTCTGGACACCCCACATGTCATATAAATATCGCGGTTGTTACAAATGTTATATTAACATATTATTATTTTTTTTCAATAGTTGTTTATTTTTATACCTACAACATCTAGATAAAAACGGTTTCATGTCACCCTATATAAGCACGAAGTTCGCAGTATTTATTTTGATACGATCTGTGCCCGCGAAGAGGTATGGCTAGGAGGAAGACATTGCTCTGTAACAAACACATTTAACCTCAATCCGTACCGGTCGAGCGTAATCAGAGTACGACGTACTTGCGAAATGAAAACAGCGCGCGAGCAGAAACCTCTGGGTGATAGGTCAGGGTTGTTCTTGTTGAAGCCGTGCATTTCTCTACAACTCGTGCCTACTTTGTGTCACATATAATTTACAACTATTAAATCGTCAACGCGTAGACTCTGTGACACAATATATGTAATTGTCGTTGTTTTATAGCGTTGAGATGGCCTGGTCACGATCTAACGCTGCTTCAGGTGGTGCTGGTATCGATAAGATACTTTATAATCATACAAAAAGGTTGAAAATATGAGAATTACGTTTTTCTGTTACTGTGCGTAAAGTACCATCATTACGTACTTTGTACAGGGTATTTCCGACTCGATAGCATGGGTCTATTGTGAGGATACAAAAAATTTAAAATTAGAGAAATTTTTCTGTAAATTCCATAGACCAAGCTCTATTTAATAATTGTGTAAAATAAAAATTAATCTAGCTAAATTTACTAACCTGGTTTAATGAAAGCATTCTATAAATATCTAAGTTCACTTTTGACACTGTGGGAACTCGAAAATTCAACCACAGTAGATGAGATCTGACCTATTTCTGCATTTTTATGATTGCTTCTTCAGGTGACCTCCTTTAAGTTGAGTCAAATATCTAACTACAAAAATTATTATACCAGTAAATTAAAATTATTTTAATTAAATATCGACAGTGTCAAAAGTGACTTTAACCTGCCAATAAATTTGAAATTAAATATTACAATTACCTACTTATTGCATTGTCGATATTTAATTTCAAATAATTTTAATTTATTGGTATAATAATGTTTGTAATTAGATACTTGATTCAACTTAAAGGATGCCACCTGAAGAAGCAATCCTAAAAATGCATAAATAGGTCAGATCTCATCCATTGTGGTTGAATTTTCGACTTCTCACAGTTTCAAAAGTTAACTTAGATATTTATAGACTGTTTTCAGTAAACCAGGTTACTAAATTTAGCTAGATTAATTTTTTTTAGATAATTACTGAATAGAGCTTTGTCTGCGGAATTGTTCATTAGCATACCAAGATGCTTGCAATAGAGAGCATACATATGACTTCATTGATAGAAATTGTAGGTCATTTGATTCATATTAGCTTAAAAAACTTTTCTAATACAGTAGAAAAAGTATAACTTTTGTGCTTACAAAGTGTTTTCTCATTCAGAAGAAGTTGATATGTTGTTAATTTACAGCGAGTCAGCGAAAATTGAAGAAGAGCTGAAGATTTATATCGAAAAAGGTATCAAGAGCACCTCAATTGTTTTCTTAAAACATATACCCAGTGAAATTATTGTCTTGATTGCTGAAAATGGTTTTCCAAATATTACTATATCCCATTTTTGTTTTAAACTTTGACACCCTGTACATCGAAAATGAGTAACATTAAACACATTAGTCTCAATTGTCTTATTTTAACTTGTGAATTTGTGTAAAATGTTAATTATTTTTCAATTCCTTTTTAAAAGATATACCCTGCTGAAAATGATTTTCCAAATATTGATAGGTATATTCCATTTTTGTTTTAAACTTTGACATCATGTAGATCGAAAGCGAGTAGTATCAAGCACATTAGTCTCAATTGTCTTATTTTAACTTCATGAATTTGTATAAGATGTTAGGTAATTAATTTTTCCTACCTTAATTGGTAAAAATGGTTTTCCTAATACTGCTATAGCCCAATTTTTTAAACTCTGACATCCTGTAGATTAAACCAGTAACATGAAGCACATTAATCTCAATTGCTATATTTTTACTTCATGAGTTGTAATTAATTATTTTTTAAATTATTTTCTTAAAAAATATACGCAGTGAAATTATCATTTTGATTGCTGAAAATGGTTTTCCAAATATTGCCATAGGTATTCCATTTTTGTCTCAATAGACGCATTTTAACCTTCATGAATTTCTATAAAATGTGAATTATTTTTGAAATTGTTGTCTCAAAAAATATATCCAGTGAAATATTGTCTTAGTTGGGAAACTGGTTTTCCAAATATTGCCAAATTTGATTTAAACTCTAACACCCTGTATGTTGAAAATTACTCTTTTGTGAAAATGGTTTGTCAATTATTGCTATTCCATTTTTGTTTTAAACTTTGACACTCTGTATATAGATCGACAACGAGTAACATTTAGACATATTAATCTCAATCCTCTTATTTTAACTTTATGAATTTGTATAAAATTGTCGTCTCAAATAATAGCCCAGCTATCATTTTGATGAGTGAAAATGGTTTTCGTCTCAATCTAGCTTCCTATTTTACCATTAATTTCCTTTATAAATTGATAATTCAACAGAACTGTCCGAAAATTTGATTTAATTATGTATCTTAATATAAATGCTTGCTACTTCGCATCACTAAATTACTTTTGAAGTACTTTTATAGCCTTATTATACAATTCCCGACCTTCTGCCTACATAAAAATATTTATTTCATTTAATATAGCCGTGGGGTGTTTGTGGAAGAGAAAAAATACAGAGATTTATTATCATCAAGTCATGCATATAATTAAGAATAACCCGAGGCGACTTTTCGAAAGAAAAAGGAAAACATTCCCTTCAATAAATTTCATATATGAATTATAATAAGTTTCCTTGAGCAAAAAATGTTTATGTAGCGCCGAACCTCGCTTATAAATCCTACATCGAAGTTTGCGTACGCCTAAAACAAATATAATCCACACAAAAAACTTTGTAGGACGTTGGGACCTTAAATATAAATATTAAACATGTCCAAAAGTCAGCTTACAGTTTATGCTACCATATTCATAAATAAATTCAGTCTTAAAATAGGGAACTTGTTGCTAGATTTTAGCAACTGATGCAGCTGCATATACTGCCAGAAGACGGCATAAGAACAATTTTAATTTTCGTGAGGCTACAACCTGATTTATTAAACCACTTTTTGAAATATTATGAACATTACTTGTAAATATTTTATTGTATTTTAAAGATATTTAAACTAATAGAAATCAATTTTCTTAGAGTTGCTATTAACTCAAATTTATTTTTGAATATATACGAACATACAAAATCAGCAGATTAGATCTGAATAATACCTGCTGCCTCCATCAGCTTTTACGTTACCTTTTCTAATTATCTGCTATCTCTTGCAGTTATGGCCACATCATCTGCAAATCTTACTCTTTGGTGACTTTTGAACAATATGTATACTTCTCTGTTCAGCTGACTATCTCTTATGGCCTTTTCTAGCAATAAATTAAAAAGAAGCGTTGAGAGAGCCTCCTTGTCTCTGTCAATAACGAAACAAAATTTTCACCTTTTGTTTGCACTTTGCTTTTGGTATTTTAAAGTCAGTAACCTAATCAGTTTAGTTGATATCTAAAATTATTTCATTATTTTAATTAGTTTATTTCTTTTTTCAATGCGAACCATTGCTTTAATACCATATTCGTCGCATGTAGAAAGAATTTGTTTCACTATGAAGATTCGGTTTGTTGTTGACCTTCCCTTTCTAAAACTCGTTTGATACTCCTCGATTTGTAGATTTGCTATGGGTTAGTCTTTAAAGCTTCTATTATTATATCTATTTCATTTTTCGTATGCTCTTCAACTTCCACTGCCAACATCTGTTCTTTATTCAACATCTTTGCTAAATTTTGCCTTCATCTTTCCCTCACATCTGTTTCCTCTTCTATTAAATTACCACTTTCATCCCTGACATTATGTTATCAGCTTTTTATTTTTTCTTTTTTTATCTCAACATTTCTTTCCACTTATAATGGAGTTTATATCATCTATTTTCTTAACCTTTCTTCTTTTGTCTAAAGACTTACTTTGCCATTCGTGTTTGTTCCCTGTATATTTCCTTATCTTCCTCTTGTATAATGTTTTACTCTAGCCTTATTTCTCTTTTCCGCCTCTATACACTCGTCGTCCCACCATATTTTCTTCTCTGCGTATTCTTCTTTTAATACTACATTCTCTTTTGCTGTTGGTATGATGTTTAATCTATTCCTCACTTATATTTCCTTCCGTACTGGTCGCATTTTTGAAGACTTTTCTTTATCCCTTCAGCTTCTTTTGGATTCTCTGGGTTTGTAGTGCCACCATAATTAATTTATTTTCCTTGTCTGGATTATTTCCCTTTTTGTAGGTGTTTTTTCATCAAGTATATCCTCACCAGATAGTGAGTCTGCGTCTGCACCTCTGCATGTTTTCGATTATGCTTTTGTTATTTTCATGATCAATTTCATATGATCCATCTGGAGACGTTCAGGTATCTTTATTTTCATGTGTTGTTCTTCTGCAAATTCAGTCAGCATACTCCTATTGGCATTGCTCTCTTGGTGTTTAGTTTCTGTTCCTACTATACTTGTATACATCATTTTTCTCAAAAAATGATATGCTCTTCTACTTCTACTACCTCTTCCGTTTCCAGCACCAGTTTTTCTTGCTCCTCTCCCTCCCTCTTCATTCAACATATAAGCGAAATATGTCCTTCATCTTTCTCTTCCTTCTGTTTCCTCTCCTATTAAATTGCCACTTATATCCCTCACATTTATTATCCCATTTTTCTTTTTTCCATTTTTATCTCTCCGTATTTCTTTTCACTTGTAATGGCGTTTTCTGTCGTCTATTTTCTTAACCCATCCTACTTTCTTATCTTGTCTATAAACTTTCTTTGCTATTCGTTTTTGTTTCCTTTATATTTCTTTATCTTCCTCTTGTATTGACTAAATGTTTCATTCTGACCTTATTTCTCTTTTTCGCCTCTATACACTCTACTTCCCACCATCTTTTTTTTGCATTTTCTTTTTTTAATACTACTTTCTCATTTGCTGTTTGTATTATGTTTAATCTGTTCCTCATTGATAATTATTTCCTTCCGCATTGACTACATTTTTGCAGACTTATCTTTATCTCTTCTTCATGCTTGTTTTAGATTCTCCGGTTTTGTAATGCATTTCATTACCTTTCGTTGTGTGGATTATTTTCCTTTTTGTAGGTTGTTTTTTTTTATCTTCAAATGTGTCCACACTAGATTGTAAGTCTGCGTGTGCACCTCTTCATGCCTTAATGTATTTCGATTATGCTTTTGTGATTTTCATGATCAATTTGATATGGTCCATCTGGAGAGGTCCAGGTATCTTTATGGATGTCTTTTTTATTATTCTCATTTGTCGTTCTTGTGTAAATTCAATCACCAGACGCGTACTACCATTGCTCTATTAGTGTTTACTCTCTGTTCTTCTTATACCTTTCTCAGAAAAAAAATGTCTGTTCTATGAACTGAAGATTTCGGCCAGCTGAAGTTGGCTGAGATTGACCTAATGGATTTAGTGAGGCGAACATTACATTTTGACGGTTATTTTCGCTACCCTTCTTCACCTTCCTAATCCAAATAATCTCTTACACTCTAGATTTCTGCAAAGTTGTACCCTTTCGAGACACATTGTGTGTAAACGTGCTTGTAGCACTCTGTATACTGCGGCATTGCGGTATTTTCCAGATACAGTGAACCACAAACACAGTAGTACGATCATTTGAATTCACCTATAAAGATTTCTACGGCATGTGTATTCTTTACATATCTGATTTGATGCGATATTTGAAATTTTAAATGCAGAGACCGTAGCACGCAATAAAATGTAAAACAGGTACAAATTTACATGTGTATTCTTCGTAGAAGCATTCATATTGGCTTGTAAAAATCGCTAATTTGCATATATTTGAAAACTTTTCTCGGTTACCGCTAAGAGCTTGACCTTTAACAAAGCTTTAAAATTTCAGATATTGTTTGGTTTATTCAAATTGACGGTAATTTGACGATAAAGGTATTTATGGGCTTGTCTGGTCTAACGTGGATGTTTTTAGACACAAAAAGATGCTTTTCCTGCGCAATACTTATACTACGAGTAGTTAAAATGATAGTGCATGCAGGGAAGTCTACATAAGGACAGTATTTCATACCTATACATACAATTATTTAAAGCACATACTTTTGGAACCTACTAGAAAAGTGTCATTAGCGTCAAAATATTCCTAAATTTACAGTCCATAATATACTCCAAGAACAACTACTACACCCGCACGATTTGCAAAAACTACATGCCGTGACTTGAGCTGATTAGCCTCCACGTTTAAAATTATGCGTATCGTTTTTGGGAAAACGGATGCTAAGAAAACCTGGCTATTTGAATGCAACGTTGTAACATTTCACAAAAACAAGATAACCACTTTCTGTGTATCATGGAAATGGGTTCTTGTCTTGATATAATTTAGTCATTTGACAGCTATCAAATATAGCTGGGATAAATACCTCCAAAAAAGAATTTCTTTAATAATTATTTTCTATTATTATTTTTTTATTACGTTTTCATTTTAAAAAAGTAGGTTTTTAACTAATTAGTTATTTTTACTCTGTTTTCTTTTTGTTGCCCTTATGTACCCTTAACCTACCCCATCCTAATCAGCATACACTGTATGCTTATTATTTTTGACCACTAGTTTCTGGACATCCTGTATATCAAGGTGTGCTGACAGCTGTTGTATTATGTATCACTTTGTTGGACACGCTGCAAATTCACGCCAGTTTTTATTATTAATAATTGTTTGATGGTGTTACTGCATTGTCCCATTCAGAGTTGTAAGTGTTTATATAAGAGAAATACATTTTTATTAATCGATTTCGGCAAACTAGTAATTTTACGACCTATACTTTTAGGTTAATTTTGTCGGATGTACCAGAAGGTGTTTGTAAAATTTTGGATTAGTTCCAGTCCTTTTCGAAGCCGACGCGGCTTTGCCAAAGTTTCAAACGTTCAAACCTTAAATATTGACAAATAAAGGCGTTATGCCGACTGATCAGTTCAAGTTGATGATTCAAAAGTAGGTAACATAATAGACCTATCACCCACAGAGACATTATTGAATATATTTGAAGGTACCCACCGTTTTCTATAGCCTGTAATGTTAATCCCTCTGTATAGAAATATTTAGTGAACAAATATTTTCTAATAAACTCCAGCGATATCAATCACATTGGATTTTAAGATCATTATCTTTATCTTACACAAATATATCCAACGGACATTTTTATGAGGATTATACGTCTCTTAAGGGAATGATGGTACTTTAAATAGTCAAATCGAATGTCATCTCGACTGTTAATAAGGCGCTATTATCCCTTTTGAATAGGAAGGTACACAAAAGAGACAAGATAGATTTGTACCACGAAATATGGATATTATAAATATGATTTACTATCTTTGTTTACAGAAGACATTCCTGGTTGACAGTTGATGAAGCTCCTATTTTTTATACAGCCGGATTAAGAGATATGCGCTGAAAGAAATCTATTTGTGTTAAAAAATTGTTGACCCTTTGAAATCCGGTCAGTATTATTGGTAATTTTTTTTATGATCAATAGATTTTTGAAAACATCTAGCTCTACCAGCAGCTTTGCTGTGGTTTTGTGCATGAGCACTGGTTTTAGAAACATAATATACAGGGTACTTCAGTCATAATGTTTCAGGGAAAATAAGTATAATACGAATAATAATATTAAATCATTACTTAAACCATTTTCAGACTGTTATAAACAAAACAGAAAAGAAATCATGTCGGTGTCCGCCAAATTCAAATATTTTCCTTGTATTGGACATTATTTTAGAAGCTCTTATGTTTTTTTCTTTGCTCATTTCGGTCAATGATAATTTAAAATGTACTACGTGGTAAAGAAAGAAAGGTAAACACCTGTATATGTTCATTAGATTTTAATATTTTTTGGTAAGCCATAAAGATCAGAGATCCTGCTGGCAAAAATTGGTTCAATAGTGCGTTGAAAACTCATGATTACGATAAGTTCTTGGAATCTGAACTTCATGAGTAAGGCTGCTAAAGTATGTGGGAGTTGTTGCAAATGCAGCAGTCTGCGGCCAATCATGTCCCTGCCATGTTCAATAAGTGACAGATCCGGTGATCTTGGTACGGTTTATCCATAAAAGTTATTGTTCTAACAATAGATAACAAACTAGATCAGCATGAGAATGCCATCAGGCACTGGTAGTGGCCTCAACCGACAACAGCATATAAAGTAGCTGACAAGTTAGTCAGGAGTGCATCGGGTCTCAATATTTTTGGATCTGGTCCCTCCAGTATTCTTCCGTTGTCAGCTTTTGTTGAAATTATCAAGGAGGACACCCACAAGGAAGTTAAAAATCGGTGGAATGAAATAAATAACTGTCAATTTGCTAAGGAGTTCCTAGAGGTCATGTCTAGGATGAATCTTCGCCTGGTGACAAGTATTCAAACTGGACACTGTTGGTTAAGGAAGCACTTTTATTATATGATTATGTTATGAAGTGTGAAACACCTCTTTGTAAGGGTTGCGAACAGGAAGACGAAACAGTACTCTATGTGTGCACTGCTATTTCGTGAATAAGAGAATCCACATAGTACCTTCTATGACCTCCATTAGAGATCCTCCTGAGCAACGTCACTACCTTCTTCTCTTTATTAGGCTGGTTAGCAGCTCTGGTGGATTGATCTTCTAATGGGAGTAAGTACAAAAGGTCCAATGGTCCCACTGAATCCTTTCTCTACACTATTGTAAGCAGTTAGCTTCAAGTTGACTAGTCAGATTTTCCATGCAACTGTAAAATATATCAATATAAGCCAAAATGCAATTGTTTGAAATTAAACAGGTTTAAAAATGTCATCAATTTCAATATTATACAGGGTTTCTTAAAATTGGTAAAAAGTACCTCCGCCACTGATTCTTGGAAGTGTGTGATACTAGGCTTGTTTTTACAAGAGTCAAGGAGTAGTTTGAAACTGTCAGAAATTTTCGTCCAACTACTTCTTAGCAGAACTGATGATGGAATATTTCCAACAGTTTGAAACCAATTCGTGACTTTTGTGGGAACATGCTAACTAAAATATTTCATGATGCATTAACTTACACTGTATACCAGATGTGGCATGAATATTCCCATAATGGTAACTATACCAAAAAAATCCATATATATTATTTTGAAAACTTTAATATTCCCTTATAAAGTCCCAATATAAAAATTTTTATATAAAAACCTAGTATTAATTTTCCTTTTTGCCTAATAAAGTTAAATTTAGGTGTAGGTGAATTTAATGATTAGAACTGTTCACCTAATTTCTATACTGATCATCCAGTATATAACTGAAAAATAAAAAAAATATTTGTTCCGCCATTTTCTTAAATTTTGTCAAATTAATCCGTTTTGTCAATTTTAGACAGCTACAAAAGTCGTGATAGTTTATGTGCACGTCATTTGATGAATTTCTTTAATCACAATCGATTGATACGAAGTTTTTCCCACGTGTCGCTTGCTTTATTGGTGACAGTGTAAATAACTTAACCTTTTCTCTTACGAAACGATTTTATATGCATTAAAGCTTTTCTCATTTGCAGTGTACAATATCACATTAAACAAACCATAAATAAATCAAAACTGAAACAAGTGGCGCAATGCAACTTGAAGTAATCAATTCTAATAAGAACAGGCTTGACCTATATTATGCTGCAGATGTGTAATCAATAGAACAAGAAACAGTAAGTGCATCTAGAGAGCAAGGGTGATGCTGTGCATAGTACGCGGTAAATGCAACTTGCAACGCTTTACACTGGCAGAATTGTGTTTTTGTAATAACGTAAACACGATGCAGTTATATTTTGTAGAATGGCTGTAGGGAACAATAAACTGCTTTGCACTTCTGATTGTTAAAGTACGTACAGGAAGGAATAGTTAATCAAGTCAAAGAAATGTTGATGCCATTAACGAATTTATTTCGTTTAAGACAATTACATGGTTTTTATTCAAACAAAATATTTGGTTCTATATCAGAATAAATAAGTCAATCTAACCATTTCATTTAGAAGATACTACAAATGCTGTTCCTTTTCTTATTTTCATGTCTGTGTTATTGAATCCTCTACATGGAAACTGTTCACAGAATTAGCAGTGGCGTAGAAATATAAAAAAGGGTCACGTTTCTTTTGCTTCTACGCCACTGTTGTATGGAAAATATTGAGCAGTACTTCAAATAATTTATCTTCAGGTGCACGTGGCATTTGAAATAGAAAAGTTAAGGGCGCCGTATTCTTGAAATAGTGTTTTCTGTAAATACAAATAATTTAGGAATTAAATAATGCAGAGCTTATCAAATAACTGAATGTTATCTCATGCTATCTGCGAATGTTTAAAGGTACTGAAATCTTTCAAAATACGTATTTATTTAAATTGAACTGTATCTGTAAATATTGTTATAACATAAACTTACATAGTATTGTATATGAAATTATTCACTTTTGTTTTTAAGTATGTGAAAATAATTGTTAAAATGTGTGTCATACAAGTGCATTTTAAAAGTTATTATAGATATTATTTGAGGAGAATTTAATAGTAAAAGTTGATAAACAAAACAGCAAGAATTTTATTTTTGATATTACTTTTGTTTTGTGTTTTATTTTTCAAGATTTCTATACCTAAAAGCACACAAATTTTCATTTTACGGCGAGAAATACGGTGACTTTAAGACGTCTCTTCAAATATAATTATACAGCATGTCTCAAATTCGATATCATCACCTTTTGTTTTAACTGTATTAAAGAATTATCGAGTTTAATCCTTAATAATAATGCAGAAAATGTTCTCTAATAAAAGTTTATTAAAAAAAAAGAAAAAACAAATTTGGGTATGTTTCTGGAAAAAATATAATTGATAACATCATTAGTCCTTCCAAAAATTTTATCAAATCCCAAATTTTATTTAATTTTTTTGTATCCTCTCAGCAGGCCCATACTATCGAGTTTGAGACACTGTACAAACCTTGTATAAACAGCAGGCGAAATCGCAACTTACGTTGACCGTTCTCTCAGTGTAGTGGAGCAAGTGGAGTGAAACCTCACCGGTTGAGCCGCCTCGACCCCCTGGCCCAGGTCCTGTGGGATCATTAGCCTACAATCCCGATGCTACCGGTCAACGCAATCAAGTTCATCCGCCCCCACCTGGCCAACTTGATCTTCCCATTGCCCTTCCCTCGGCCTATAAAAAACACCTGGCCTGTACGGCTTTAATGCACGTTTTATAGGTGCACTCTTACGCTGCGATAGCATTTTTTCATTCAAAGCTGCTCCTTTATGCAGTCCAACCACTGTAACCCTAGCAGAAAGTTGTAAAAAATAGACGAACCTCTCGTATTATATACGCAAAAGTTTTAAAAACACTTAACAGTGATATGTTCAATTGGATTGTATTTTAATTTAAATCAGACCACATGTCGGAAATAAGACATTTGTGTACTAATGTTCAGTATTTTAATGCATATTTGCAAAGTAAATCATTTCCATTGTAAGTATATCTGAGAAGGCTGTGGAATTTCGGAAAGCAATTTTTTTACAACTAAAACTTATACGACTGGATATCATCTGCGTACAGATCTACTCGACAATGCTTTATTACTGATGGCAAGTCAAATGTAAAAATTGAAAACAATAGTGGTCCAAGAATACTTCTTTGAGGTACACCACACTCAATTGTCTGCAATTGGGAATATTGGGGTTTATTAATTTTTACTCTTTGCATTCGTCCTTGAAGATAACCACCACTTGATAGCACAAGTATGAAAACCTATATCTTTCATTATGCTCAATAAAAGATTATAATTTACCAAGTCAAGAGACTTTGATGAAATAAAAGTAGCATCTAGATCTATCTAGGTTTATTGTTAGATCATTAACCACTTTGAATAATGCTGATGTTGTACTATGTTTATAGCGAAATCCTGATTGTATATTGGGAAGAATGTTATTTATATTTAAAAAGTCGGTTACTTGTTTAGCTGTTATACGTTGTAACACCATTGAAAATGAAGGTAAAATATTTGGTCGCAAATGGTTAAATAATGTAGGAGCAGTAATCAGAAGTAGAATTAGGTACATTAGCAGGTTTCCATAGTTCTGGTGGTGTTATTGGTGTTTGTCCTGCAACACTTAAAAAAATAGTTTGTTATATTATCAGGATCATTTAAATGATCAGGTAGCGAAGGATTCAATACTCCAGTCTCTAAAATACTTTTAAACAATTCTTGTATTCCTTTTTATGTGTTTTTTTCTGCATATCGCCTGTCAAATATAATCTGTCACTCTTTCCAACCGTATATGATTTTCTTTTATCAAGTGCGGTTTTTCTGATCTACTATTTTGCCTGTACGGTTTTGGTAGTTGCTCTATCAGTGAACATTGTGTTTTTTTTTATGTTGGGTCTTTCAAGTCAATTTGTATTTTTCTCGCAAAACTACTCTTCTATCTGTGCCATATGGCAATAGTTCTAGTAAGACGTTAACTTTGTAAGGATGTCACTTATGAGACATCAAGTTGGCTGAGTAAGGATTTTCCTAATGGATAATAATGACGAGCATCACATTTCGACGATCATTTTCGCTTATCCTTCTTCACCTTCCTGATCCAGGAAAATCTTTCGGTTCAAGATTTATAATAATAATAATAATCTTTATTTCTGTAGAAAACTGTGAAACATTGTATAGAAATCGTCAAAAACTTAGCTACATTGTTTACATGAAAAACATTTTTCATTATTAAAAATGTACACAGCCAACTCAAACAAAAACAGTGAAGGTACCGTTAAAATCAGATTTGGGATACTATTGATTTTCTGGTCTGGGTATTTATGGTGACATAAGTCACATATCTCCTCCAATCATAATTATAAATGAGGTTAAAAAGAACAATTTTTTTAAATAATTTAACAACGAATGAATTGGAACTAAAACGATGAATTATATTGTGAATCGTTCGAGAAATGACTCTAGAAATGCTAGAAAATACCTGGAATAGAAAGAATAAACGGCCGTCAGTCAGTCTTGAATTTCAGTCTTGAATTAGAGAGTTGTTATTTGGATATTTCAGAGAGATCAATTAGAATTCAGAGTGATTAATTAAATAGTGCTTAGTTGAGTTGTAATTAGTATTCGGTAGTGTACAGAGTGTTTAAATATCAGTAAAAATTGACTGTTTGTTGTTCTGATGGTAAAAGAAAAGTCATATATTTTTATTAATTTGAAATACTTACAAATAATAATTCAGTACATTTTAATACCTAGATACTTCTCGAAAAAGCTTGGAATGGAATTTTAATCTGGTGAATGCAATACATATTTAATACGTTTTTAAGTTCAGGATGAAAGTTTGAAGCGCAGATTTCTATTCCACTTTTTGTTCAATGTGGCTTTATCTTTTCTAAGAAAATTACATTAATCTATTTCCAGTTACTCAAGGTATTTTCCACAAGAAGTAGTTGTCTTTTATTTTGTTCTCATGCAGACGTGACGAGAGTGAGGTCTTGATTTAGGGGCAATAATTGGCTTCGTGTTGTATGTTAATTAATAAATAGTGCGTCACAATGAAAAAAGTTGAAAGACTTGTGGAAGAAGTTGATGACCCTTCCAGATCACATATAATTAAAATGGATGCATGTATGGTTTTGATAAATTCCTTGACCTACCTATTGCTTCTTGTTTGTGTACGACCAAACCTACCAGGATGCGTTATGCCATTGTATGCCAAATTTCTGTATTTCGTAACAACGTTGTTAATTTTTATTTTTCCGTGTATAATCACTAACGTAATTTCAGACACTAATGAAGTTAAAATTAATAGTTATGTAACTAGAGATGTTGATTATCAAGGCAAATATCTTGACAGAATGTATAAAAGCATATTCAACAGCAAGAATGCCAACCGGAATATTTTTCTTTATTTTGTATGATACATTGCACCGAGCAAGCTTACTAAGCTTACTAACTTTTTTCTAGAATTATGACAGCAAACAGGTCTTGAATTTGTGACACGTTGCAACATCTACATAATAATTACCAGTACTTACCCCTAAACATACTTACCGTGAATGGAGTTTTTCTCACAACACAGAATAAAGAGTAAAATAGGTATAATCAGAGAAAAACTGTTGGTCTTGGACATTTGTTTTCATAATAGTTTTTTTGTTGCTTGCAGTTTTAAATGGACAAACTTCAAGGTTTTATTTTGGGGCTTTATAAGGAAGACAAAAATTAAAGTGAGCATAACGGGAACAGTGACGGCGTTAAAAAAATCATAAAAATACACTTCTGCACGCCACTGGAAACTGATCCACTGTAAAACCTGACCTTGCGCATGGCAAAGCATGCAGTTGGCGACCGGTACGGCGGCAAATAAAACATGAACGAACTAAAAATTGAAGGAAGGTCCCAAGGAAAGAAATAAAAAACCTATTTTGTATCAGTAAATTCAACTACTTTTGCCGCTATTGTCTTTATTAATTAATAGATTTAATTTGTGGTTTTAATTAATAAAATAATTTGACGTACCATTACAACTGTTCAAAATTTTGTCCATCAACTTGTAAACACATTTGGGCCTGTCTAAAAATAGCTTCATCTGTAACACGTCAGTTGTAAATCTGGGATTTCGAGCAATTTGTTGCAGTAACCATTCACAAAATCTAACTCTTAAGGGATTATCCCTTCGTATTAATGCTTGGAACCTCGTGTTTGATACGCCACACTGTTGATTGGGATTTGTTGAGAGATTTGCCAGGCACTTATTCGAGAATTCACTTCAACAGTCTCTAAAATGTGTTCCTCAACTGCTGCAATACGCCGTGGACGTCCTGGACCTCCATATCTTCCACGATTCAGTTGCAAAATTCCTGTGTCACGCCCGCGTTGCAATACTACGGTAAAAGTAGCTGCATTTGGCACATGTCATTCTGTATACAGACGAGAATCTCCTAAAGCATTTGTCTTACTTAACCATAATTTAAAGCGATATTCATCAACGCCGAGTTTCTATGGACGTAAACCATTTTTGACACTTGATTAACTAATGTAAACACTATCGCAAAAATGTTAATACTAAAATCGGTTTTGAGCATGATGACGCTAGACTTATGACTTCAATAATCTTTTTCTTGGAAACTAAAGATTTTACAAAAATCTTTTTATACGATATTCACTCCATCTTTCATGACGCATATGTTCCCAATTATTTTCGAAAATTTGTGAATCAACCTGTATATCGAAGTGTTCATATAGAACAAAAATTCAAGAAAGTAAACATGAAATTTTTCAGTTTGTTTCTTGCCTGGATTTCACTGTCATAGTCATTGAAATAAATGTTTTATTTGTCTATTTTGAATGAAATCAACAAAAAAAAACGGTGTTGTTTCTTTAATAGTCGTCGAGACTAGTTGTGTACAAGCAAGGAAACCATGCAAACACGACGTTGAGGGAGAGAGAACGGCAGGAATAATTATAAAATCGGTAGTGTTTAAATATTATCGCTACACATGTTTATGTTATACGAGCGGTAGTATTCCTAAATTTATAGGCGATAATTAACTAAGTATTATTGTTTATTTGTTGGGCGGGTGTTAGGGGGGAGTTGCGACGCAACGGAGTTCTAAAAATAAGAAAGATCAGTGAAGGTCAACCAGGTTAAATATCTGGCGCTAATTTTCCACTCGAAGGTGCAACGTGCAGCGACCCCAGAACGAGCCGAAGTCGTTGTAGTTATTGCTCGTATGGCACAGGTTCCACTACGAAAACCAGCCATATTTAAATACGAGGTCTGTCGCGAAAGCAGAAACAAAAGTTCATGGCACTTCGCTGAAGTTGAAAACAAACAGGGCGGTCCTGGAAATCAACCATGTCACAACCAAAGATTATATCAAGTTATAGTTCCCTATAAAATATTTATAATGCGTACGTGAAAGTAAATATTTGTAGTGTACTTTTTTATTGTAACAGTTTATATATATATACAGTGTAGACCACTGAAAAGTTGCTTCTCATTCTATCTTCGTTTTGCTGCACAAACTAAAAAAAAAGCTCGGACCCATAAACTTTTGTTTTAATGCAGACATATTTTATGGATGTATTCATTCCCAAAATGTCTACCCTTAAGCGCAGTGACCTCCACTCTTTAAATCTTAAATGGGAAGAGGTATTGTGTGATACATCATTTTAAAGGACATTTAATTATCTTTTCAACAGTGGCGGGTCGTGACTTTTTAAATTAGTGAGGCAGGCAAGCTGGGACAGTCCCAAATACAACTACAAATGCTACAGAATTAACATTTTTTGAAACCTTTTTTACAGGATTATTTGAAATTGCTTTGCTTTGTTAGGTGAATAAATTCATTTAAGTAAGAACTAACTACTACGATTTTCCCAAACTTTCAAATTAATTAATTTTTTATTTCTATTTTACGCGCATTATCCAATGCTGTTGTAATATTTTATTTACTTACACTTATCAATGTTAATTTGCAGTTTGAAAGAATACAATGAGTAATTTTATTATGACATATTAGTAAATCTCGCGACAACTTCTTAAATCAAAATATCCATTTTTGTCAGTGTTGAAAAAGTGCGTTTATTTATTGAATAATCAATAATACCGTTAGCATATTCTTCGCATTTTCCTGCACTTGAGGCTTTGGGCATTGCCATATCACATCACACAGTTACAGTTCATTAAAATTTTAAATTTAATAAATAACGGAAAATGAACCATCGACCGTACAATATGGCAAGTTATATTAGACTGTCTCTGCTGTATTCTTATAGAGATGAGGCATGGCTCTGAAGGGCCTCTCTCCTGCAATTGGCTACCAACGGGTTCCATGCTCTCCATTTCTTTCTTAACGACAATATGTTTATTGATAAGAGGCATGCCTCAGATGCGTCCGACATTATGGAGCATTTGTGGAATAATAAGGTTACTCAAGTACGTTGGATTGCCTTAAGTCTTGTAATAGTTCAGGTTGACATAAGTTTGTCTCTTTTGAAATGAACCTATGGGGAAAAGTCCAACGGAGATGAATTTGGTGAACGTTCCAAAAAAGAAATCCATTGGGGATAAATCTGGCGATTTAGCTTTGCATTCCATAAAACCTCGTCTTCCAATTCAATGGTTACGATGTGCCGAAATAATCACGAACTGGACGAGCATAATGAGCTGGTATTCCATCTAGTTGCAACCAGATACTATCACTAGGAGTATCTCGATCTTCTGGATTCGTATATAATTGTACTGCTAAAACTGGAAGGACATTCTTGAGATGTTCTCTCCCTAGTAAGGTTATCTAAAAAGACGGATTACACTACACTATCGTTGATTATGCCTGCCCAAATGTTGACTGTCGATGTTGGGTGTGATTTTTATAAATACTTTAACATGATTGTATGGCTGATAGTTCATGGCTACCTAAAGAAACTAGGATATTGTTGAATAATTAAATGGGAGTTAATTTTTACATCTTCCATTAACTTTGGATTTATTGACAATGGTTTTACGTTTTCATATTCTTCAACTTTAGATAGTTTCTTGTGATATCCATGGTAAGTCTGAGTGTGTCATCATTACAATTATATTTTGCAGTGTTTCTGTTAAACATGGAAACGTATTTTGGGACAGGATGTATGCACAGTAATAACTTATAAATAACTTCTTACCACTATTAATAATAGCATTAAGAAAGAAAAATGTTGTGCCAACAAGTTGATAGACAACACTTTGAGCAATTGTTAAATTAAATTTATTTCACAACTACAGTTTTTTCAGAAGATACTTATTGCAGGTTCCCTAAAAGCCTTTAAGACGTACTATCCAGACGCCTAAAAAATATACTCCACCTTTTGATATCAAGAGTTAACTAAAATTACTGAATTTATTTCATAAAGTCAAAGATAAACATAATTTTAAAACAGGGCAGTGTACGAGGTGATTTTTGAAATATTTAGCCATTAATTAGTAGTACAGCGTCTAGTATCAGAGGCACCAGAACTGAATTTTTGACCAATAGCGAACAAAAAGGTACAATTCAGATTCTATTTGCTTAACTATTCGCAAGAGTAAATTTTGTGATTGCCCATAATGCGAGGGAATGAGAACGTGGTAAACAGAGAGCAAGACAGGTAGATCTGAGCTACCTGTTATTGTGTATAACAATATTAGCGCTGATACTGATAGAGTATAGGAGCCGAGGTGTTACATGAAGATTTTAATAGAAAAGGGTTCCTGTGTATATTGTCGTGGTCAACTACCTCTCGCAAGCTGTTGCCACATGTTTCGTCAAAACAAATCGTAATCGGTCCCGACCAACTGTAAGTCGATGCACTTGGTTGGGTCTAGGATCACTCTCGGCGCCGTCGAAGGACCACGGCCTTAGGCGAGCTGGCTGGAAGTCGTCAACTGCTCGAGACCGAGATTGGAGCTGGTGAAGTACCGGGTGTTCCAAAAAGATCAAATAAAACGCACGGTACCTTCGAATTTATTAGTACTTGAATCTTAAGGCTGATGGATTGGCTATATTTTATTTATATCTGAGCATTTTATTTAAATCCTACTATTGAATAGATTGCAATACGTTGAAACTATGAGACACAATTAGAACTTGTATGCGGTTAAATTTGAAGTCGCACAATTTAGAAATTTGTTTTTTTTTCATTCTTAACGATTTTTAATTGCATCATTATACATCTTTAGTGGTTTGAGTCACTGTATGAGGATGACTCTGCCCGAGACAGAGATTGGAGCTGGTGAAATATCGTCTGCTCGAAAGAGATCAAATAAAATGCACGGTACCTTCAGATTTATTAGTACTTGAATTTTATGGCCAATAAATTGGCTTTATGTTATTTATATCTGAGCATTTTATTTAAATCTAATTTATTGAATAGATTGCAATACGTTAAAGCTATGATACACAATTAGAACTTTTATGCAGTTAAAATTGAAGTCACTCATTTTAGATATTTGTGTTTTTTCCTTTCTTATCGATTTTTAATTGCATTGTAATACATCTTTAGTGTTTTGAGTTACTGTATGAAGCTGACTCTGACCGAGACCGATATTGGACCTGGTGAAGTACCGGGTGCTCCAAAGAGATCAAATAAAATGCAAGGTACCTTAGTACTTGAATCTTATGGCCGATAAATTGGTTTCAAAGACACTATTTTAAGAGGTCCTTACTAGTCTCCATCACACTATTTTTTAATTAATTTATATTGAGGACTTAGTTAAAAGTTATTCAAGATTTCCAGCGGCGGCCTTTAGGGACACATATTATTTTGTCACATTTTCCAGGACACCCTGTGTAGGATGCCCATGATAAAGACACACCATATATAAAACTTGTTCCCCATTTGTAACCTTGAGAACAGTTCTGTTGACTTTTCTCAAATACATAATTTGAATATGAAAAAATTCACTTGCGAATACCGTATTTAAAAAATATGCAACAAAAAATATATAATGCACTTCATTTTTTAGCATCTTACATTCTGGTAACCAAAGATTGAGAGGAATTAAATTTTAACACAAATTTTCAGTTTTGCTTTACTTATTCTTAACTTGATAGCAACAAACAATAGGAAGTACCTACTTGGTAACGTCAGAGTACTACGTACGCCTCCTAAGAATACTTATCTAGTGATTTGCGAAAATCTGACAATCGGATCTAGCATGCGTTGTATTTAGGGTAAAGATAATCGTTTTAGTTCACTGCCCGTGAAGCTCCCTGCTCTGGTAGTACCGCAGTACTGAAAGACGTAGTATACCAACCACGTGCAAGGCAGAACCCAGACGAACTGGCAATCCAGCAGCGCTGCCTCAGCTGACACCTGCAGCGTGTACCCCTGTGGGGGCGGGGAGAGGGCATCGGCGCTCGACTCGACCCGTGCAGCGTGCACTCGCGAGTCGTCACCCCCCTTGCCCCACACCTCTAACCATCACAAATCCCCAGGACACGACCAAGATATACACACTGTAATCATCTCTAGCACTTGGTTGCCAGATTTCAAGCTGCGTTGCTGGCAGGACCGGCTTGGAGATCGAGCAAGTACCATTTACGACGATAGTTTCATGAATAAATGGAAATATGACCCTCCTACAAACTACAGTCATCTATTGGCATTATAAGTCTACTGGCAGGCAGCCACAGTTAAAGTGTATATTTGGATACCAAAGGATTGATTGCACTCAGTCAGAAGATATTAAAAAGTGCACTGTGTCTAAAGACGTTAAAGCTACACTTGATGCCATGGAACTAAAAGATGTATTACAAGATACGCTTTGGTCGTGCATTAATGAAATTAGACACTATAATGGTACTTTCAGTTCAAGAAATAAGAGACTAAAATGCATCTACAACCTCCTACAAACAACAGTCATCTATTGGCATTATAAGGTTATTGACAGTCAGCTACAACTAAAGTGTATATTTGGATACCAAGGATTGATTGCATTCAGTCACAGATGATTAAATAGTGCACTGTGTCTAAATGTCTAAAGGGATTAAAACTACACTTGGCGACATGAAACTAAAAGATGCATTCTAAAATATGCGTTAATCCTACATTAATGAAATTAGAGATTAAAAGGTTCGGCATTGGCATTATAAGGTTATTGGCGGTCAGTCACAACTAAAGTGTATATTTGGATACCAAGGGATTGATTGCACTCAGTCACAAAGGATTGGAAAGTGCACTGTATCTAAAGGTCTAAAGAAGTTAAAACTACACTTGATGCCATGAAACTAAAAGATATATTCCAAGATACGCTTTAATACTACATTAATGGAATTAGAGATTTACGTACTTTCAGTTTAAGAAATAAGGGATTAAAGTGCATCTTAATCCCAAGGATGAGCTGACAACAATGACTCTTAATCTGAATTAAAATTGGTTCATACGTTTTGACTATATTCAAATTGTAACACCTATGTTACGAATTAATACATTGTAACACCTCTAACATCAATTGATAAATCCCACCATTTTCCCACCAAATTAAGGTGAATATATTATTTTTTATACAATTTTGTCACCCCTTCTATGGTTGTGACAGATTTGGGAATAGCATTTCGTTCTGTGAAATAACGTGCAATATTTACTTGCTTATCTGGTACTATACCTGAGACGGTCCTGCGTAGCCGTATCTGCGCATTTAATCGGAGCTGGATGCATCGGCGGTCGCGGGGGCGGAAGCATGGCGTGATGTCCGTGACGTCACCAGGGGGAGTGCGCGGAGGGGGGGTACCCAGCCACGTGTTCATCGGGGTTCGGTCTTCTGTCCAGCCTGTACTACGCGACCCACAGATCAAGGACAGTTTTACGAGCTCCTGCATATAGTACTTGTTGTCTTATTGTACGTTAGCGCCGTTGCCAAGTTGCCGGATTCTCCTTAAGTGTAGGGCTTTCCTACGTGCTACTTAGAATAAAATTTGGATCAGTTTCAAGAAATGAACACAATTCTGATTGGTCGTCTATGCAATTGAAACATTCCACTTATGTACTACTTGGTAAATTTCTATAACAAATAATATAATATAAATTTGCTGGTTTGTTTTAGTTGCGGTTTTGTTTTTATATCAGTTTATAATTTATTCGTGACTATCAAATATTTTAGTTTTTAGTTTGTCTCTTACAGGGTGGGTGAAGGTAAGTTGCTGATTGTGCGGGTAATTTTTCGTAAATTCTAAAGAATTGTATTTTTGGCGGTGTGGCAACGTTGTGCGTTAGTAAATGCAGCATGCAGCGTGCGTTGTGCAATGCCCCTAGCACAGTGGTACGACCAAGGCCACGACAATCATACCTTCGTTGCATTAAGCCTGTTATTAAACAAAATAACAGATTTGCATTTGTTGTTTATAATCCGTTTTAGCGGTTGTATCGGTTAGGCATCGCAAACGACTACTGGTGGTGTCAGTGGCAGGTTCTCGACTTGATTTAAGTCCGTTTAACGTTTGATCCTTAGGCGATGCATCCTCGATTCAATAATTTTTAAGTCCATGCACAATAAGATATTATTTTACGTTTTCGGATAAATATATATCACATCGCAGCTTTTCTTATTACATATAGGTACTATTTTAATTGTTGCTTGCTATTTATTTTACTTCTCATGGCACCTATGATCGATTGAAAAAATTATAAGTGTGACATACGAGCAAACTTCAAAGTGCTGATCTTTCATGTTCACTTTTGACTTTCTTCTAAAATTATTTAAGTAATAAAAGGCAATTTGTGGAATGCTGTGGTTTCAAGTCGGTTTATACAGAAGCTGTTTGTGGAGTACTGCAGGGCTCTATCCTAGGCCCCCTCTTATTTCCATTATTTATTAACGATATAGCTGAAAAATTATATGTTAACATACTATGCCTATGGTGCCAAGACATTTTCCTCCATAATAATATATTCCGTAACTGACTGCAATCAACCACAAATGAATCTGTCATGAATTAAAAAATGGCGTAAAGCTATACCCAACCTCCGAAAATCTAGAGAGTGACTCATGTTATAAACCCGCTCACAAATTATAGCAGTAGACACAAAAAAACATACATGCAGCCCCATTTTTCCTATAAAATCGTGTGCCGCATATCTCTGAGAGCATACCCGATTACATAGCTTCTTTTGCAGCAAATACGCATGCGCCAGATCGAGAGATAACTTCACATCAATTTATTTTTGATAATTTTGTGTGCTTAGAACCCTTCTCAAGTGCCACACCTAGGTAATCATTAGCAACCGTCATCTCCCATACTCTTCTATGAGCTTCAATAATATGTTCCTCTATAAACAGTTTATATAATTAAAGTATGTCAAAAGTGTATTGAAGCTGAAGTGAAATAAAAGTGTTTCGGGTTTCGTACTGGTTTCTAGTTCCTAAAAATAGAATCACACTACCCAGTTTCACGCCACTGGTTGATATAGTATAACTACAACTGCAATTACACCCTGTATATCGAAAACAAAGCCTACTAAAACAAAAAGTTACTGTCCTATGCGCTTATTTTCCAATAAGGAGTCGATTCAGTCACACAGTTTCCTTCTCGTATGTTCCTTTAACACAAAATATTCGAAGAATTTAATTTATATTACGTTTTTCGTACATGAAGGTAATTTTGGAAATTATTATTCACCAAATACATAAAATAGATGAGCATTTAGGGAACATACTACTATTTTGTAAATACAAACGCAGATTCTGTCTCGTAATTGGGAGCAGTGCAGTTCTGTGTCGACGCTTGAGAAACGGTTCGGTAGAAAAGGGGGAGTTGAAGAGGAACAACAGGTGCAGGCAGCCCTACCTGATCAGGGCTCGCGGTCGTCGGGACAGAATGGGATAATACACATGTCGACACAAAGCTGAAAGCACCCCTCGGTTTGCACTCTACGGAGAGGTCAACACAACCGTACCATAGCCCTGATGCTGCTGTATCTCCACCCTGTTGCTAAGCTAGGCTAATGTTCTTCTAATCGTGTTCGTTTTTGCCACCAGTTTCAATTTTTCGCCCTTTATCAGCAATTAATTAATGTAAGCTCATAATCACATCATTAACTGATTTATTATTGCATATAGGTACTATTTTAAGTGCTGCTTGCTATTTATTTTATTTTTCATGGCATCTATGATCGGTTGAAATAAATTGTGACACACGAGCAAACTTCAAAATGCTGCTATTTCACCTTCACTTTTGACTTTCTTCAAAAGTTATTTAATAATAGAAGACAATTTGTGGAATTCCGTAGCTTCATGTCTCTTAATATACAAACTGTTTCTGGAGTACCGCAGGACTCTATCCTAGGCCCCTTCTTAGTTTCGTTATTTATTAATCATATTGCTGAAAAGTTAGATGTTAACAGCATACTACTCTATGCATTTGATGCCAAGATATGTTGGCCCCATATATTCAGTAAAATACTGCAATCAACCACAAAGGAATCTGTCATGAATTAAAAAATGATGTAAAAATAATTAGACAGTGGCGCATGTTATAAACCCGGTCTCAATTTATAGCAGTCGATATAAATATACATGCAGCCCGTATATTTTTCCTGTAAAATCGTGTGCCGCATATCTCTGAGAGCATACCCGATTACATACCTTCTGCTGCAGCAAATAGGCATACTCTATTTTATTAAAAAATAATAATAAATGTTATTGTCAAATACTATTTTCGTATACGGAAAAAACAAAATGTATTCCATATTCGGTGCTACTCATCTATTTTTCCTAGATAATGATCGACACAGTTCCGGTGGGACACCCTATATAGAGTGTTCCGTCCGAAATAAGAAAGTTAACTACTACTACTACGAAAAATAAAAATATTGTCTTTAAAACACTCGTATGTGAAATACCTACCCAATTTTCAAATCTATGTATGTATGTAATTTTTTCTTATACAGGGTGTCTGGAATACGAGTGCCTTTAGTTTGCTTGATGATAACCCCATTAACCCCATAGTAACACTAACTGATATTAAAACCATCAAAAAGTAACTATTGCGCAACCGCCACCATATTTGCGACTTTATTGTATAAATTACTTTATACAACTATATTATAGTCACTGCTACGTATTTTCAACTATTTCTGTTACTTTACAGTTATGTGACTTCTAGTAGCTATTCTGGTTTTAGAAACGTCTTAGTTACCAGTGGAACGACCTTTAAGTTTTCAGAACTAGAAAGTAGCAAATGATCGTAGCAACGACTAACTCATGTTACTAAAATATTACTTCAAAATTACAATCACTTCAAGTAGTTTTTATAGTTGCCGTGACGTTAAGGGAACCTTAATTTGTTCATACTACTTTATTTCTACTTGTAAAACTATTTAGAATCATCACGCGCAGCAGCTACAAAGTGTGCAAAGGACGAAAGTTAATGGGATAACAGGGGTAACCAGCAAAGCCACAAAGAAATATAATAATGCAGGGATAAGTATTCAACTACTACTGGAAGATAAAATTTAAGGAGTGTGTTCAGTGTAAGCGTCGGATTGTACCGCGTTCAGAATGAACAACAAGCAAAATGTTACCATGAAGTGGCATTGGGAACTTTACTACTACAGCCTAGTTCGATACTTTCTAGTAAATATTACTTGAAAGTTACATATTTATAGTTCCTGTTACGAATGCTAAAGTATCAATTACTTTCAACTTGCGTTTCGTAGAGCAAACGATTTCTAAGATTTGCGAAATCAACCATTTTGATAGGCAAGACTTATGTCGCCATTATTTGCAAAATATTTACCTTAACATCACAAATAAAGCATTTGTCGTTATATCTACATCAAATTTAATAAATTGATGTATAAAAATGAATGTTATTTCCAACGATCAATAAAAAATAGCTTTCCGATTTCCACACCACAACGTCATATCCATGGAACCACAAGGCCGCTGGAATATAGTCGTATCAGTACCGGAAACGTCGTCAGAACGTAACAGACACCAAAAACTTATTCCACATTTTCGTCGCGCGTCGTAGGCACGTAAGGGGCCATCCATAAATTACGTCACACGACTTTTAGGACTTTTTAACCCCTCCCCGTCCTTGTGACAGGTTGACACATTTACAGAACCCCCTCCTCTCTGACGTGACATCACACATTTTTCAAATTTATGTATGTATTTGTTGCTTAACAGTGCTAAATTATTAATAAATATAGATCAAGTTTGTAAATTTTTAAAGTTTTTATTCGCATATAAATTTCGCGTTATGGATTTTGAGTTTTAACATGTGATCTCACATAGTTTTTGACCTCCCCTGCCCCTTGTCACACTATGTCACATTCCGGTGATACCCTCCCCCCATTAACATGTGACGTAATTTATGGATGACCCCTAATGGGAACGTTTCTTTTACGTGCCCATGGTTAGTGGCAATACACTTTAAGATACATACAATAGTCGTAACTACGTTCCAAAGACTAGTTGGGAAATTGTACCAAACAAAATATATTTAACAAGCGTCAATGTAATTTTTCCAACTGGTTCAATATATTGGGTGAAAATTAGGTAAACACATTTTTTAAAGCTCGAGGAGAAAAACAAAGTGGAATTGTAATATTTTACGAGTACTGTTAATTTCTTTTCGATACAAAATGATAAAGCGCTTCTGGATAGCATCGGGGGTCTGAAGTAATAAAAATGTAAATTCTCCATTGTATACGATAAAAAACGGTTTACACAGAATGGTGACCTGATTTTGAAGGCCCTGGGCAAGTAAATATAATTGACAGCTATCGTCCCAGCAACCACGTGTTTGTCCGTCGCATCCAGAGACCAAATTCTCATCAATCTTACCCAACGTAAAAAGACCAACAAGAAATAAACTCAACATGATTAGAAAAAAAAAGAGAAACGGGTCTTCAATTTTGTTGTGTATTCGCTTTGTATACCTTCAGGTCTCATGGCACGATTGTCGAGTCATACCAGGTAGCACAAAAAGTAGTGTTATTTTATTTAATTTAATTTATGCAACTGCCTAAGGGAACGATTTCTATTAAATTGTAACAAAAATAATTAATTAATTATCCGTCAAGCTGTCTCAGTACAAATAAATTTTCTTATAAGGCGGTCATCATTCGTTTTTTGCACTGTGTTAATTAAATATTAGATTATAATCGTTTCTTTGAATATGGAAAACTCATACGAATTTGAACAAAAGCAAAATAGTTTCAGCTTTGTTTTATTGAAACTAACAAGAAATCTGTGGCGGCGGTGACTTTTTAAACTAGTAAGGCAAACAGGTACACTTTATTTATTAATCATTAAGGGTAAATTAGAAAATATTAGATTATTTGAAATTGCTCTAGTTTATTGGGGGAATGAATCCATTTAAGTAAGAATTTTTGAACTATTTGACGATTTTCCCGAACTTTCAAATTACTTAATTTTTTTATTTCTATATCAAATGCCGTTATAATATTTTATTTACTTAAAAATATTAAAAAGTCTCACGACAACTTTTTAAATCGGAATATTCATTTTTGCCAATGTTAAAAAAGCGCCCTTATTTATTCAATAATTTTTAATATCGTTAGCATATTCCTCACTTTTTCCTGCTCTTCGGTGATACTTGAGGCTCTGGGTATTGCCATTTCACATTACACAATTACAGTACATATAATAATATCTCTACCCCTCATTCTAATCACGAGGATTAGCCCAGAAGTCAAAGACTTGTGCGGGAGAGGGGGCGGCATATTATTATTAAGCAGACCGCATTTGCGCCCAAGAACGACTTACGTTGGTAGGCCCTAACCACCATTCAGTGCAGGAATGAGGGAAACCTGGAAAACCTCATTAATTAGGGGGGTAGTCAAATGTCAACCGGTAGCAATCTCTCACATTGACCCAAGCCAACATTCTTCCACCCTAACATACCCGCAGAGAGGGTGCCAATCTCTCCACGAATATAGCTTATATACGGTCTACCGGCTGCGGGGGTCGAACCCACAGCGATCCAGTCACTTCGATTCAAGTACTGACGCCTTAAACCGCGCGGCCACTGACCGATCCAATATGTCTGAATCTTAACTAAAACGAATCAGAACGACAATAAAATTTTAACTACAGTGCACTGAAATTTTAAATATAATATATTAATAACAGAAAATGTCAAAATATATTAACCTATCTCTGTTGCACTCTCATAGAGACGAGGCATGCCTCTGAAGGGCCTTCTTTCTCTCTTTCATATCCTGAGTATATGCTATTGGTATGAGACATCCATATTGGCAACAATGGCAACACATGGCTCAGTCCGACAACACGAAACTCCGCCCACCTAGGGTAAAGCAGAGCAGCCTGACAAGATATCTAATTATAACACCGGTCTATTTCTCATTAATTTTACATTCAATTTACTTGCATGGTGTATTTGATAACAGCACTATGATTTGTTAAATAAATGAACTGTTATAATATTTATTTTCTATGGATATTTAAAAATTGTGTTGCCCTACTCTCCCGTATCACGTTTGTCGGCAAGTATGAAAAGAACTATACTTACGTTTTAAAGAAAGTACGGATATCAGCATCTTTCTTGTTTTAACACCTTATCTAGTTAATATTGAATGTTTGGAAAGGGCATAAGTTTTCAGAAAACATGTAGCATATCCTATATGTAATCCAGTCATTTCTGAGTTATAATAACCATCTTTAAAACTTTTTTCGTGTTATATTTAGGCATCAAATTTTTTAAATTCCATAAAATCTAAACATGTACAGTGTATATATTCATATGAGAAGAAATTTAATTTTGTATGCTATTTATATTTCAAGGTAAGTAGTAGGGAAATTTATTAATATACTTTTACACTATAAAAGCGGTTAAAACATTATGCGACACATGTATGCAAATAAAATTAAGCAGAATTATTTTCCAGCTGTACAAACTCTATGATTGTATTTTTCTTTAATTTTGCTTATTAATATGACGGTATTTAGACTTATAACATCATGTTTTATGTTTATAGAATTTTTATGTTATATAATACTAATCGCTTGTAGTGGTCGCTTTTTTATATTCACAATGGTTACCAATAATTCCTGTTTTGTCAAATATATATTTAATTATGTATGTAAATGTTCTGCGAATGCCGTTTGGTTTTGCTAATGCTAACATCAATGTTTACAATTTTTAGTATTTATATTTTAATTGTAACTTTAATGAATACACAGTTTTTGGAATTTTTTATTTTACACGAAAACCTATGCCATAGTCCAAGGTTTATAACATTTTTTTAAAAACTCAAAATTAACGGAAGACTAATAATTTTATGCAAGCTCGTTAGTAAAATTGATGAGAAAAAATTAATGAAACGCCTTGTAACTACCATAATTTTGAATTTTCTGTTATAGAACATTATAGTATTAATTTTTTGGGTACAATATTCCCCCTCCATAAAATAAATATTGACGCATCATTTCCGTACACTGATTAATAGGATTATTATGTAAAAATAAAATTTTAAAATAGAATTTTTTAAACTCTTGAAGATGCTATAATATAACACAACGAAACGTTGACGTTTATGGTTTATTTGTTTTTTCTTTTTATTTTTGAGTTTATTGTTTTTCCGTCGTCAGAACAGGAGGACACCATATATTTGGCTTCTTCTAATGTATCTCTAATAAGTTGCGATGTATTTCAGCTAAAGTATTTATATGGCGAAAATATGGAGGTGTCGATACTTTTAGGTGAAGAGCGTGTCTATCTAGAGAGCCGAGGAAAGAGACTGTGACTGTACGTGTGCGAGTCTTGCCAGTGAGGATAATCTGACTTCATCTTTGTTCTGTTGGGTTTTTTATTTGCTGCAGCTCCCGGTGTTGACCTGCCTCTGGTTGCCTGAGGCGAACTTGAAACAGCCATCATTTATAAGTGTAGCGATACGAAGAACTTGATTCTGAGTTGCCTTTGCTTTAAGATGTTGATGACCTTACATATGAACCCTGTTTCTGTGGCGTTTTGAAGCCAATTTGAACCCCCATACATAAACAGCGCCACAGCACTCAAATTACTTTACAGCCACCTATTTCCTCTTTAGATTTATTCATTTGTTAATTTTGATATAATTTCTAATTCAATTCTCTTACTTTATATCTAGGTACATATAAAATATGAAAAAGCTAGTTTAAGTAAACAAATGAAAATGTGCATATTGAATTTTCTAATCAAATGATATATATTGACCGTATTTTGAGCTATCTTAATAATTTAAATAGTGTATATTTCACAGAACTAAAGTGCATTTTAGTCTTCATCTACATTATTCTGCATTCTATGGACACCCTTTTGTAATAAATTGTTTTACTCTTCGTGAATTAAATCTAGTTTTAGTCCTTATTAATATTAGGACGGAAAGAGTATTTTTAATCTTTAATTAAATTTATTTGTACTAGATGTACTTTAGTCCCCCTTGTGATAATTTATTTTGCACTCCTTATTTAAAAGTACTATTTATTTTAGCGCCTAATTCCAGGGACTAAATTATACATTTTTTTGTCTCAGAGATTAGATGTATTTGCACTAGGTACACTTTAGTCCGTTTATATTATACATACACGTTTTTACATTCCACGGACTTAAATATTGTTCTAGTTTGTAATTAACTTTACCACTACTAATATGCATCTACTGACGCTGAGATATCTGGTATTGCACTTTAGTCCTTTCATATGCATTACACTATTTTGCAAATCGTGGATTAAAAGTACCTACTGTTTTGGTTCTTAAATTCATGATATAACAGTTCTTGTAATCCTTCATGAATTGAATTTACTTGAACTAGATGCACTTTAGCCCCTTCTTATAATACTTAGTATTATTTTATCGCTTAAATCCAAGGACTAAAATATAAATTTCTTTAGTATTTCCGGAATTAAATGTATTTGCAGTAGATATACTTTAGACCGTCCTCTTAATACTTTATTTTGCAGTCGGTGGATTAACAGTCCTATTTTAACGCCTAATTTCAGGGACTAATATATTAATTTGTTAGTATTTGCAGCAGGTATACTTTAGTCCGTTCATATTAATACACAATTTTACAGTTCATGGACTAAGATAATTTTAGTTCTCATGGTTTAAATTTACTTTGCTAATACTAAAATGTATCTACTGATGATGATACGTCTGATGTTGCTATTTTGCACAACGTGGATTAAAGCTACTGTTTTAGTTCTTAATTTCATGTAGGAAACGGATACTTTTAGTCCTTCAGGAATTGAATTTATTTGTACTAGATGCACTTTAGTCCCTTATAATACTTTTACACTCCATAGACTAATAGTAAAATTTGCAATATAAATTGTTTAGTCTTTGAGGGATTAGATATATTTTTACTAAATACACTTTAGTCCTTTCATATTAATTTTCGTTTTTATATCCCTAGACTAAAAATATCATTTTAATTTGTAATCTCAAGAATATTAGTTATTCGCACACAGTCCCTTGACATTAATGCAGCATTTTACATTTAGTGTATAATACACTATTTTGTGCTTCATGAAAAAGTGAGGATCACTTGGATTAACAGGATTATTTTAGTGTACTTTAGTTCTTTCGTACAAATAATACACTATTTTTCACTTTTCTAACAAAAACATTTAGTAATACAATTATTCAAACGGTTGTCAAAATTATTTGGTAGGTGTTAAAGTGTATTATTTATAACACTTAGTTTTAATAATTTTAACATATGTTACCCACTATAACAGATTCCTAGGAATATTCTTTCTGGACATTTCAGTATACAACATCGAAATTGTGAGTGATCTTAACAAAGAATATTATTTATATATATTTTAAAGTATAACACATCTAATTAATAAATAGAATAATGAAAAAATGAACGAATATACTTAATACCTTATCACTTTAACTAGTACTTTTTGGCAGTATGCACTTGTTAACTTCTACGTAGTTGAGAAAGTGCGTTTAAAATGTTTTATTGGTGTTAATAAGAGGATGCAAACTTTTAATGGCACGCTTAATTCAGTTGATTTCAAGTAAATCTCTTAAGTGATTAATTTAGAGATAGAAAATAAACATGTAGTGTTTATTTCTTTGGATAAGTAGATAATAGCGCCTGGTTAATGAAGATAAATAGTCTTATTCAACACATAAAATAAATGTTCCATGAAAAATTGTTTTATTGTCGGTTTACGAGCTATATGACAGTCTAAATTGTTTAAATTTTTAAGATATTTATTGTGGTCACTTAATCATTGTTTCAATTCATTTTTTTTGCGAAAAAAGGCTAACTGATTTTAAATATACAAGGGATTTCTAAAACGAGTGAGGAATGAAAGAGAGAATTTCTGAGGATACAAAAAATTTAAATAAAAATGGGATGAGGTAAGTTCCATTTTCAATCAAAAATATTACCTTTGGGATTTGACAAAAGCAGCTAATGACGTCATCAATTATATATTTTCCAGAAACATACCCAGTTTTTTTCATGTTCGTTACCCATGTTAAAGTATTTGTACGTTTATTTCAAACTGTAACTTTACGTTCCCCATGTAAAATCGGTAGACACTTCACCACCGCAACAAAGGGTTTCTAATGGCCGTATTTAATAGGAAAAATTATCGGAACCGTAGTGGTTATTATACGCGCACCGCTGTCGATTGGTATATTGAAAAGGTCGCAGTCTGCAAATGCGAGTAAACATTGGATTGAATTTCATCCTAATAGCTCTCGACCGTTCGTTAAATACAATCGAAATGAGTTTTTGAAAATAATCAACAAATGCAAACAACGGGTTTCTAGAGGCCTGTGCTTTCGTTCGGGTTTACCTTTAATTTACACATGATAGCCTCACATAGGCATGTAACCCTTAAACTATTGCTTTTACTCCGGTTTATCGCTGCCTAGTGTATGAAACGAGGGGTAGCCATGGTGAATTTCACTGTACAGGAAGGAGGTAAAAACATAAATAACTGAATACCTATAGTTTCTTCGGGAATGATGTGGAGTATTAAATTCCTATTCCAAACAATCTACTTCCATTAAAATTGTTTCTACATCCATTTCAGTAAAATGTGTACACGTATATGACCAACGCTATTAAAATATCTTATTTTTTTCACTTACACATTAGATCTCGCATCAAAATTATAGAATTTATAAATACCTAACGTTTAAACTAGTGTGGTAATCGACTAGACAGGCAATGTAGTAAATGTGAACTGTTTTCAAATTCCAGTTCGGAACATTCTAAAATAGAGGTTATATTAATAACGTTGATTTTCAAAGACTTTGGGCCAAGTAAATTTAATTCGACATTTTATTGACATTATTTATAGTTTGGAACGTTCTAAACCTGACATTGGAAAAAATGGAGTACCAGAAAAGCATAATTTTCATATTTAGGTGGATAAAGTCTTTATATACAAAAAATTCCACCTTTTTAAAAACTTTTGAAACTAAAAATATGTTTTTTTTACTGTATTTTAAAGGTATTTTAAGCTAATATAAATCAAATCTCCTACAATTCCTATCAATGAAGTCATATGTATGATCTCTGATACCAAACATCTAGGTATGCAAATGAACAATTCCACAGGCAAAGCTCTATTCAATAATTATCTAAAGAAAATAATTTATATAAATTTACTAACCTCTATAAATATCTAACTTCACTTTTTGGCAGGACAAATTCAACCACAATAGATGAGATCTGACCTATTTCTGCATTTTTAGGATTGCTTCTTCAGGTGGCCTCCTTTGAATTGAATCAAATATCTAACTATAAAAATTAAAATTATTTGAAGTTAAATATCGCCAATGACAAAAAGTGAATTGAATAATAAGGAATATATGGGTAGATATTGTGGGTGTAATTCAACGCAGGTTGGGGCTTTTGTCCACTGAGTAGTAAGTTTCACACAATATTATTAATACCCAAAAATATATAAAAATATGTTCCTACAATTTTTTTCATTATTCGTCATTATTTGTCCCCAGCCATAATTTCACAATTTTTGCATATAGGTTAAGAATCACCCTGTATGTAATTTAAAACTGATTTAAATAAATATTACATTTTATAATATAATTGTGAAAATTTCAGAACACAACATATTTCCAGCAATGAGTGGACAATCTATAGAGTGGTCCATATTGAATGGCATAGAATAACAGTAAGTTGTAGACGTCAAAATAATAGAATTTAGCCAAATATGCCTTAGTAGAATGTCGTGAATTTATATGTCAAATTTATTCCATGATTTAGACACCTTGGCGTAAAAACTTGAATATGGAGAATTTTGGTTAAATCTTACTATGATGTCTACAATGTTACTGTATGACCTATTTATCACGACCACTCTGTATATTATCTGTTATTATAATTTTACTTATTTTATGATACTTCATTAAGATAGAAAGTAATTTTATAGATTGTGATAGACCTTTTATAATTATTTGCCGTATGGTAATTGTTTAAATTTTGTTGTACATATTTCATTTGTAATATCACTATAATTTTACATGTTATATTTTTATAGTGATTGTACAAATAGGTAGGTAATTGTTATTGAACTGTACAGTATATATTTGTCGAAGTATTGTAATTTTACATCTTTCTGCATTATAATGTAATTTATCTGGAATTTTACAGTGAGCTGTAATTTTTCCTAGGATTAGTGAAATTACAATTGGTTATATGTAATTTTGAACTTACTGTGTCACAATTATCGATATAGAGTTTTCGTTGTAATTGCAAATTCCTTGTAAATTTGATATTATAATTAAATGTTTAATTTGTCTGTAAATTTACAGTGTTGTCATTTTTCCTCGGATTAGTGCAATTACAATTGATTATATGCAATTTAGAACTTATTGTGTCACAATTATCGATATAAAGTTTTCGTTGTAATTGCAGATCCCTTAAGAATGTAATTTACTGACCTTAAATGTGAAATTTTATTAAGGGTAGTAAACATGTTTCTCAGCGTGTTTCAGAGAACGAATCTAAACTAAATGCCAATGTAAAACTAATTGTTTGAAAATCAGATACTGGATCGAGACTCTTTTATGAACCCTATAACCGAGTATTTTTTATGTTGTTATTATAAATATAAGGGAATAGTACAATTCCCGTAAATTTTGCAAGTTTGCAATTTTACACTTACGATCAAATGTAATTTTACATGATGTTTATAAAGTGATTGTATAAATGGGTAATTAAACTGAAAATTTACACTGGAATACATTTCTTTAAGTATTGTAATTTCACTGTAATTTTACTTATACAACAGACTGTATTTTTACATATTTCACTCAATGTAATTTACCTATAATGTTCCAGTGAGTTGTTATTTTTCAGGATTAGTAAAATTACAATTGGTTATAATGTAATAATATTGATGTAGGTATGTTGTAATTGCAGATCCCTTAAAAAATGTAATATTATATTATAATTAAATGTTTATGTTACAGACCTTAATGGTGAAATTTCATTAAGTGTACAAAGCATGTTTTTCAGTGTGTTTCAGAGAACGAACCTAAATTAAATGCCAATGTACAACTAATTGTTTGAAAACCAGATACTGTATCGAGACTTTTTTATAAACCGTATAAAAATGACTGCTTTCGCCCACAGCAACCGAGTATTTTTTATGTTGTTATTATAAATATAAGAGAATAATATTGCACAATCTCGAGCTGGATTCAAGGAGAACTAAGTAGTCCCCACTGCTGCAGATCTACACTGGCTCAGTAGTCAGTAAATAATTAGTAATTATCTTATACGTAATGTCAACATGATAGATTACAATAGTCTCGCCCAAGTATATAGTATTGCACAATAGAAATGCAATGTTAAGTGTACGAGACAAGCTGAAATAGTTATTGAGCCAACTATAATAATTATCTACTCTATATCAGTTGAAAATTTATTTATTTGCCTTACAGTACAAAGTATTACATATTCATATTAAGAATACAATCTATAAAAAGGAGAGTACTAAAATTCAACATCAGTGGATAGAAATCGCCCAATAACAAATCCAAAAGTAGAAGAAAAATCTGTATTAACCTCAGTATTATATGAATCAAGCATTAAATACATGGGAGAGAATTTTAAAACGTGTGTATTAGGTGTTGATAAGTAATATGTAGTAAAATGTCTGCAGGTATGAGTCGGGAAATGGGAAATTTTTTATATTTAAAAATAAAACTATACACTAGCAGAAAGTACTCGACAAGCAACAAAATATGTTACAAAATCCGCTTTGCTATCGTTGTTAGTTCCATGGCTTGCTAGCATAATATTACTCTAGCTCCCACCATTTTTCTCGAAAACGCCACAGGTACAAATCTGAAACTGGTGGTACAAATTAGCAACAAAATATTGACAAAATATCCACCACTTGTTTTTGGCGGCGGTATTTTATTTTTCATTTTAGAGGAACGCAAAGCAGCAACAATTTTTTAACTGAATGGGCAATATACCATTTTTCTCGAAAACGGCGCAAGGTACAAAATTGAAACTTGTAGTACAAATTAGCAATAAAATGTCCACTACTTGTTTTTGGGGGCCGCTAATGTTGGCTTGCCAAGGTAACAGACTTCATAAAGAAGCCAGTGATTATCAGAGTAAATTTACATAAATAATTTTTTTAGTGTACTATTTATACCGTTGTATTCTAGTTGTAAAAAAAAACTTTATTTATATTTAACATTACAATATCATATATTACTTCCTTTTCTTTAAATTAATACAGTGACTTGTGCTGAAACAAATGTTTGGCAACTGTGATAAAACTAAATAAATTACTCGATACTCTATAAAAGACCTTATTGTTTTCATTAGATGTACATATTATCCATATACTTCCCCTGGTATTTGTGTTTATTACAATCAAACGTTATATATTTTGTGAAATTAAACATTATATGATATCCATTTCCTTGAACAAGTTCCAGCAAGTTAGACAACAGCAAGATGTTAATGTCACGAACAATTTTTACCAGCAAACTTTTTAATTAAATATAAGACAACGACGCAAGCCTTACTCCAACTGCTGTTCTGAACCCGGTTTATCCTTGGATGTAATAAAGATTTGTGTTACATTTATTAAGAGGAATTAAGTGAAAACGTGTTTATTTGTACACCTTCCTGTCATGGACACTAGCGCTTGTCTGAGTTTGATTATCACAATTTACAGCGTATTAAAAAAATGAGAACAGTTTTTACCATTTGTGATATACATATACAGGGTGTCTGTGAAAGGTTGGGAAATCTCGGAGCTGGATCTCTAATATATTCTGATGAATCTTTTTGACTCAATCAATTAATTTACATGTTTCAAATTATTTATTAAAGTGCAAAAAGTTAGTCACAAAGTAATTTTACATGTGTATTACATACCTGCGTAAAAGTGTTTGAGCACAACCAATTAAATTGCATATTTACATGTAAGGAATGATGAACAAAGATGTAATATTACATGCTTAATGTTATTTTATTTGTTAACACATTTCTTGTATTACTGTGATACTGAGACGTCTCAGCATTATTCCCCTCTTTCAATTTTCTACATATTACTTTTTTATAAAAAAAAATACAGAGTGTTAAAGTTGCAATTTTAAAAGTGATATTTTGTAATAAAAATAACCTTATCACATTTTTTTATTCTAAAATCTTAAACCTACATTGTTCTTGAATAAAAAAGTATACTTGCTATTAGTGTTAGAAATTGACCATTTTCGAGATATTAGTGCTTCAACAATCAGCTGCATAGTTCCTTGTACATACAATATTTTAACGTAGTAGGCACTAGTTTCATTTCATATTCATGTAAAGTGAACGTAAGGGCAATATATATTAATGTAATTTATTTGAAAGAAACTAATGTGTTCTTTATTTCTTTTCGATTTACAAACAACAGTAGGATGAAAAAACTGAATTAAATAAAGCCAGATTGTAGCGTAACTGTCGAAGGAGGTAATAAACCAAGAATAAATACGGGTATATTTGGATGCTCTGTGTTTTTGCCTTTAGTGAACAGCTACAAGTCAGGTAACCTTCAACAAAGTGTGGGTAGCGGTCTTCCACCCCTATCCCCCCGTCCCGCACAGGCCTAATCAAATCCTAACAAGAGCGTTCAATAAACACATTTTATTATTTTTCTCCTTTTAAGCTCGCTATCCCTTTCTGCATCTAGTCGAAAACCAATACTGGGCATCGGATTTGATTTAAAAATAATGCAATTTTTCCAGGGCCAGTACAGAGAGCGAACACCTGTTTAAAGACTTCGGGGCAAAAAATCGTTACGGTAGAACACCTGTGAGTTTGTACAGTCATCGGGATGACAGGCCCAAAAACGCAGCATGTACCACGATTTTTAATAGTAACTGGATAATTGTCCATGAAATGTCAAACGTGAACCTCAGAATAACAAGAAATAATTGAATGCAATGCGACATCATACCAACATTAAGGAAAAACATTGGTTTCACATTTTACAGATATATTGCTAGCAGTTAAAACTCAACCAGTATACAGATATGGAAACCATATGTGTAAAAAGGTGCTAGCACTGATAATCACATCGTAAAAAGAAAGGTATTAAAATTATAAATATAAACAGTAAAATCACAATAAATAGCAGCATACAAATTTTAATTGTAATGTGAACTCATAATTATATTGCAAAGCATGAAAAAATACATTTGGCATTACTGAAATTTTGATCACTAAACAGCTTCCTAAAAAGATTTAATTTTACGGCAACTATTACATTTATATTTTATATTTTACATAAATGTAAAAGTATATCAGCCAACCAATATTTCTATGATACATACATATTGTAAATAATATATGAATTCACTCAGTAATCTAAATAAACCCAAAATTACATTAATGAAATGTTGAGTAAATATGTTTTCAAAAATATTATTTTATTGTAACATTATATTTCTTCATATGATTGATCATGTACATATATGATGACTTAATAATAATAATAATATCTCTACCCCTCATTCTAATCACGAGGATTAGCCCAGAAGTCGAAGGCTTGTGCGGGAGAGGGGGCGGCATATTATTATAGGCCCTAACCACCATTCAGTGCAGGAGTGAGGGAAACCTAGAAAATTTCTTTAATTAGGGGGGTAGTCAAATGTCAACCGGTATCAATCTCTCACATTGACCCAAGCCAACATTCTTCCACCCTACCATACCCGCAGAGAGGGTGTCAATCTCTCCACGAATATAGCATATACGGTCTACCGGCTGCGGGGGTCGAACCCACAGCAATCCAGTCACTTCGATTCAAGTACTGACGCCTTAAACCGCGCGACCACTGACCGCTGACATCAATGGAAACATTGGAATTTGATAGATTGAACGAATCGGGGTATTGTAACAGTTGTCAGTACTTATACTTATATAATTACATTTAAATCTATATGTAAAATTACAGTTAATTCTTAAAATATACAAAATATCAAAATTACATTAACCTGATGAATTTAATAAATAAGTGCTGCAAATGATCTAATTTTGTTGTAAAATTACATTGTGTATATCATTTATAGATTACATTTGTATATATGTGTAATATAAATGTAAAATACCGTGAACTATAAATTTGACTGCATTTCTACATAGGTAAAAGGTATAAAAATGTAGTTATAAACATATTTTATGATTGTATGTTGTGAATTATATGTAAATTTAATTTTAAAACGATGTAGAATATTTTAAATTTTAATGTAAAATCATGATTATTTTAAAAAAATGCGAGACATTATGATAACATTAACGGAAATTTGAATTTATTTAATAAGTACTCGAAAGGATCTAATTTTGTCGTAAAATTACATTGTGTATATTATTTATAAATTACATTTATATATGCTTCTAACATAAATGTAATGTGACCTATAAATTTGCATTTTGACATAAATTCTGTAAAAATATAGTACAAACATATTGTAATGTAAATTGTAAATCATATGTGAGTTTAATTTAAAAAATGTGAAATTATTTTTTTTATTTAAAATTTTGATTTAGTATTACAATTAACAAAAAAAATACAGACATACAGACATTTAAATTACCTTAACGGAATTTCAATTTTATTAAACAACGATTACCCCAACAGATGTAATTTTGTTATTAAATTAAATTGTTTTAAAATAGTGTTTGTAGTACAAATTGCAATTTAATAAATACAAGATATTAAAATTGCATTGTCTAAATTTGAATTTAGTAAACAATTACCCAAAAAGACTAAAAACTAGTTTTTATTGCATTTTTAGTAAATGAAATACAGTATAAATATATTTCATGAATGCATATTGTAAATAATATGTGAATTTAATTTTAAAATAATGTAAAATTCATGTTTTATTGTAAATTTTTATGTTCACTAAATACGGAAGAGCAATCCAGATTTTCTCCACCAACGCATTCGTAATTTATTCAATGTCATTCGTACTAGAAAGAAAACAGAAACACATGATTACACTATTTTAATTTTACATATGTAGCATCATTAATAATGCAACTGTTTGTGCGTTCAGCCTCTATAATCTAACGTAGCAGATGTTTAGCAAACAATACGACAACAGCCAAAGCCTTGAGTTAGGTTATTAGGTAATTAAAATTGGATAATTTTAATTAGCGCGTATAATTGCGGTACAACATAACCAAGAAAGAAGCTGTGATGCAATATTGCATTTATCTGCTAGCTGGTATTGTTAACCTTGCAACTTTAGCCGTAGCAGCAGCGTTCGAGATTTTTATTACCTAAATACAGAGACGTATCTTATCACTGTTATTTCGCAGTAAATACATTTTATAATATTGCCAAGTTAACGACGAGTAAACTACATACAATAATAATTGGTAGGTACTGTTAAGTATACTAACTCCTATTTATTTCCAATTTTTTTATTGTTATGTTGCATTGTACTATTTAACATTTTATAATGTATTATTATTAATCTTTTACGCATTTAAATCAATTGAATATGTTTTATGTAATTTTACAGTTTAAATTATGTACAAGTGTAAAGTGATTATCTGTTTAATGTAGTTTTACTTACAAATACCATTACATATTCTAAAATGTAATTTTAGATATGTAAAATGTTCATAGTAAATAATTAATTGTAGCTATTAGTATATAAAACTTCAAATGTCTATGAAAGTGATATTTATGAAAAACATGTAGTTCTGTTAGTACATAGTAGATACCTACTATGTATATTATTTGCGTTCATGATAATTATAATTATTTAATCGAAGTAAACATATGATTATACGAAATTAAATTTAATCAGCATTTTAATTATGAATGTGTGATGTGTAATTAGGTACTATCAATTTGTAATATATTATAGATGCGCACCTCCATTAAATATTTTAATATGATCCTAGGGTTAGGGAATCATTAGTTTATAGCTAACAGGCATATTTTGCCCTACTAGAATTATTCTTCCACTGATGTACTATACAGGGTCATGTCATAAATTAAGGGGGTGACTCCGCGGGTGATTTTAGATATAGAAGCCTCAATAAATCAGAGCCAGGCTTAAAGTTACCGGTTTCTCTGAGAAAGTTGCATTGTAGTGACGAAAACTGGTGCCGCAACTTCAATTAAGTGGCTATTACGTAGTAATCACTAAATCTACCACCATATAGCAAAAATAACTTCAATTTATGTTAGCATATTTGTAAGTACGCAATCCTCACCATTGAGAATCACTTCTTGGTTTTATAACTTGGTGGGGCGGGTTGGTGTCTGGAACGTTACGAAAACTAAGCTCAAGCACTTTAAAGTTGCCCAAACTTTAAAGTGGATATTAACGGTAACCGCAGCCAAGTCATATCACTTACATATTACTTAGAAGTGACAGTAGCTTTAAAGTGTTTGTAATAGTTTTGGCGACGTATTGGGGACCTTTAACAAACCTGGTGGCACTTGATTATAAATTGTGACAGTTGGCGCGACGTTATTGCTCCATCCATAAGGGATCCTCATCGTACATGAGGTCAAAATTACTTGAAAGTTACTGCTACCTTCAAAATCTACTATGGAGTAACCTTTACCCAATAGTGACCTGTTTCCTACATGACCTTCCAACGCTAAAAAATACATTATTACTAGCTTTATCCTGTGTATATGTGTAAAATGGGTAGCAACAGAAAACCTCATAGAATGAAAACTTTTCGGCAGTTTTATAGAAACTAAATCAACAAACAGAAAGTGCTACAATTCTTAACCGTTATTGTTTTTCGAGTTGAAAGACATCTTTAAAATTTACTAATTCTGGGAATTTTAGAATGCACCTAAGCGAAGCGCAAGTGTCTTCAGGAGCACTTAAAGAATCTCTTTGGGAATAGTTTAAATGTTCTGGCCAAAATAATGATTTGTCATTTTCCCACTTGTATGGAACGACACATACATTTTTTTCATTTTTTCCCTTTTGTAAACACTATTTTAAAACTCATTGTACATATACACTAGATATAAAAAATGCGCGAAATGTGAGCTGTTACCATGAACCAAAAAAAATTACAATTTTAAGGTTATGACCAATGAAAGTAAAGTGGCGAAACAACGTTATTGTAGCGTTGCTACCACCTTTCATTGGTCGGAAAGTTGATGGGTTAGTGCCATTGGTAACTTGTTTGATGAATGTAACTAAATAGTAAGATAGGTACCTACTTTTAATTTCTGCCACTTTAAGTATACGTTTTAGGTGTATATTACTTCAAAGTTCTATTTTCAAAAGCACTTAGTTTCAAAAATAACCCTAGACTGATCCGTGTGGCGCAAGGATTTATTTAATTAATCTTAATTTTTTTCAGAAGTGTGACAAAAACCCAATAAAACTAAAATTATGCCACAAATAAATAGTTTCAGACAATATATAGTAATTTATTTCATCTCCGAAAGTTTCGTCTATCTACATCAAACAACTTAATTTATGACATGAACTTATAAGTAATCATTATCTGAATTTTGTATGACATATGTATAAATATATCTATCACTATTAGTTTATTACTTGTTCAATTCCAGTATCTGTATAAATCCTTAGTGCGATTCAAAGTCGTAAATGTTGTTTAATACACATGTACAAATACAATCAAATTATATTCGACACGATAAATGCTACCTCATCCAAGATGTCAAAAAAACTAAGCTCTAAAAGTTTTTTTATGAACATACAAATACTACTTCTGACCTTTGGGTGGACAATCTGGTGTCGTTAAATCATTTTAGCGAGTTACTTAGTAACGAATTTTGTTCCATAAAACTTAAAAGAGGGCAAACTAGTTTTAAACAGGCGTATAAGAGGTAAAAAAAATGTTGTCTAAAATAATGTGTCCACTGCTAGATGCGTGAGGTTATCGCCACTTGAGTCGTGACGCCAGTTGACACCGCACTGATAAAGATTACCTCAAGATATTAAAACAAAACTTATTTAAATGGTTTTGTGGTTATCTGATGTATGCTTGGCTTCTGTATTCGGTATTTCGTGATGCCTTACCGTGTCTTCTCCCCCCTTTCGTCTCTCCTCTGGCTTGACGCTGATGGAGTCTTCGATCCATCTTCGATGTAGGAATATGCGTTGGACGTTTCCATGAAATTTTCTATTGAACGGAAAACTTTTCTTCAAAGGGAAATTTCCTTTGAAACATGAAGACGTTTAGGAACACATAAAACTGTATCAGCGTTGGTTTTGTTATAATTAATTTCCAATAAAAAAGAAAAATGCGACTCTTTCAAAGGAACGTCTGATGTATACGAAAGTTAAGAGCTAAAAAATTTTCGCATAAATCTGCTGGCTTTTATTCGGATAATAATAACATGAACAAAATCAAAAAGTATTTGCTGTTATCGGAAGTTTAAAAAAATGCTATTAGAATAAATAAAGCTTTTTCTATTACCAACAAATAAATAGTGTATTGTAGTTGGAACAAGAGAAAACATTTGCAACAAATATGAGCAGAAATATTTAAAACTGAACTCTGCATTATTAAAGCACGATCAATCCAAACTCCAAAAAAACTTGACAGATAAATCTTAAAATTTAATCATATTTTATATCACCGAGAGAAGTAAACATGCAAAAAATTATCAAATTAAAATGATATTTAATGAGTTCAGGTTTCTCAACAAAAAAATTCTTAACTGCAAATTATAATGAACACTACTGGAAGGGTTAAAGATGAAATTCCACTCCTTTATATGAGAGTGTTATCGACAACTAGTCATCTGGACTGGCCATTTGTCCGACATTCTTTTTCATTTATAATAGCATCGATGTACTTAAATAAAAAAGTAATACATCATTTACATACTTCGTTTCATTTCAGTTGAAAAGTGGGACACTCCTTGAAGGACCTTTTGGGAAGGTCTGTCACCTTCCCAAAATTTCCCACCTTATCTGTAAATATCCCGTACTATTTTAGCGGTAGTCTGTGGTTTTAGCGAAAGCGTAACATGTACAACTGGCAAATTTGTAAGAAATAAGGCACCGCACACAAGTATCTCAACATTAACAGTCCGAATGTGCAGCAATTATACTCAAAATGCGGAAATTTGCCTGTCCAACGTGCCCTATGACCTTTTCTTAGAACCGCGAGTAATGTGGCAACGGCAGAGAAACAAGTAGTGTAAAAATTGTTAATAAGACGCTGTTAAACATGACGCTCGACCGGCTAGTGGTAATCCCGTATTTTTTATATAAAACATAAATCATTTAGTTGAAGACAGTAACTGCATCTGCATGAGTTACAGCCACTGATATACTGTAATGTATTGCGAGGGGCATACATAGGAAAAATTGTGATAGGATATATCTTAGCCAGTTTCAGTACATGTGTAATTATAAAGTCGATGTCAAATAAATCAGGATTCTTTTAAACCATATCTTGTTACCATAAAGTTAAAGAGGTACACTATAATCTGACTTGTAAAACACCACAGTATATTTCAATAACTTATTTCTTCATCTAAACATAAGCGCTTTACAATTTCTACCCGTAGATTCTAGTGATAACAGTGTATACACTGACAGAAAGCGTTGCTTTCATTTTTATAACTAACAAGTTTTATGCTCAGAATTAAAAAATACGCTTTATCTTCGAGCACATATGAAACTATTTCGCGAAAAAGTAAAAGTAGGATAAATGTAGTTTCTTTTTACACTCCGTGGAATAAAAGTAGGTACGGTTTTAGTCTCTAATTTTATAGTTACTTGCACTAGATACACTTTAGTCCCATTATTGTTAGTTCTCATTAGACTTCATGGGCTAAAATTTTAGTCTGTGGAATAAATGTGTGCCACTAATTTCAGAGAAAGGGCAAAAGTGTTACTTTACTGAGGACTAAAGTGTTACTTTTTTAGTTCCTTTTACACTCTGTGGACTAAATACACTTTCGTCTTTTCCTTTTTAGTTCATTTACAGTCTGTGGAATAGTGTGTGCTACTAATTTCCGGCTATAAAGTATCACTTTTGGTCCTTAGGAATTACTTGCGCGAGACACACTTTAGTCCCTTTTACACTTTGTAGAATAAATGTATGTCAGTAATTTCTGGAAATAATGAGTGACACTTTTAGCTTCCTGGAATTAAAATGCTTCCACGTCCCCTGGAACTTAAGTTTCTTGCACGGCACACACTTTAGTACCTTCTTTAACTTCCTTTTACACTTTGTGGAATAAATATATGCCACTAATTTCAAGGAATAATGAGTGTCACTTTTAGTTTCCTGGAGTTACTTGTACTAAATATAGTTAAGTCCCTTTTGTAATTTATTTTACACTCTGTAGAATGAACATGCACCACTCTTTCAGGAAATATAGTATCACTTTTAGTCTCCTGGAACTTAAGTTTCTTGCACGACATACACTTTAGTCCTTTCTTTTTAGTTCCTTTCACGCTGTGGATTAAATGTTCGCCTCTAATTTCAGAAAATAAAGTGTTATTTACAGTCCCTGGAATTAAAGTTTCTTGCACGAGATACACTTCAGTTCCTTCTTTTTTAGTAGGTACCTTTTACACTTTGTGGAATAAATGTATGCCACTAATTCCACGGCATGACAAAGAGTGTCATTTTTAGTTCCATGGCATTAAAGTTTCTTGCAGTAGGTAGCAAAAGGTAACTTTTAGTCCTTCAAGGATGCACTTTAGCCCCTTAAAGACACAATACGGATTTGTGATAATGCAAGGCAAATACTTGTTAAGGTAGTTTGAAAGCTGGTAGAAATAGAGTGTGGTATTTATCTTTGATATATTTATTTTATTACGATATTTGATAATGTATATACATAATTCAGAACGGAAGTGCTTTTTACATTTTAGTCTTTTGATAGATAATATCCCACTATGATCCCGCTTATGTTTTCCATATACTAAATAATTTACAAATGCGGTTTAAGTTAATATCGCAATAATTTTACTTTGTTGTATAGCATTTGGCTGTCAGTTTTTTTTACATAAATGGATAACGTAGTTTGTATAATAGAACTATTTTTTTAGACACTATAAAGTTAGCAAATATACTATTGCCAGTAATATACAGAATTCCATCTTCCAATTTGTCACTATAGTGAAATATTTATGTTAGTGTATCTACAGCGAGTTTTATCATGTTTCTCAGTGTAACGAAATTATTTTCAAATTTATAACAGGTTATGAAGGAACTGAAGCCAAACCCTTCATCAAGTTATATATATTTTTTGACGGTTTAAAGTTATCTAAGAAAATAGTCCCAGCGCTATAAGAGATTCTCGACTAGTAAGTAATTGTTGTAATAGCCCTGAATATTTAACCATATAATTCAAAATTAATTATAAACCCTAGGCCATGGAAGCAGATAGCGGCAATAATAAATCTAATACACAAATCTTTTAGGTTTAATGACCATCCTATATTGTAACCTGTACACTGACTGCCTCTCGACTAATACCCAACACACCAGCCCATCAAACCTACTACGTAGTAGCAGTAGTTGTAGTAGTACTAGAAAGAGAGATACTTAAACCGGTTTTCATTTCCAGCTGATGTGCTTTTTATTTCTAAACTTTTTCTTCGTTTTTTGTGTAGGTATACCCACCTCAGCATGTAAGAGTGATCGTAGCCGGCCAAATGGGCGCAGAGGGTAATGTCAGCCTCTTCGAGGCGAGGACTGGTTTGGTCCACCAGGTCTGTATTTAGTATCCTGTTGGTCACTATCATTACGCTCTATATTTATATTATGCACATGAAGTGTATAAATATCGAACATCCTGGATATTTGCATATTTTCGTCGTTTTTTAAATCCGCAGGTTCAGATACGTCTATCGTTCCAGTGTGCGAAATGATACTTCCAAGTTACATTGAACGCTACTGTGTCTAATTAAAGTCCTATCACCATCTAGTTACAGAAGGACGTTATTTTGAAATTTTTTTGTAATATACTAGATTTTCTACAGCTTCTAGCAGAAATTAAATTTAAAAAGCTGCAACGGAGTAATATTCCATACTGAAATGACAATACATTTAAATACAGGGTGTTTCTTATGTAGAAGTCAAAAATCCAGGGGCGTATTCAGGGGCCAAAAATAAGGTGTTTTTTTGTTATATTATAGTTTGTTATGTAAATGTGTCTATACAAATATGTAAAGGGACTATGGTTTTTCAATTGCTATCCTTTAATTCTATTTACATTACGGAAGATGCAATTATCACCCTGTATCCTGTCTTCTGGTAACAAAATAATCTACAAAGGTACAGCAAATATCAATTATAATTGTTAGAAAGGGTAATACATTTAGACATTTTTTTGTCTAGGTTTTATTCATATCGCCATTATTTATTGGGTTTCTACAACTAACTAGTCTCTGAAAGATATTTTTTTCAACAACTATATGTAATTTGTGTTTAAAATTCATTTTTCAGTCAAAGGAGACTTGCAAAATTTCAAAGTTGCGTAGTTTCTTATAACAATAATACCTAACCCAGATGAAGACGTGAAAAATCAAAATAGAGCATAGAACAGCTACCGATGGTGGTACTATTTATTGCAGGTCATCTTGCGCATACTAACCGTCATTAGGGTCTAATGCAGGTGTTGCTGTGACACAATCGACATCGTGGAGGAGTGGCTGATACTGTTTTTATTTGGACACGGCGACACAATGTCATCCCTTAGGGACAATTCCTCATTAAAAAATATACCTACTTACTCGACCCAAGTCAGGATAATTTATGATTTGACTTGTTTACATGCTGTCTTGTTTTTGTGTACAACCAATGTTCTGAAATGTTTGAACTGATATCCTCCGCGTCCAGGGTTGCCACATCTGCAAGGGACGCAAAATAAAATTCCTCAGCAGTAAAATGAATAATTAAGTGTTGACATATAGTACAGTGCGTCTCAAACTGGATAGTATTAGCCTGCTGTGAGGATACAAAGAATTTAAGTAAAATTTGGGACACGTGTTAAATGGGATGAGTAAGCTCCATTTTCAATCGAAATCAATCCAATCGGCAGTTGTTGATTATTTAATTACGATTTAGTGTGATACTTGGAAGTGATATGGCAACACTGGATTAACTATTGCTTTCCTTGTAGCGTTTGAAACAGACGTAGGGCTAAAATATGGTCCGGTTATGAAAATTATTATGCTCTATTGTGTCTTAAAACAGTGCAATTAGATGTAACAAAAGGAATAGTTTGGAGACTGTAATTGATGTGAACTGTAACCCGTTATTAGTCCAAGACAAGCCTATTGTAAGACTGTTCTTACTAGAGAAAGCACCGTGTCAAATTATAATACTAGCCTTGATTCATTATTTAGGGTACTTGCTCTGTAAGATCTACTCCTATATTCAAATTAATCAAGAAGGCTTTATTCTGCGGCGGGATATCGTATCAACTACAATGTAAAGCGATGTTGCCAGAAAAAAAGTTACGTTTTTGCTTTAGATTATCTATATATTTGAAGATATGCTTCAAAATTTTATTAGATATCGGTGCCATCTACAATGGGATTTGGAAAAATTTCGCTTAAGCTCTGTCCTGTGACTAACAAAATCAAAAAATACCTTTTCGTTATCGCGGCGGGTAATTTTATGTGGATATATCTGTATATACAATTTTTTATTAGAATTATTATACTTATATGTTACACTTTAAAAATTGTAGACAGTTGAATGACCCGCAAATTTAACGTATGCACTATAAAGCATAGGCGTACGTGTTACTTGCAAATGACAGTTCAGTAAATATAGATAAAATTAGCACTTTCCCTTTTCACAATTAAAGAAACATTTAATTTTCATATATATTTAAATACTCACCTATTTAAATTGCTTATAATCTGGGTATATAATATCTTTTGGAAAAGTATACATACATTTAATACTCACTCTTATTTATGAGTAAAGTTGAAGAATTAAATCAGCCACTCCCGCATGTTTGGATTGTGTCATAGTGACACCTGCGCTAACGTATTGTTGGTAAAAAAGCAAAAACTCCCATTGTCCGCAATTGTAATAATTCAACCAAAGCGTGTGAAACAACTATGTGTTATATACTATCAGTCAAGGACCTTGGCTGCTTCTCGTACTACAATTTGAAGTTGTAATTTTAATACTGAAACAACAAACAATATCGAGGCTCGTAAAAAGGCAGCAGATGTTCCACATAAAAAATATAAATAGGGAAATCCTATATATTTTCGTTGTAATGACTTATATTACTAACAAAGACAGTAAATAAACATTAGCCCTGTCGTGTGTCTAACTAAACGGTTATAGAAATAGAAACTCGTATAAGTTTTATTAACACTTGTGGTTTTCAGCACAAAGGCTACCTATCCTCGTTAAAGCTAACTGTTTAAAAATCTACCACTGCTATATCTACAGAATGTCTTAAATTAAAGAGCGCAGTGGTGTCAAGGCAAGGTCAATTAAATCATCATGTCAATGAAAAAAGAACAACCGAAAATCGCTTTTGTGTTATTTTGTCAAAATGGCATTTGATCATTTTATATTTACATATTTTACAGCAATTAATGAAATGAGAAAAGCTATTGTGACGTTTTTGACTGGTGAAAAATTTTAGACCACAAACGATAAAATAATACATTACAATATACATATTACAACAAATTAAAGCGGTCGTTAAAAAAATTCAGATACCTCCTTGCTAAGTAATTTGTCGCTAAAGTTTTGATTAATTGGACTTAGCGATTTATCGCTTTAAATTATAACTGCAACCATAGTCCTCAGCAATGCTTAAAAAACAGCAGGTGAGAAATGTCACATTGCTTTGTGGCTACATTGCTAGCTATAAATTGAAGATGATATGCGACAAAGTGATATTTGAAACATATTACCGGAAATTAAAGCGGTCATACTAAAACTCAAAGCGACTTCTACTCACTAAGCAATTTATGGCAATAGCTTTGAATAGTTCAGCTTGAGATAGACGTTTTATTTGTTGAGTTCACGATCGTTCTCTAGCGATAAATCGCTCCACATTCTAGCGACAGTCACGATTTTCAGCAGTTTAAAAAAATCTCTGAAATGTCAAAAATAATTACTTTCATGTAAGTGTTCGAGACCTTGTTTTGTGACTATATCGTTAGCGATTTGTCGCTAAAGTTTTGATTAGTTCTCCTTGAAATAGATATTTTTATTTCGTTGAGAGCACGATTTTGCTTTAGAGATAAATCGCTCGAAATCCTAACTGCTTCCACAATTTTCAGCCATACTTATAAAAAGAAATGTCAAAAATAAATACATTCTGGTTAGTGTTTGAGACATTATTTTGTGGCTATATCGTTAGCGATTACTGCTAGCGATAAATTGAACACAGCGTGCGGCAAGATAATATGTCAAACATGTTACAGCAAATTAAAGCGGTCATATTAAAATTCTAAACAACTTATACTCGTTAAGCAATTTGTTGCTAAAATTTTGATTAAATCGGCTTGAATTGGTTATTTTTATTTTGTTTAGTTCTCTATCTTTCTCTAGCGATAAATCGCTTGAAATCCTAACTGCAAGCAATCATACCGTCATCCGAAGTGTTCAAAGCATTATTATATCGTCGTCGGTTACAGGTCGTCCGCGATTTTCCACTAGAAATAACTCAGAGGCAACACAACAACAAAACGTTAATCAAAATATTCACAACCGTACTAGTATTTGCAGTTTTAGTCAGTTTGGTTTTATATTTTATTTTATCGCTGCATCTTCCACGACATTTCTCTAGCGATAAATCGCTCTCTAGCGGTAAATCGCTCTCTAGCGGTAAATCGCTCTCTAGCGGTAAATCGCTCTCTAGCGTGAACAAACTCCTTGTTTGAATACAGATTTTTCTTTTTGAAATGTTTGTTAATAAAAACAAACAAATGATAGTAAGTAAACTCTGCGCCCTCGGATCAGTCAAAGGTCATGTCCAACGAAGGTATTTCTTGCATTCTATAAAAAATGCTATGTTTTGTCGCAACATGTCCACAATTTGTCGTTCGCGATAAATCGCTCGCCAATCCGATCGACCCTCGGATAGAAGAGAACCTACCGGCATGATCCGAATGATAAAAAAGGGGCCCGACGTTGAGAAGAATAAAGGAGCATCAATCCGAGAATGAGTTGTGCAGTATTTGCAGTAGTGCATCACCAGGTGGGCGGACTAGTGGCTGGTGCCTGGAGTTCACCGGTCCAGCGGAGTCAGCGGCAGCGCTGTCGGGGTGCAAGTTGGCGAACTACTTGACAGATCGTCCTTGTTGGACTGACTCCACGCGCCCCGCACATGTGGCGCACGGCGTGCATCAACACGTGTGACATTTATGGGTGCAGGCTGGCTGCACAGCGGTCTGGCTTGCCCCGCGTTCATTAGCTACCATACAGGGCGATTTTGCTGCCAAGGTGGAAGTTTCGATTTTGAAGGGGATGGAACGAACAAATCAAGGACAAAAATCTTTAAACGCAAAACATTAAAAAAAAGTGCGTTTAAGTTTAACACTAAAATTTATATTTAATCAAAGATGATTCTAATTGTATATTCCTTAATTAATACTCCCTTTTAGTTTTAGCTAACTAATACAAGAACCAAAGATTTTTTTGATTCGTAAGCTTGAACACTGACTTGAGGGATTAAAACACATGGTAATTTTTCGCGAATCAAAATTGGCACTTTAATTTTCTAGTTTACACTAAAGTGTGAAAACCAGAAAAGCTTTTTTAATTCATGTAATCTAATCTCTTGAATATTTTACACTTCGTGAATGAAACTAGCTGTTCTTTTCACACTGTAAATATAAATTTGAAAAATAAAGTGCATTCTGAGATATTAGCTACATACTTTAGTTTTAAGGTACATAAGTTAATTTTTTGCAGCTCGTGGCTTAAGATGACTGAAATTATCAATCAAGGAATGCAAGAAGGAAATTTAATTCTTCGGAAATTAACATTGCCACTTTAGTTCTTAAATTATATAGAAGAAACAATAAACTAACTGAAGTGTATTTTGTAATTTTAGAAATGAAGCGCTATTTCTGGGATAATTCTTTTAATAAGTAGCTTGAACTTTGGTTCATAAATTTATATTGAAGGACTAAAGTGTCGGAACTAAATAAAATACACTTTAGTTCCGTGTATAAGCTATGTTTGCGAATAGTGGCTCGCCATAGCATATTAATTTTTGTCAATACATGATTTGATTACAACTAAAATTATTCAGCTATTATGTCGTGTAAAACGTAAACTGAAACTATTTAATATTAAATTGACACTTTAGTTCTCAAGGTTGTATTGAAGGATTAAAGTGGTGAGACTAAAATGCACTTTAGTCTCTAAACTATGATGTAAGCGATGTTTTGTGAATCCTAAGTGCGTTGAAGTGATTTATACACTATTTAATAGTTGGCGTGTGGCACAACACAGAGAGTGACTCACCAGTAGCAGCTTATACTTAAATTTGTGTAGTAGATGACCTGCTATAATTAACATAGGGCTTAAAATTGACATTTTACTTATCAAATTTGTATTGAAGTATTAACCGACGAGGTTAAAATGCGCCTTAGTTTCTAAACTGTGTAAGCGATGCTTTGTGAATCCGGAGTACCTTGAAGTGAACTATACACTCTTTAATAGTTGGCGTGTGGCACAACACAGAGTGACTCACCAGTAGCAGCTTATACTTAAATTTTTGTGATAGATGACCTGCTATAATTAACATAGGGCTTAAACTTGACATTTTACTTCTCAAATTTGAATTGAAGTATTAACCGACGAGACTAAAATACGCTTTAGTTTCTAAACTGTGTTGTAAGCGATGCTTTGTGAATTCGGAGTGCTTTGAAGTGATCTATACACTCTTTAATAGTTGGCCTGTGGCACAGGCAAAGCGAGTGGCTCGCCAGTAGCGGTGGTAATACTTAATCGCATTGTAATTACGACGCAGGGCGGTGCAAGGCTTTCTTAAAGTTCGAGCGCTTTTCCTGATTAGCAGCGGCGTATAACGGACGGTCAAACACCTATGATTAGAACTGGATAAATTAAAATGCTGCGCGCAGAAATGAAATATGCCCGATGTAATCAAAATCAGCGCGCTCGTTTACGACGTCATAAATGTACAGTTATCATTAGCTCGAACAAAATCGCACGTTTGATTGCTTTAACGTATATATTAAGTATTAATGTTCCTGATTCAGAGACAATAATGATAAATCATGCCTATTCACAGCCTCATTAAAAAATTATTAGCCTCTGAAACAGGTCTAACAATAGCGAAATGCTAATACGCTAGGAAAGTAGTAACTCAATAAACTTTAGAATTTTCTAAATTTTATTTCCCTTTTATCTTCAGTATTCATTTATCGTTAATTGTTGTTTTTTTATCTATATGTGGCGTATTCTGAAATAAATATTATATATACAGGGCGATTCAGTTTTTAATGAACAAACATCTAGGGTAACTGAAAAATAATGATAGTTTATTAAATAATAGTTATAATTTTGGGGCTTTATGAGGAAAATACAGAGTGTTAAAGTTTGAAGAAAAAAATTGATTTTTTGGTATAATTAGGTACTGAAGTAATGGAGATATTTAAGCCCTACTTGATCCACTGTGTAGTTAGTTAAGGTGGCATAAAATGTGAAGATATCAAGCACTTTGAACAACCAGTTGTGGATATATGGGCAGTTTGCATCTTAGGGAAAAAAGTTGTATCTCCCTGTATAATGTTAAAGTTTATGACATTTTTCAATGTGTATTTAAATTTCTAACAAAAACCCTATCTTACATTTTTTTCGTACCTGCTACGGTTACATAGTAAATTTGACTTTTTCAGTTATTTCACTGACAGGTAATGGATATAGTTTAATTCAACGCCCTCTATCTTATAAATATTAAACAGAAAACCCTTAATTCTGAGCAGCATTTACATATTTTTTTTTTAAATAAGGAGTGCAATTTAAAAAAAAATGTGATGACGTCACAAGCAATCTCTTCTTAAAAAAATAGTTAACGTAAGAAAATAGTGAATATTGTGGGAAGCCTTTATCATCACTCAGTATATAAAACTTGAAGAAAATATTTGGCAGTGCAGAAGATAAACAATCAGCCAAAAAAGAGAGAACTTTTATAAAATCGGTTTTATAGACATGGTTCATATTAATTGTGAAAGGAACAGTTTATGTAAAAAATTGGATATTAACAATTTAAGCAAGTTAATTTTAAAATTTGAGGAATGCAGTGCTTTAGTAGTTTCAAATTTACCGCCAATTTAAAATTGGTGATGTAGATGTCACTGTTCTAAGTATGCGTACTTTTCTAGACATTGATTTAGGTTCATATTGTTGGTACCGTATTATCATTTAGGGCAATACATTTAAATTATGCTCGTACATTCGTTGACATTTACATTCGTTCCCAGGCGATCAAACATAACACTTTTATCTCTGAAAATAATGTGTGAAATAATATTTTTAATCTGTAAAGTACAAGAAAACCATTTGAATTGAAAGAAAATCAAATTCTCCACCTTGCACCCGTTTACACAGCACGACAAAATCGAAAACCAGAAAACATTGTTTGCGGTTTACATCATTTATTTCTTCATCCACATACAGAAATAAATTTATAACCATAAAGCCTATCAAAAGTATAATGCAGATTGGCAGAGGCAATCTCTGTAATAGGATGACTGAAAATAAGAAACACGCTACTGGTTAATAATTGTAATTAAGGGAAGTCTACAGATCACACAACCAGGTGTTCTTGGTCGTACACGGTAGCAGGTCGGTCCCCCTTTCCCTTCCGACCCCCCGTCCGCCAACGCGCTACAATTTCAAGCAACAGCTAGCTTTGTCCGGTGGTGATGGTTGTTTAAAAATGTCATTTCGTATTGTACGACTCGCATTATTTATAGTCGTTTAAAGTTATTACGACGGCGGACGTAATTATTTATAGACTTGTATAGGGCGAGTAGTAAAAATTTAATTAAATACATCTGATAACTTTTGTTTTCTCGTGAGTTGTTGCACGGCTTTGTTTAGTCCGTAAGACGCAGTTGCGACCAGGGCCGGACTAAAACTAGGGGCGACAAATTGTGCTGGACTGTTTTTTTAAAGTCGCCCAGTACGTTACGGATATTTCCATGCGTTTACTTTGGCAATTTTGTCTTGTTGCTGAGTTGGCAACGCCATCAAGACTCAATAGTAGAAGCTAGAACGTAGGTTGTAAATGTATGGAATAGATTTCTTCATTCTTTCTCATCATGTCCAACCATACATCTGTTTTGTGTTTCCATAATGTTAGAATTCGTCATTAAGTCTTCCAATTAGATTCCATAGCTTTAATAGTGATTTCATTATTTGTATTACGAACAACCATAACTATATCTATTTCGGATCTGGAATTGTTAGCCTAAAGTGCTAAACAGCACTTAGGTTTAGGTCCCATTGGGATTTTTGTTCTTCTTCCCATTAGAAGATCAACCCGCCTGAGTCGTTAACCAACCTATAGAAGAGGAAAAAGTGGTGACATTGCTCAGGTGGATGTCTCCAATATAGGCCATAGAAGACCATCGTTCTGCTAACATAGATTCTCTTCACACAAAAAGGTGTTTCCCTCCACCTTTTGGCTGTATCCTTGCAGAAGTACTCTAGGAACTCCTTAGATGTTGATTTCCAAGAAGTTCTTCATCTAGCTTCAGCTGCCTAATTAGACTTTACTTCTCTCTTTCACTTTGCATTAGGTTGTCATTATTACTAGTTTTTCAGAGAGAGCGTAGACATGATATCTTCTGCCAGACATAGTTAGTGAATCAAGAACCATTGCCTGTATGAATTTTTATAGGGCGATCCACCTTCCAGACAAAATCTACACATGTTGTGTTGTCTTCTACCAAACTAATATTAACTTAATAATAATTAATAGAGTCTGCAATGTCTCAAGAGCCCTACTATTATTGTTGTAGACGATGATTTAGTAGGTACGCTTTCAACTTCTGCTATGGTCCTTTCCAGAACTTTTAGCTTACATCTGTCCAATAGTTTCTTGCGAGGTTTCTGATCACCATCTTTAGACTTTATTTTCTACATAATTTTCTACTAGAGCTGTAGATAAACATGTTCTGGCTACTCATCAGCATTCTCTTTGCTCCGATACAAAATCCAAAGTCATATATAGTTTTGACTTACGAATCAATGTTATGCTACCTGACTAGTAGTAATACCAATTAGTTGTTTTTAATATTGCTCCAATGCTAGTGAAACTTTTGGATAGCTTAATATTGATCTTGCAGATACTACAAGTCTTCAGATATAAATAGTAAAAATAGATTATGGTTAATATTTATCCATGAAGAGGAAAGTAATTGTTAACACATGTTACATAATTATAAACCTGACAAATGTCTCATGTGTTCTTAAATTATCATTTGTAACTGGGGCAATGATATTGAAACAAATAATGAGTTGTAAGCTACTAAAGCATTGAATAAACCACAGACACGCTGTTGAAATTTTGTGATATAGAGGAGTTAGTAAATCAGGAGCCATTGTCTGCATGAATATTTATAGGACGATCCATCTCCAAAGCAATTAAGCTGGCCTAGTTGAAACAATAAGTAATAAATGTGACAAGATGTTTGGGGACCGTGCTTGGGACTCGTTCTGCGACTTCGACGACCGTTACCCGGCCACCTGTGCCGTCCAGCGCGTGGCCGTCTTCAGATTATAATCTGTTTTGACCTGTGTGACCCCTATGAAATATATCCTCCTTCAGTGAAACGTGTAACTAGTTCCAGTTCTAGTTTTCCCGTAATACACTTTAATTACCGTCGCAATTGTTACCGGCACTGTTGCTTCCTAACAAAAAAAACTGTCGTTGTTAATAAAAACAAAATTAAAAGTTGTTGTAACGCTTGGTTTAACTGGCATATCTTTTCGTTAATGTTCGTTTTAGAGTTTAACATTTACTGTTTGTAATGTAATTACTTAATATTATACAAAATGATTCTTAACATATACGCATAAACTTGTGACATTATAGCTGAGGACAAATAAATGACGAATAGTGAAAAAAATGTGGTAAAATATTTTTAGTTTCGAAAGTTTATCAAGCAAAATTTTTTGTTCATAAAGACTAAGAAGTAAACAAATCAGGACGGTATGTTTGGTATTTGTAGCAGTACTTTGTTATCAGCTGTAGTCCTATCGAGTTTATTTTCACGCAATTATAAAAGTATGGCGCATCCCAAACGAAGAATTGATGGACATGATACTGGCATACGGGGAATCACACCAAAAATCAGTGGCTGCAGCTCATCTTTATGCCTAAAAGTTTCTCCAAAGATGTCATCCGAGACGTGTGACCTTTTAAGGGTGATTCAATGTGGTAGACAAGCTGACAGTTTGCGGCCGAGGTCTGGGCAACATGAGGAAGCCATTAGACAATTGTAACACAATTTGGGATATCATTAAGGCACGACGACCATCTCTCGTGTGGTCCTGCAATGTGTCAGAGCTCTTTCTCTCTTGGGAAGGGACAATCGTGTTAAGCTGACCTGGGTTCCGAGTCACAGTGGTGTGACAGGTAATAAGAGGGCCGACATGTTGGCCAGACAAGGCTCGAGCAGTCAATTTGGGGTTACCACAATGCCATCCCGCAAGGTCCATTGATAACTGCATCAAAAAACAATAAACTGAAGATTGGTCGCTGGGATACGGTTTGCGTCAGTCCAGGCTACTTATATGGGGCCCATGAACTGACGCAAACCGAAACTGAATTATGGTTAATAGAAGCAACATCAGGATTGTTTCCTAACAGGCCACGGACATCTGAACAAGCACCTACATAGGATTGGCTTAAGCAATGTCGCGAGTTGCAGACTTTGCGACAATGCAGATGAGGATTCGATTCATATCCTTTGTAACTGTGTTTAATGGTAAAAAGAGACAAATATCTCGGTGCGACTTTTTTGTCTCCTCAAGACATTGGAGAGGCTGGATTCCGGAACGGTGGATAGACCGAGGTGGTTCAATTGGGTAGCCCCCTCGATCACCCGCCCTAAATCCTCTTGATTTTTATTTTTTGAGATCACATAAAATCTATGGTGTATGTTACCGAAGATAACACTGAACAGGAGACTACAGACAGACTACAGCCTGGTTTGGGACCCATGGATTGAGTGAAATCAACTGTGCATTAAAAGTCATGGAAATGACTTCGAACATCAACTATGATAAATTTAAATGCATTTTTAGTTTTATGAAATTCACGCTCTTTTAAGCCAGCTTCAGAGAACGACGTAATGTTGCCAGCAACACTAAATCACGTGACTTTCAGCCAATGAAATTAATTGTATTCGTTATTGAAGTCGAGTGGAGTTCAAAATTTTTAACTTCAGTTATCCAGAGGAGCAACATTCGTACATAACATAACCTACAAAAACAAAACCAACTTTATAAAATCTTTAATTCACTGAAATTAAACTGGTGGTGGGGATGTTGTCAGCAACAGTACATTCTCTAAAGCAGACTTTATTTAGAAATAAATTGGTATCTTTGTAACTGATTTTTTCACTATTCCTCATTATTTATCCTCAGCTATAATATCCCAAGTTTATGTGTATAGGTTTAGACTCGCCGTGTATGAGCATTATAAATGCATGCTTTATTTGTGCATTTTGAACTTTTGCACACTGTAATTTCTTAGGGCTTCGGTCAAGAAATTTAGTGTAGTAGATACTGTTGACAGTCCGACACTTATGAATTCAGAATAACAGATTTGTTAGTCTTTCTGAAGAATGGTGTTATAGAATATATATTATTGGTGGGTTAAAATAAAAGTAGCCGATGGATGCCATCAAATCATATCATAAAAAATAAGTACTAAGAGTAGAGCGTGGTTTGTGCTGACCTGAGGTCAACAACTCTTACTGTCTCCGCCTACTCCGTGTCTGTCGCGTTGCACAGCAGCAAGGACCGAGAATCGCGGTCGTCTAGGGCCCAGCTCTCTGCGAGGGTAACAACAAAGCCAGCAGCAACTAGCGAGGATAGGACGCCTGTTCTCTGAAGATGGCCTGGTAACTGGACTCGTCCTCCGCAAGCACGGCTTCGCTGTTGCTGGAAAGTGCAAGTGAGACCATACGCGCGATCGTTCAAGGACATCGAGTGCAACAATAGGCTTCCACTAGCGCGCGCTCGGCTCGCGACTCCACTTACACTGAGAAAAGACACGAGTATCGATAAAACTTAACTCTATTACCACAGTTTTAAGATGTGCAATTAAATTTATAGCAAAATTTTAAAACATCATTGTAGAGTTCTATATATATTAATTGTGCAAATTACTTATATAGTATATAATTTATACATTTAATTTCACTACATTTATCATAAATGGTTTTTTAGTAACTAAGTTTTGTATCAAAATTATATATATTTTTCCCATAACTTGTTAATACGATTTAACGCAATTATATTATTATTATATCCATAAAGATACGAATACATATATTATTTTAATTTATAATTATTTTTGATAACTGTCAATGATTTTCATAAATTGTAGAAGGACCTGTGTTCTTGAAATAGTGTTTTCTACGAATACAAGTCATTTTAGACATTTAAGAACTGAGTTTAGAAAATAACACAGAAAGCGGGCTAACGAACAAATTTTTAGGTGCAGAAATCTTTCAAAATATGTGGTTGTTTAAATTCAACTGTAGATGTAAATAACATAAACTTACATAGTTCTGCATATAAGTCTGTTCACTTTTGTTTATAAGTATGTAAAAATAAATGTATGATATATTGTTAATATCCTTAAACTTGTATTTAGGAAGGAATAATCGGAACACAGAACAATATACCTAGTTGATGGTCTAGATTTTCTAACTAAGCCATTTTCCGGTTTCTTAAAGATGCCGAAACCTTAAGAAGATTGCTCCACTTCTTAAGTAAAGAAACGCAGTTTCTACCATATAATCTCCTCATCTCTTCGTAAAAAGCTATTGATGATGTTAAATTGTCCAAAAAACTGAATATCTATGATATATTGTTAATATCCTTAAACTTATATTTAGGAAGGAATAATCGGAATACAGGACAATATAGTTAATGGTCTAGAATTTCTAACTAAGCCATTTTCCGGTTTCTTAATGATGCCAAAACCTTAAGAAGATTGCTCCACTTCTTAAGTAAAGAAACGCATTTTCCACCATATAATCTCCTCATCTTTTCGTAAAAAGCCATTGATGATGTTAAATTGTCCGAAAAACTGAATATCTAGTTATTTGATATAAATATGTACATATTCTTGACATTCAAGCATTCGACTTGACTTAAGGAATATTTTGTTAAAATATGAATAAAATAATATTAGGTAAATATAGAATAGGTTATTCTTCCTTAGATTATAGGTTTATAGATTTGCACGAATTAAAGTTATTAATATTATGTGATAAATTACATATTGTAAAGTTTAAAATGCGGATGTAGTGCAAAATAATGTTTATAGATGGTATAACACTTGTGGTGACCATTGCCAAAACTGTGAAGACACAGTTGTAATATTATTTAGTACAAATTAATTCTGTTAAAATAGTGGGTGCAGGTGGTTGTTTGCAAAAATAAAAGCCATCATATTCAGCATGTTGCCAGAAGATGTTGCTGTGTGCACTGTACCGTTTTCTCAATGTAGAAGTACATTTACCCCTTCCTTACTCCGATACACGCTTCTTCTTCTCTCGTCCACTGGTAGCTACTGAAAAACTCCAGCATTATATACAAAATAAGCCCGTTTTCGCCCAAACCCACTTATGTCAACATGCTATTAAAATAATTATACTGGCGTAAGGTCTATTATGTTTTGCGTCACAACTGGATGTGCGCTTAACTGTGACTTAATTCACAAATATTTTAACATGTTAAATTATAACTGTTCCTGAAAAACATATGAAACAATTATGAAGTTATATTATATAAACTTATAAGTCAATAGAAATATAATTTTTACACTCCCTAAATGAAAGTATTATTTATGTATTCAAGTTGTAGTTATTGTCAAAGGAAACTATGTGCAGTAAAAGGATTTTCCTTTATAAAATATGTATATCCTTACTGATTGACTCGAAACAGTCAAGAGACATCAACCCAGTTTAGTGTTTGTCATAACATCGATCGTTCTGGTACATGTGCATGTGACTATATTTTAAATTTGAAGATTTGTGTGTAACTGAAGTTGACATAAGCAATCTCTTCCACATTTAAAGATAACATATTGATCTTCAATATACTATCTTTTACTTTGATAGTTCTCATTTGTCAGAACGTTGAAACAAAAGTGCTTATCTTTATCATCAGTGAATATAAAAAAAATATCATTTATGTACGATAGCAATAATAGGAGACTAAGGATAGAGCCCTGAGGGACTCCGCAAGTTATAGTTAGTAAATATGACGACCCGCCTATAGGAAACGTGAGCTGGGTTTATACCGTCGTGAGACAGGTTAGTTTTACCCTACTGATGACTCGTCGTTGCGATAGTAATCATTTATGTACGATAGCAATAATAGGAGACTAAGGATAGAGCCCTGAGGGACTCCGCAAGTTATAGTTAGTAAATATGACGAAACTAGTTATTGCTATGATGATGTCATGAGCAGCGAATCTTGACATATTATACTTTTGACAGTGTCGTTTCAAAATGTATTTCCTTAAATTTTAATTTAAGAATGAGAAGAGTCATAGTATAATGCAGCTAGTAAGTCTGGACGATCTATTTTTCCAGTTACAATTTTATGCAGAGTGACCAACGAATTACACGTACATCGTGTGCTCAAGGCATTAAGATGGAATTGACTTAGTAAAGTGCATTGTGGTGCCCCTTGAGGTGGATAAATGTCAGTTTTAAACAATAGGTACTTAACATATTTACGCTGTTATCCCCTAACTTTTTAATATAGATTTGATAAGTGGGACATCATACTAGTGACCCATATTCCAGGTTTGGCAAAACGAACGCATTGAACAAGGAAGTCGTATTAGTTTCAGAAAACTGTCTTTAGTAGTAGAACCAAGCTAAGATTTTTATATGCCTAACGTTGTATATTATTATTGTGTTCATCAAAACTAAGCTTACATCAAAAATTATCCCAAGATCTTTAAAACTATTGCATTTCCTAAGTGGATTACGGTAAAACTTGTAATTAAAAGTAATAAAATTTAGTTTTCTCATGAAACATATAGAATTACATTTCGAGAAGTTCAGAGGCAATATATTTTTAGAATGCCAATCAGAAATTTTATCCACGTTTGGGCCCTTGCAATTCAAGTTCTGGAAAGGATCGTCAATAAAGCTTAAAAACAATAGCGGACCGAGAACAGATTCTTGAGGGACCCCAGAGGTAGCATTTATTTCTATAGATCGGAAACCACGATACTCCACTGTCAATCTCCTTCAAGAAAGGTATGAGGTGAATAAATTAATAAATGGTCCAGTTATGTCGACATTTAATAATTTTCACAGTAAGAACTCTTAAAGATTTTTGAACAGTGACTTCAATATGCCTAACAAAAATAAGTATTTGGTCAAGAGTAATGCCATTAACAAAATTAATTTTCTTATCATTATGGTATAGATGGCTATAAGAGGGGCATTGCAAGCAAATAAAATATTCAAAAATAATTTGTTAGTATCACAGAAAACTAAACCGATCCAGATCTTCCTATAATTCAATACAGTCGAATATAGTACTGACTGCTTTATAAATATTTATACCATATGCATTCATAATTACTTTGGAGTGTCGAAAATACCTCCCAATATCACAAAAAGAGAGAAAACAATAATGGACCAAGGTGAGCTCCCTGTGTGACCCCAGATGATACTTTCAAAACAGAAGATTTACAGTTATTTAGTGCTACATATTGCGTTCTATCTACTAAATAATTTTAGATCAATTTTAGTAGGTCATACTTAAAAAACTGTAAAGCATTCAATAGTAAAAATTAAACAATTCCGGAACAGCTTGTATATTATTATAAGTATCATGTATTTGAAAAAATAACTCCAACTTTTTACACCATTCGCATTGTATGCGAATTTCAATAAAAAAATACTAATGACCTATTTGATACCCTCTGTTAACACAGGGGAAGAATCCCATTGTGTTTTATTTTATACGATTCCAACTTTGTTGCACTGAATGAATTCCAACGGAAAAAATACGCGTTTGAGCGGTCTCATCCAACAGGTGTTGAATAATAATGTCGTGTCATCCTGTATTCCCATTTTTTTGTTGAGTATGAGTGTTGCGATTCTATACACACAGTATGTAGAGTGATAGGGGTGGTACTTAGAGCCAGTTTCTGATGGTGTTACGGTAGCGTGGTCATATTGTTGACAAATTTGAATAAAGCTTCATTATCTGGTTACTATTGTGCGCGATGTGTGATTTATTATTAGACCAAATTGTTGCACATGCTATTATCAAAACACCTGGATCTGTGAATTAGCTGCTTTGTGCCATTTAATTTCACGATTTCATCGAGGGTCGCTTTGATGCTTTCGAGCAGAGTTTGGGAATTATCGAAAGAGATACAGGAAGGATGTATGTACGCATTTTATGTAGGATGTTTAGCTTTTCTAATTAAAAGTAGACACTCAAATTTATGTACAGTGTTTAGTTATAATTAACTGTAAAAAATCATCAACAAAAATGCTTTGTAATTGAAATTTTACAAAATTTGTCTGAAGATGCTTGACGTAGAATGATGAAATTTAAGCTATACCCTACATAATATTAAGCTTGTTTTTTCAATTAAACGTGTAAAACAAAATGACATAATTACAGAGAAACCCAAATTTTATTATAGTTGTCAAATGGCATAATTAGAGAAGAAGCGTAAATATTGTTGTATGATTTAGAGGTACAGGAAATAGCGTATTTTAATGCAAGCATCTAAGCAACGTATCGTTTTCTATTTTATTTAAGATTTGTACAATATTTAAATTGTCATAAGCTCCAACTGCATACTTTACAAAATATAATCTTATTCTTTTATTCCGAGTATCCTGCACAATTTTTGAACTCTATGGAAAATTTTAGGGTCACTTTATATAACATTCTGTATAGCTAGGACTATAAATGTGAATATTAATTTATTAAGAAGAAAATTGTATGCAACACCTTCAATATTGTTTTTCTCGGAGGCTTAAGGATTTCACAAAAACAGAAAGATGCTTGCTCTTGTTGCACAAATTAATTATTTTATAAAGTATTTCGTATTTTTCAGATTATTACGTGTTTTCATCAATTTTTTATTATGTATGACTATAAAATAACATTTTCAAAGTGATATAAAAGCAGCAAGTCTGCATTAAATTATTATCTACTGTTGTATTCATAGTCTTACAGTTACTTTAAAAAAGTAACAACAGACAACACAGTAGTGCAGTGCAGCGCAGTTTTAAAACGAGTTATATTTCCACTATTAGTCGCAACAGTTAATGTAACATCCTGTGTATTAACTAGTGACGTATAGATAGAGGAAGTTTTTGTCAGTATAAACCTTAGACCATTGCAAATGTAGTTAGGAGTCCTTAGAAAAGAAAAATATTTAGGCTTGACCGTTGGTAGTACTGGTGTGTTATTAGGGGTGTGATATATAGAGAACGAACAAATTACGGGCTATTAACATAATAGCTTTTAATTTATATAAGCTGAAAACAAGTTCTAGGTAAAGAGAAATGCTCAGCAAGAAATAAAATTTGATGAAATCGAAGATAATGCCTATTAATTATTCCCGAGAAGGCTGCGTTAATTAGAGTCAGTTGAAATCCTCCACTTAACAAATAATAGAGGTTACAGGAGACGCAACAATGATTGGATTTTTAATAGTATGTCGCAATGACAACGGACGGACAAACCGCGCCAGACTAGAAGAACATGGAACACGGTAAAGATTGCTTTAACCTCTAAACGGTAGGCGCCACTTGGCTGAGAGGCCTCGGGCTACAAGCGTGTTTTATTTACTGGAACTTGCGGACGATGGACATTAAACCCATGGAATTAAGTATTGTTCGATAAATTCTACTTTTCTCCTCGCTTACTTCCTGGATGGTTTACATTTTTACTGCCGCGATGATAAAAAACGCATTATCGGCTAGTTTGCCGTTTTCACGCCAACTTTCATTTTTTATCAGTGACTATTGACACACTTTCCGTAAAAGCATCATTAAAAATTCGGTCCGAATGATTATTATGTGTATATTAATATGTCGTCCCCTCTCCCGCAAAATATTCGATTTATTAACTAATACTGTGATTAGAAAGAGATAGATAGAAACGATTCATTTTATCGATAATAAAGTACCTTTATTTCTCGAGATTTTTTAAGTTACACAAACGGCTGCACAATAATTTTTATTTTATTATGTAATTTGTTGTATTTATTATTATTATTCAAGTCGGTGTCTTCTGTCAAGGATTTGTTATAGTATTGCGCTATAGTATTGAAGAATTGAAAAATGATACCAGTGGCGTAGAAATTAGGAACGGGAAACAGCCCCTCTACCCTCGTCGTGCACCTTTGCCCATGCCAATTATAATAGGCAAATATCAAATAGGGCAAAAATCATTTAAAATATTTTAAATAAAGCACCCTGTAAATCCGTAAGAGGCCACATTTTATCTAAGCATTATGTGTCAATTTTTTATATTTTCAGCCCAGGAGTATCCAGTTAGCGCATGTACAACTGAATCGCCCTGTATAGCCGTAAAAACCTGTTAAGGGTGTCGTATTGTTGAAATAGTGTTTTCTGCAAATATATAATGTTAGAAAGCGGTTTAACCAACAAATTTTTAGGTACAGAAATCTTTCAAAATACGGATTTAATTTAAATTCAACTGTAGTTGTAAATATTCTTATAACACAAACTTACATAGTTTGCATATAAAGATTGTTCACTTTTTTTTATCAGAATTTGAAAATTATTTTTAAAATGTGAGGTTAGAAGAGCAAAATAATGTGTGTCATACAAATGCATTTTAAAAGTTATTATATTATTTGAAAATAATTTAAACAGTAAAAGTGGATAAACAAAACATCAACAATTTTGATATTACTTTTGCTCTACGTGTTTTATATTTCGAGATTTCGGTACCTAAAATACACTACTTATAATTTTACAGCGAGAAATACGGCACCTTAATCTAACAGTTTTTGATTTTTTGTTCTCGGTGTAGATTTTCTCCGTTTCAAATGAATTAATAAAAATATATATATCTGTCTGCTTACTGTTCTCTTCTCAATACCAACAGCATTTCTGTAAGTAAACGTGCAACATAAAAAGTGATTTCAGTTAACAGTGCACAAAAAATCCCTTTTTAATATTCCTTTCTAACTGACCAAAACCAAGCATCGCGAAGGGCATTTTTGAGGGGATTTAGTATAATTTCCCAATAAAATTCAAACGCAGGGCTAAACAAAGCCAGATTTTTGCATAATATTCAGATTTAAACCTTCAGTTATCAACAGTTATGTAGTGACATTTTGTTAGATGGAGAGACACCATTACACCTGTGGGTAATGATCCGTAAGCTATATGTGGGGACCCCCGCCGCTTCTTTGATCCACAACACACCCTTTCAACTCGACTAGAAATGCTATTATGCCAGCTAGATACCATTATACATCATTGTCAACATTTAGGTAGCACCCTTTGTCTAATTTTTAGCGGATTTGTCTAGTTAAGGGAAATCGTTATTATATCACACATTATAATTATATTAGTTACGGATTTGTAGTTCCTATTGAAAAATCTAAGTAGGCTTCGACTTGGAAGGTACTGCGCCTATTAAAAAGCCATTTTTAGCGATGATGCAGCACGTCCATAACACTGACCAAAACGGATACTTTTGACCGTTAAACAAAATTTAATTTAAAGAAATTTAATGATAGGCTTCCTTATTTGATGTATTTCATTAATGCGTTATATTATTTATTTACTTATTTATTTACTTATTTATTTATTTACTCTTAAAATATCCAACGGGTATAGTCCACTTAAAGGACAAGTAGTAAAACTAGAAAATTGCAAAAGAGAGAAAAAAACTAAACAAAAAATACATACATATTAAAAATCGATTGTATAAAATAAATATAAGTAGCATGAACGTCTAAACATATAAAAACAGTTTAAAATCTAGTAAAAATAAAAAATAAAATTTTCAAATAATATAAAAATAAGAAAAGAATTAAAAAATAAATAAAAATGACTAAGCAAATAAAAAGAAACAAGAATATACATATGCACCTATTGAAAATATTTTTTATATCACGCACACCACAAAGTTAATGTCAAATCCTTTCGTATTGTTGCTATTGTTCAGTATTTGATACAAAGGCGACTTCACAATTCCTAAAGTTCAACCTAGGAACTCTAAATAATAAATCTTTGGTAGGTAATAGATTCACATCTAATTCTAAAATGGATAATTTTATATAATAAAATAATGCGCATGGTATGTCTACTGCCAAGACTTTGTAGATTGAAACGGGTGCAAAACAATTCTTGTGGAGTACCTTGAGTAGGATAAACTGCATCTAAGAGAAAAGTCTTCGTTGGACTGTTTCCAGTAATGATGTATATGTAATATAAATTGGATTCCATATAACTGAACCGTATTCAAGTTTGGATCTCACAAAAATTGTATATAATAGTCGCAAAGTAGACTGATTCCTGAAATCTTTGTAGAGTTTTGTAAAATAAATCCCAAACTCCTGTATGCATTGGATAAGGAACTGTGGATGTGCTGTAAGAAACTCAACTGAGAGTCACATATGACACCTGTCTTTAATGCTATCAGGCCTCTTGAGAATGCTGTCTTGCAATATATAATCAAACATGACAGGCACCTTTTTTCTATGAAACGACATAACATTACACTTGCTGATATTAAGAAGCAACATATTTCTGCTACACCAGTCGTTAAGTGAAACAAAGTTATTCTGAAGATTCTCACAGTCCAAGACAGAGTTAATTTGACAAAATAATTTTACATCAACAGCGTGTAATATGTATTGTATATTAAGATCCTCCGCAATATCGTTAATAAATATATGAAATAAAAGAGGTCCAAGTATGGACCCTTGAGGAACACCTGGTGTTTGGAGAAACGTGTTATAAAAAAAGGAACTAAAACAATTGACTTATGCTAGAGTGTGTTGAGGTGTCCTTAATTTTTTTGTGCAACTAGATATTAAGTTGATTTTTGATATTCGTAAATAAATTAGACGACGCAATTATAGCATATACGAAAATTTAAAAATATTATACCATATATTTTGCTGCTACAGTTTGGCAATTTCAAACAACTATAACTTTTTTATCTCAAATGTGTCTTGTGTACATTGAAATTGTCTTTCAATCTATATCAGCATTGTTACTTTTTGGAGATATTTGTAAATTTTTATTATGTTGGCATTTTTGTCATATCTGGAATATTATCAACTTTTCCATGGATGTAAACTATGGAAACACAGCACAACAATATTTGATGTCAAGCCAGTTTTGTTAATTTTGAAATGTTTATATCGATGGCAAATGTAATAACATTGATACATACCGAAAACTGTCAAAATAGAGATTTGTAAAATCCTAATAGTTTCCGATAAAAAATCATTGAAGTTATTATTATTATTTTTAAAAATACGGATTTTTTCAATTTGCAAACGGAATTAATAAGAGTAACTTTAAAATAAAAAAATCACCTGGCTAACATGTTTAAATAGGTCCAGGTAAGATAATGAATTCAAATTTCTGTGAGTATTGTAATTCTGAACTGAATTTACATAATTTTTAATCAACTGGCGTTTTCAAATTGTTTTAAGTGATGAATGTTTCGTTTCCTGTTTGATAAAATGCATGAAGTTTGAAATTAATTTTAGATTTTAATAGTTTTAATAAAATATGTAAAAACTTATCCCAGGCTTTTAAATGCATTTTGTTGAACCAAATTTTACAGAAAAAACGGCCGTCAGAGGTCTGTAATTTGTATAATTCCAAGATATTATCTCGCTCTGTTTCGTGCTTTGGTAATTTTTTATTTTTAATTGTGTGCCTTATCGGACTTTACGATCTGTTACATTTAAAAGTACAGTGTTCATGATATCGAAAAAAACTCTTTCGCATATGTATATTGTGCAAAAATGAAACATGATGGTGGATTACTAATTTCTTGCGCTTTTTTATCGCATGCGTCACTTAGTTTTACCACATTGATTATGTCTGTGCGAAATAAAGGACAAAGGGACCGATTTCTATGGAAATTCAAAAGGGTGCACACAAATGTCTGCATTTCACGAAGACGTACTTCAAAAACTATTAGTGGTCAGCTCGAGATCATTTGCTGCATATATTTTAGCGATTTGTCCCTTCCAAAATAAAGATGCAAATGGGGGTTGCCGGCATTTTCCAGAATTATTTATAGATAGAAACGATAGAATTGGTATAAGCAAAAATGACACATGTCCATTTTTGTTTAAAATAGAGTTATTTTAGGATTGAGTCTGCATAAGTCATCGCGTCATACTGTGAATAAACAACATAATGTTGCATTGCTGTTTAATAAATCATCAGCAAATATGACACAAGTCGTGGTTTGCAAAACACCTTCGCGAGATATTAATCATTTGAAAGAAAAAAATCACAAACGCTTGTAATGAGTTAAACAGCGAAATGTTAATAAGCGAAGCTTACAAAGAAGTCAGGCGAAAATTGGATATGTCTTGAAATGAAAGGAGGTCATAGAGAACAGATTGTAATATGTATGTAGTATGAGAGCGTTTGCCTCATTTTTTAAGTTCAGTTATTATTATCATCACCTTTTGTTTTAACTGTATTAAAGAATTATCGTGTTTAATCATTTTATTATTAATGACATTTCTGCATCTTAAACAACGAACATTCTATTATTTTTCCAACGACTAGTTGATCCTTCCACCACTAATGTGATTTTTTGGTGGTATTTCTTTTGAGTCGACATTACTTATATCTTTTAAACGGGAAGTAATACAGAAATATTTCTCTAATAAAAGTTAATTAGAAAAAAGCGAGCTTTAACAGGAAATAAATTTGGGTATGTTTTTGGAAAAAATATAATTGATGACATCATTAGTTGTTTATGTCAAATCCCAAATGCTTACCGCATCCCATTTTATACATGCAGAAGGGAACAAAAGAACATGCGAAAGTTAGGTTCGTTTTTTTTCTGGTCTTTATTACCAGATTGCCATGTATAAACGTTGAAATATAATGCCTCCCTTAAAAGATACAAGGTGTTGAAGTTCAACTTTTAAAAATGTTTTGTTCGCAATAACTTATTTCACATATTACTGAAATTTATTAAAAATACTTCTTGTGGTTAACTAAATCTTCAAGGGTATTGTTGTAAACGACGCCTCAAAAACAAACGTAGAAACTGGGGGGAAGGGGGGTATTTTGCTCTTCCCATTTTGTTGTGACGTAAGCCCATGGACAATTTCTTCCAATATAATAGCGTAATATTTTATTTGGATTATTTTATCAAACTTCATTTTTCCTTAAATCACTTCTTTTTCAAGATAGCTTCGATAAATTTACCTAGGTTTTAGATATCTGATACCTGATTTTATACAGTGTTTCTGAACATTTTAACTGTGTAATTTCGTTTGCTAAGAAAAATTAAAACAGTATAAGAAACAGATTAGTTAAACACACAGTAATTACTAAATTACTGCCTGTTTTTGCAATGCATGAACAGCCTTTTATAATTAGAGACAATCTAATGTTTTTTGCCAAATACATCATTTGTATACTTCCAGACTTTTGACTATTTTGCATTCTTTCAAATACTTTTTGAATAAAAAATCGATAGATATAGATATTAGATGACGAATTATTCATTGGATTTCAGTTTAGTTTGTGGGTTTATGTAAGACGATGCTTACTTTGAATCGATGTAGAACATTAATCAACTGAAAAGAGTGTTTAATAAATGCGACTTACTGAGTTTTGGTAAGTCACAGATTTTTCAAAATATTAGATTTTTAGTAATCAGTAAAGCCCGTTAATGCATTTCTTAAGCAGATGGACATGTGGAGCAATTAGTCAACTAAAATATGGAATTAGTGAATTAAAATGTTGATATTACTGTTAAATTAAATTTTAGTGCATGTGTGCTTTACTAATCTGCTTTTGTGTTGATTTTTCTTGGTAAACGAAATTACATAGGTATAGAAATATTTGTTCGCGTAAAAATAGAAAATCTATAAATCTGGTTAGCCTTATGTAGAAATTTAAAATTGTTTCTGTAGTTATCTCTAACGTTGCATGACTTTTAAAAATCGAATTTATTTCGAAGAACAATACCTTTTAGGATTTAGTTAACCACATGGAGTATCTCTAATAAATTTCAAACTTATATGTGAAAAATTTAAAGGTATTGTGAAAAAATATTTTCTCAACACCCTGGAGTGTTAAGTCGTCATATTTTGTTCTCAAAAATATGTAGTTAATGGGATGACCTGCTTATTTGTTACACCCTGTAAATTTCAATGTTTATACCTAGCAACCCAGTCATAGAGAACAGAAAAAGGACTTATCCTTTGAAGTTTCAATTAATATACTAACTGCACGCAAATGAGCGAAATATTAAAAAAAAAATAATTATAATATTTTTAATTAAGGCAGCCATGAACATTTCAATAGGCAACCCATTACCAATACCTATTCCTATTATACTATTATTTTTAATGGTTAAAATGAAGCAAAATGTATTTTAAATAATAGTAAAATCATTTTTCTATTTCCCTGTATGCATACCTAGATTCAAAAGTAAATTATAAACAGTTTTGTAGATATACCGAAAAAATACGTAACAATAGAACTGTGAAAAAAATTAATAAAAACGCTACAACTCGGTCAGGCCACAATGTAACAAAAAACAGAAGAAATAACATGAGCGGATATCGTACCATCCAGATGCGCTTGAACGGTGTTGCCGATATTAAAATTAAAAGTGATAAAACATTTCGTTTAACAATATACCTGCATTTTTATTACTATATTTAATTTATTGCTGCTCCATTCTTTATTTTGTGAAACTTCTATGACTTACAAACTCCAGTGTTGTTTATTGATGCTAGCGTGATAAATTTAAGATATAATGCATGCGACAAGAGGCGACAACGTCTGTATTTCAGGTGATATGATAACACTGATCTAGGTCAATGTTTTTGCATTTAATAGTATTCGTGTAGACGACATGTCCAGTGATTTACGCGAACTGTATAATCGGTACGGCAGTGTTAGTGAATGAACAATTTAATAGCCTAATTTTATAAATAATTTCGTTTCCGTTCGATCCGTAATATGTTGTGCTTGTGTGTGTTTTGCGAACTTAGATATTTGGAAATTCAAAGCCGAGATGCTGACAACAAAATGTAAATGTTTTCCCTATTCGGTAAGTAATTTTCTCAATTGATAGAGATTTGTAAGAATGTTTTTTTGCATCAAGGGGATTAAAATACTATTCCAATCCAACCTTTGATAAAGTGTTACTTCTTAGGATTAAATCTGCTTCAAATCTGTCAGTAAAGCACACAAAACGTGTTTTAATATTCTATAACAATATTTTTGAAACTACAAATTACAAATTTTTTATTATCTGTTGTTTTTTCTCATACACGATGACGACGATGTAAAGTGCAAGGTTTTTTTAAATTAGAAAAAGCAATAAGTACATTTTTTGGAGTATATGCATCGCGTATTATAAATTCAAATTTTATTAACTTTGGTTATACAGATTTCAAAAATAAATACTATGTAGTTCCATGTATCGCTTTCAAATAACTGATATACAGGGAGATTCACGACGATATTCGACTAAAGCTATTTAGAGAACCGCTTCAACATACAGATATACTGGGTGGTCATTTTTATGATGCCTAGTACAGGGATTTTGGAAACTGTGATATATACAGGATGGCTTAAATTAGGAAGAAGTTGAGCATTTTTATGCTTTTAAATTTTTCGAAAATAAATATGAAATATTTTGTGTAGTTTCTGAAATAGCGGCTGAAAACTGAATTAGTTTATTTTCTGTTTCCTTTCATAACTTTTTTATTTTTAAAGTAAATGTTACGAAATTTGGTAGATTTATTTTGTTTGGCATGAGCTTTCTGGTGGAGAAAAAACATTCTACATCTACTAGATGCCCAAGTTTTCATAAGCAGCTGTTGATTTTCTTGTAGCCGCCATATATGTTTTTGGTGCCACTGAAAAGTACGAAAAAAGGCGAATACAACTATGTTTAACACTTGTGTTTGGATATATTTTTGTATCAAATATTAAGTATAACTGTAGTAAATGTAATGTAGAATATTATAAAAATCTAAATACCTAACTAAGTAAAATAAGTCTATGAATATAAGGTAGTAAGTAATTTTACTAGGTTTTTATAAATTATTGTTTGGAATAATATCAACTTGTTTCTTATTTAGATATTACATAACTTTTTAAGGGCGTCGTATTCTTGAAATAGTGTCATCTGCAAATACAAATAATTTTAGACATTTATAAACTGAATAATAATATAGACTCTATTAAATAACAGAGATGTTATCTCATGGCACCTGCGAATATTCAAAGGAACCGAAGTAAATCAAATATATAACGGCTGAAAGCGGTCTAACCAACAAAGTTTTAGATACAGAAATCTTTCAGAATACTTATTTTTAAAAATTTAACTATGTAAATATTGTTATAACATAAACTTACATAGCTCTGCATATAAGATTGTTCACTTTTGTTGATAAGGATGTGAAAATAATTGTTAAAGTGTTAGAATAACAAAATAATGTGTGTCATACAAATGCATTTTAAAAGTTATTATATTATTTGAGTAGAATCTAAGTGGATAAACAAAACATCAATAATCTTATTATTGATATTATTTTTGCTCTACGTGTTTTATTTTTGGAGATTTCTGTATCTAAAAAACACCACAAATTTGATCTTTTTTTTTTGAGAAATACGGCGACTATTTGTTATTTCGTAGGATTAAATCTGTTTCAAATTTATCCATCTGTTTAGTGCAACAAGCAAAACGTATTTCAATATTGCAATACAAATTTCTTGACGTTACAACAAATCACACATTTTTTATAGTCGAGAGTTTTTTAATTTTCTGCTTATTAATAATTTTGTTATGTTTGTTTTTATTTATTTTCAAATGTTATACAGTTAAAGATATTTATAAATTACTTAATTGGTTATTATAATTATCTTATTAATATTATTATTTGAATTATTAGAGTGAAGTAGTTGATGGACCATTTATGTATATATATTATGCATGGCACACGCAAATCAGTTTTATCAAATTAAGGTTTTTGATAAGTTTCAAAACATAAAGTAGCAACTATTATACAGGGTGATTCAGGTTTTAAGGCACAAACTGAAATGGGTGATAGATCTTATCATTTTAAGCAAAAAAGTTTATATAAACATTAGTCCGATCTCGATCAGTAGCGGAGCTACAGGGGGTCAAAGTTTATTTATTTTTTTCTATTAATTAAAATATCTCGCTCACTTTTCAAAATATCAATTTAAAATTTGGTGTGGTTAATACTTCCTATAAGGACATCATTTCAAGCATTTTAAAGATTTTTAAAATCTACAGGGTGATACGTTTTTGGTGTTTGAGTATTCTTTATCCCCCCCAAACTTTTTCGTAGTATGCCTCTGACATCTTCCAGTTAGCAAATTGGGTGGCTAGTTCAATTTAAAGGGTTTTTTAGCTTTTCAATTTTGTTCGAGAAAACAACCGTTTTCGAGATAAATAAGCATATCCGTTCTAAAACATGTTAATTTTGCCTGTTTCACTAAAATTTGTAACGAATTTTGTCCAAGAATAAAATTTAAGCGAAACAGGCAAAATTAACATGTTTTAGAAAGGATATGCTTATTTATCTCAAAAACGGTTGTTTTCTCGAACATAATTGAAAAGCAAAAAAACCCTTTAAATTGAACTAGCCACCCAATTTGCTAATTGGAAGATGTCAGAGGCGTACTACGAAAAAGTTTGGGGGGGATAAAGAAGCCTCAACCCCCAAAAACGTATCACCCTGTAGATTTTAAAAATCTTTAAAATGCTTGAAATGATGTCCTTATAGGAAGTATTAACCACACCAAATTTTAAATTGATATTTTGAAAAGTGAGCGAGATATTTTAATTAATAGAAAAAAATAAATGACCCCCTGTAACTCCGCTACTGATCAAAATCGGACTCATGTTTATATAAACTTTTTTGCTTAAAATGATAAGATCTATCACCCATTTCAGTTTGTGCGTTAAAACCTGAATCACCCTGTATATCACGAAGAAAAAAAATAAAGCAATTGAATGGCATAAAAATATACAGTATATTTAAATATTCATTTAAAAAAATGTATGCTTGAGTCATATCTTAAAAGAGGCACCCTGTAGATCAATTGCAAGTGCTCCACTGAACTCATTCCGATATTTCAGATATTCTCTGAGATACGAAGAGTCCCTTAAAAGTAGTGTTTTAAAATTTCGCCCTGTTAAAAACGCAGAGATCAAGAAAGTTATTACGGCATTTTAAGTTTCTCGAAAAAGTAGTTTCCGAGCAATTACAACGAAATTGGTACACCCTATATAAAGCTGGTTACGGTACTCTCACTAGGTTATATTTCCTAACGGTTTACAGCGATGATTTGATGTTGATTAAAGCGATTCAATAATAAAAGTAATTTCGGTTTCAACGTTTCATCATTTCTTGCGTTTGCCACTTACTACACTAATACTGGACTATAAACTGGCAAAGTATTGATAGTGGGTCTTTTTTGCCGTGTCGGGTAATAAGCCTAGTAATAATATGTTGCAGTGCGGATTAGATGATTGGCAAGCATCGCGAAAACCACGGCACACGCAAAATATCTCTTCCTAGGGCCGTTGCATGTTTTACGACTGGATGCGATGACCTAACTGCCCCCGAGGCCGCCCGCTAGATTGCACTTGTTAGCCGACCCGTTGTTTTTGGTCATAATGTGCTTTTTTCCCCGGACAATATTTCAGCATTAACATCTATAAAATAAATTGAATTGAATTATGTTTTTCCCTTCACAATGATATATAATAGTTGCTATTTTATATTTTGAAAATTGTAAAAAAAAAACGTTAAATTCGTCATAGTTGGCCATGCATTTTTATATAGGGTGTATCTAAATAACACCGAAAAAGTGTAAGGTGGGATTATCTGATAAACATATTGCTTTCTTTTTTACCTTCCATGTATAAAGCTAAAGAAACAGAACTTCATCATCATTGTCTGTCAGTAAAACTACACTTTTGATTTATTTTCAACCCTGAAATATTTTTGTAAGGGGTTGAAATACTCAACCCTATGGCATTTTTATATATATTTTTTTCGATAAAATTGTTTCCTTTTAAAAATATGTTTAAAAGCCCCATTCATTTACTGACATTTTGATCTCTTCAATATTCAAGAAACAACTAATATTTTCTACACAAACTCATAAAACTTGTGAAAGAGTAAGAAACAGTAACAATAAATGGCATTAACATTTGTTCCATTGCAAAGAACAGGCCTCTAGATCTTTCGGCAAAACACATTCGCGTTAAACAACTCATCTTTTTAAAAATGCATTGCCATAAATTTATTTTTTTTATCATAAACCCTGAACTTTTCGAAAAACTTGAAGAGATCAAAAGTTAGTAAATGATAAGGGCTTTTAGACATATTTTTAAAAGAAGAAAATGTTATCGCAAATAAATTGCTCTGTTTCAAGAAAGGGTTACTACTTAAGGTGCCCGTATCTCTCGCCGTAAAATGATCAAATTTGTGGTGTTTTTTAGGTACTGAAATCTCGAAAAATAAAACTCGTAGAGCAAAAGTAATATCAAAAATAGAATTATTGATGTTTTGTTTATCCACTTTTACTATTTAAACTTTCCTCAAATAATGTAATAACTTTTAAAATGCATTTATATGACACACATAATTTCGCTACTAACACAGAAGAATAGCGTCTAACCCCACATTTTAACAATTATTTTCACATACTTATAAACAAAAGTGAACAATCTTATATGCAGAACTATGTAAGTTTATGTTATAACAATGTTTACATCTATAGTTGAATTTAAAAAATACGTATTTTGAAAGATTTCAGTACCTAAAAATTCATTGGATAGATCGCTTTCTAATGTTAAATATTGATTTTACTTCGGTACCTTTGAATATTTGCAGGTGGCATGAAATGACATCCTTGTTATTTGCTAAACTCTATATTATTCAGTTCTTAAATGTCTAAAATTATTTATATTTGTAGAAAACACTTTTTCAGGAATACGGCGCCCTTAATTGTCATCAGAGATTCGCTGCTTACATTTCTTCGGTGTTAAACACCCTGTATAATTTATAAAATTGCTTCATGAACTCTACCTTAGTTACTTAAAAAATTGTATGCAAAATAAACAGTTGTTTATACAATTAAGTTACTTAATAGTAAATAGTCAATATTTTTTATGCTATATCTAGCAGATTTTTAGCACCACAATAAAATGATGCGTGACGCGTGTTAAGAATAATATTAATTAATATTGAAGAAAATGAAAATCCAAAATATATACTTCTATTTATCCCTGTTTTATAGTTTGCTGATTATTTTCATGGATATATTTAGAATTATCACCAGAGGGAAAATTTAAACAGTTACTAAATATTTTTTCAATATTAAATAATTTGCATCCTTCTATCTCTTAGTTCCCGAGATACGCTGCAATTACAACGAAATTAGGCCACCCTGTACAAGGCTTCTTACGGTACTCACACTAGGTTATAATTTCTAACGGTTTACACCGCTGATTAGATGTAAAGTTGATTAAAGCGATTCGATAATAAAAGTAATTTCGATTTCAACGTTTCATCATTTCTTGCGTTTGCCACTTACTACACTAATACTGGACTATAAACTGGCAAAGTATTGATAGTGGGTCTTTTTTGCCGTGTCGGGTAATAAGCCTAGTAATAATATGTTGCAGTGCAGATTAGATGATTGGCAAGCATCGCGAAAACCAAGGCACACGCAAAATATCTCTTCCTAGGGCCGTTGCATGTTTTACGACTGGATGCGATGACCTAACTGCCCCCGAGGCCGCCCGCTAGATTGCACTTGTTAGCCGACCCGTTGTTTTTGGTCATAATGTGCTTTTTTCCCCGGACAATATTTCAGCATTAACATCTATAAAATAAATTGAATTGAATTATGTTTTTCCCTTCACAATGATATATAATAGTTGCTATTTTATATTTTGGAAATTGTAAAAAAAAATTCGTCATAGTTGGCCATGCATTTTTATATAGGGTGTATCTAAATAACACCGAAAAAGTGTAAGGTGGGATTATCTGATAAACATATTGCTTTCTTTTTTACCTTCCATGTATAAAGCTAAAGAAACAGAACTTCATCATCATTGTCTGTCAGTAAAACTACACTTTTTGAATTTTTTTCAACCCTGAAATATTTTTGTAAGGGGTTGAAATACTCAACCCCTATGGCATTTTTATATATATATTTTTTTCGATAAAATTGTTTCCTTTTAAAAAATATGTTTAAAAAGCCCCATTCATTTACTGACATTTTGATCTCTTCAATATTCAAGAAACAACTAATATTTTCTACACAAACTCATAAAACTTGTGAAAGAGTAAGAAACAGTAACAATAAATGGCATTAACATTTGTTCCATTGCAAAGAACAGGCCTCTAGATCTTTCGGCAAAACACATTCGCGTTAAACAACTCATCTTTTTAAAAATGCATTGCCATAAATTTATTTTTTTTTATCATAAACCCTGAACTTTTCGAAAAAACTTGAAGAGATCAAAAAGTTAGTAAATGATAAGGGCTTTTTAGACATATTTTTTAAAAGAAAAAAATGTTATCGCAAATAAATTGCTCTGTTTCAAGAAAGGGTTACTACTTAATTGTCATCAGAGATTCGCTGCTTACATTTCTTCGGTGTTATACACCCTGTATAATTTATAAAATTGCTTCATGAACTCTACCTTAGTTACTTAAAAAATTGTATGCAAAATAAACAGTTACTTAATAGTAAATAGTCAATATTTTTTATGCTATATCTAGCAGATTTTTAGCACCACAATGAAACAATGCGTGACGCGTGTTAAGAATAATATTAATTAATATTGAAGAAAATGAAAATCCAAAATATATACTTCTACAGGGTGAGTCAGTCATAATGTCATTAATTTTAAGAGGAGATAGGGAATAATGAGTATAATGCGAATACGTGATTAAAAAAAATCTAAATGCATATTTACGCCGAAAAAATATTTTCAAATCATTATTTAAACCCCCTTTTCAGACTGTCACTGACCGGTCACAGCCTTGGTCGGTTACAGCTCACAGTTTAACTCGATATCGACCTGATGCAATGTTATCAAGTTGTAATATTTTTCTATATAGTACCTACCCACCTAGGTTTTAGACATCACAAATAAACGGTTGTACTGACTATTTTAGAATATCATTTTTTCTTGCTCAGTTCAACTTCAGCCAATAATAATTTAAAATGTTAATACCCAATAAAATCAAATAATAATAATCAAATAATTCTATTAAAAATTGCAAGTAAACGCGGTCCACTCAGGTCTTCCCGTAGAAAATACGGCCCAATCAAACGATACCCGTACACTCGCGTGTCGATTTTTCTCTGAGCAAATGTAGCTGTTATGACTGCAACAAAACTCCAACGTGTCTAATAATAAACTGAGTAATAAACCATTTACGTACATTACATAAAAAACCTATACCCAATGGGTAAATTATTGAGAAACTGAAAAGTGTTTCGTGTTGAAATACTAAGTACTTAATAAAAACCATCGTGTTGTCGACAGAAAACTGTCCAAGACTGAAATGGCACGCCGCTAATCTAAGTTATCGAGAGTTAATCTTGACCTTGACCTACCGTATTATTAGGTCAATAACCTAGTTACCTAGTTTTTGTACTGTTATTTAACGACAAGGAGTAAAACTAGATACATGAATGAATTTTCCTTAAATATTGATTTATTTGTTATTAAAAACAAATGTAGATAATAAATAAATGTTTTCGAATGTTAGGTTATTTCAGTTTAATAATTTTGATATTGCGTTTTCACTACGTTTTACAAATAAATATGAATTTTAGTATTACTCATAAGTACAATTAACTGCACATAACCAGATGTACGATTTGTAATTACGTACATCTAGCCTAGAAATGTATTGTTTTTTAAGTAGTATGATACTAACCTGTTTACAGCCCACATTTCAAGTAAAACTGCATTTATCCGTCCATAGCACTTTATTACTAAAATTCAGTCGCATTTCGTAAACATTCTCCGTATAACACTACCATTTCCACATATTCGGAATTTGTAAAATTATGCGTTGTGAATTTACGCCAAATACGTGAGGTTAGACCGAAATAAACAAACTACTGCTTACTGCTTGTATTCTCTCCATCCCCCCTCCAAATGTGTGGCATGATCTACAAATTTGAGGGGAAAGAAATGCGGGAAATGCATAGTGCTAAATGGAGGTAAATTTGAATAACACGCCGATGTGTTAGACGATATTATGTATGTGAATGTGGCATCCATGGTTAATACGGCAAGTCTGTGTCATTAGATTTTCGTTGGGTGCGCCATCAGAAAGTTCGTAGCGTACCAGGAGCGTCGTGACTGATTTTTATAGGGTGATTTGTTTATTTTTTTAAAGGTCGAGTAAAACATTTTTTTTTTCGATTTTCTGCCTTTATTAGGCCTCCCGAATACGTAGTTAAAATTAATGACATTATTACTCACTCACCCTGTATTTATCCCTGTTTTATAGTTTGCTGATTATTTTCATGGATATATTTAGAATTATCACCAGAGGGAAAATTTAAACAGTTACTAAATATTTTTTCAATATTAAATAATTTGCATCCTTCTATCTCTTAGTTCCCGACATACGCTGCAATTACAACGAAATTAGGCCACCCTGTACAAGGCTTCTTACGGTACTCACACTAGGTTATAATTTCTAACGGTTTACACCGATGATTAGATGTAAAGTTGATTAAAGCGATTCGATAATAAAAGTAATTTCGATTTCAACGTTTCATCATTTCTTGCGTTTGCCACTTACTAGACTAATACTGGACTATAAACCGGCAAAGTATTAAAAGTGGGTCTTTTTGCCGTGTCGGGTAATAAGCCTTATAATATGTTGCAGTGCGGATTAGATGATTGGCAAGCATCGCAAAAACCACGGCACACGCAAAATATCTCTTCCTACTGGCCGTTGCATGTTTTACGACTCGATGCGATGACCTAACTACCCCCGAGGCCCCCCGCTAGATTGCACTTGTTAGCTGACCCGTTGTTTTTGGTCATAATGTGCTTTTTTCCCCGGACAATATTTCAGCATTAACATCTATAAAATAAATTGCCTTTTTGCCATTAGCCTAAACCTAGGGTCTTGTGTGCCGTAATTACTTTACACACGTAAGATGTAATCAGCTTTAATACATTTTTAAACTGCAATTACCTCAGGCAAAAAATTCGTATGGAGTGTAACTGGCCTGACTCTTTAGTTTGTCTGTTCTGTTCACACTTGCACACATGGGCTTCGAGAACAGGTATTAGGAACTGACGTCATAATATGGCGTTCGTCAATCTGCTTACCCTAATTTTTTGCTCGTGATTTTTTTAGTGTAGATGCATCCAGAAAAAGTAAACTACTTCACTTAACTTTTTAAAAATATTAACAAATATTTATTAATTTAATATTCCAGTATTATTCTGGTTCAAAGTGAAAGTATTGGTTAGAGGAACCTAAAAGTGTACTTCTTCAAATCCACTATGTTGATTCTATTAGCTGAAATGAAGATTTTACACAACAATTACGAAACTGTACTATATAAACATCATATTGTTAATCTAACGTTCGAAAAGATTACATTTTGTATTTGTCAATTTGTAAGTGTTATAGTGCGCGCCAATATTCTTAGGAGGATAAATAACGTCGGGCCTGCAGGGACAAGAGGGATTATTTCCCACATTATTGCGCTGTAGTACCAGACGGCCAGACTTCCTCACCTTGCAGAGGTGAGCCTCCAGGTCCTTTCTGAAACATTTCATAGTGTTAAACTAAAATAGTTGCACTTTTAAATTAAAGTTTTTTTGGTTGGAGAGAATTAATTAGAAATGTTTAATTTAATAATTTGACACCGATAATTCAAACAAAATAACAGTTCATACAATATCGATGTAATTTTATTTCAAAAAATAATGAAAATAAAAACAATAAAGAAAAATCATTGAATTAAGTCATCAGAAATTATGAATTTAATTTAACATTAAACATGAGAAATCGTTGAATTAAACAGTAAGTCGCCAACATTTTTTTTTTGTTATTTTAAATAGTCAGCGTAAGTTTACTTTAATCTTTTTATAATTTAAAAAAAAAATCTTGCAGTAAGAATCAATTAGTTGGCATTAAGAAAACTGTTGCTCCAAAAGTTGACGTTTTATCAGTCTGATTATTCTATTTTATCAATCAAGAGTAGAGTGAGAAAATGCACAAAAAAATAACAAAATGAGAAAAACAGAGGATAGATTGTGAAAATGTATCTGCATTTTTTTAAGACTTTTATTTAACTTATTTAGAATCTGTTATTTCTAGATCTGTTCATATAATTTAAATAATGAATATTTTAACAATTTACATAACAACAATAAATGCAATACAAATAAATCCAAATTGTAAAATATTTGAGTTATTTTGATTATGTTTACGCATTAAATGTGATTTTTTTTAGATAAAAATGCGTAAATTTTCATACATTTTTATAAGTTGAAAAATTATGAGCAAGTTAATATAAAATTTACCTTGGTCAGTAATACATTCTTTATTGAATTAACTTTTAAACGATTTCTTTTATCAGTACTTTACAGTATAGTGTTATTATGAAATAGGATGGTGACCAAAGTCCTACCCTTTTTCCTCCGTTATTATTCGTGATACGAACGATAGGTGTGAAAATGAAAGTTATAAACTTTTAACCTTCGACCTACTCGTATGTTCGCATGTTGATCCTTCTTATGAAGTTTTTCGATAATTTTGTTAAGATACCTTCTGCGGCATTTTTTAAATTTTGTATTTTTTCGGATTAAACATCTTAAAATGAAACTCTCCTGTTTGAATGGCTTTTTATTAGAAGTAAAACATGAATTCGTTTATTATTCTTTTTCTCGCAAACGCTTCATTTTATCGACAATAAACAATAGTACCTTTTTTAGTCTAACGTTGAAGCTATCCAGATTTATTATTTTAATGTCTTGATCATACGGGATGTTAAAAAAATTAGGCATTAAGTTGTAAAGCTTTAACCCGCCCCTGGTAAACTATAAAAGCTAAATATGTTTCAAGGCCACTATTTTAAGAGGTCCATCACATTGATTTATTATTAAATTATATTGAGTACTTTAAAAGTTATTCAAGAAAAACCGATTTCCAGCAACATCCTTGAGGGAGACATATCTCCGCAGGAAGGGTCTGCAGGAAAAAAATTATAAGCACTTGACATCTTATTTTTTCATGTTCTATCTGCATCCGAGAGATTTTCCATATTTTCCCGGGCACCCTGTATACATATATTCACCTGATTTAATTCCATTTTGTTAAATTGCGGAACAAATAAATCGCCTTGGTGTATTAATCATTCACAATCGGATACTACAAAATTAACTAATACAGATATTATAATGGCATTAAATATTTATATATACTCCAGCATTGCTAAGTCGGTTATTGTATGCATATGTATGTACATATATATGCAGCTAAATTTTCTTGGGTATGTATATTAAACATACATATGCATGTTCTTAAACAAATCTCGTTTTTTACACCATTAATGACTTGTTGTTTTATTATGTAAATATTAATTACAAAATCAATCTTTAAGAAATGTCTTACGATACTCCATTCAATATTATATTATTCATATTATATTGTTTTCATTGAATTGCGTTTACATTTCTTATTATAAACCGTCAAGTTCTACTACAACCAGTGTAAACATGATTTTGGGCTATATTTATGTCATTTAGGACAGGAGTAAAGATAAGAGATACATCGAGCGACGTACAAAAGATTAGACGTATAACGTCACACAGTATAACCTGTGAAAGAGGATTTCCAAAGACTTTAGAAACGCCCTTATTTAAAAAACGTAGTGCTGTACCACCCTCACCCAACTTATCTGTTATGATCTATATACCTGACCGTTTCAATGGCTGAAAATGTTACAAGTGTGCTGGTACCATCATAACTGCCTGTAGATGTTAGCTTGCAAGTCGTTCATTATCATTATTACGTACCCTACTGGGATTTGGCATTACTCATCTAGATGTTGGATTTCATAGATTCATGACAGAGGCGGCTCTAGGCGCAGCGTACAATCGTTTGCAGTGACACTCTTTAAAATAAAAATCACAAACGATTGTAATGAGTTAAATGGCGAAATGTTATTAAATGTAGCACACAAATAAATCAGGCGAAGATTGCATATGTGTGTCTTGAAATGAGAGGTCATATAGGGAATAGATTGTAAGTTTAGATATTGTTATCATCACCTTTTGTTTTAACTGTTTTAAAGAATTAATCGAGTTTAATCCTTTTATTTAAACAACGAGCATTCAATTATTTTCAACGACTACTAGAATCTTACACCGCTAATGTGGTATTTCTCTTGAGACACTTTAGGACATATTGCTTATAACTTTTAAACGGGAAGTAATACAGAAAATAATTTCTAATAAAAGTTGTTAGAAAAGAGAGAAGGAGACGAAAGAGTGCGAAACATTGGATGTTCACTGTCTTGGCTAAATTGTTTTCAGGGTTATATGGTTATCGAGCCTCTGCTTTATGAACTGTTTCCTCTGGGAACAGTGGTTGAAAGGCTAACCAGAAGGTTTGCCGGAACGTAATTTGTCAGAATTATCTTAGCTCGTCTTAATTCCATGTGTTAGATCATAGAGTTCTAAGTTTGATTGTTTGAGGTCATAAGTTCGATGTTTTATAGTAAATTTGTTGATTTTTAAGGAGTTTCGATTTAAGAGCAAAGCCTGATGTTGCAGAAGTTAAACTGACTTCAGATTCAGTTCCAGTAAGCAAACATTCAAGAGAAAATCTTTGTTGCATCCACAGCTCAGACAACTTTTTTGTGGATCTGAGTTACTAATAGTAGTAGTATTTTCGAAGGAAATTGTAGAACATAAAAACAATCAGCAAGCGGTAAGCCACATATACTCTAAAGTGTGAGGTTATTACATTTCATTATTATAGATGTATCATACACGAATTTTGACAATTCTTTTTGTTCTTTGCCATCGTTTTGGTCTCTGACCATTTCATTTTTCTTTTCTACGGGATTGTACACCTTTTTCAAGTTGTCATGATCTGTTCTATTTCTTTTCCACTGTATTTGTGCTTCCTAGATTCTTCTAACTTGTTTATTGCCTTTCATTTTACTTTTAATGACCAAACCACTTTAAATGATTTCCCTCAGTGGCATTAAAGACGGATTCTGCCTTTAGCTCTTCTTATACTGCCATTCCTCTGCCTGTCTCGTCTGGTTATCATTTTACTCTGCTTAGCTATTTTATATCTAGGTTTGCATTTTCTATAAACTAAGAATCTAATGGATTAGATTCGTTTTTTGATTTAATATGACTAAAATACGCTGTTTATATCTTATTTATGGAAATATCCTCATCGCGTGCGCTACTGGAACCTCTAGATTTATTTCTATTAGGGTGTCTCATACGATAGCTACTTAAAAATAAAAATTAAGCAGTAGGTATGTTTTGTCAAATAAAAATAATTATTCCCTGTACACCTATACAGATAAAGTTGTACCATTAATATTATTTATCAAGTAAAGTGGTGCAAGTTAGTTAGATCCCACATAGAAGTAAATGTAATATGTCATGTTGTCAGTCACCAAATGAATAATTGCAGTGTAGTAGCATTACCTATTGACAGATGTGAGGTAGACTGACCCCTAGAGACTAACACCCACTCATCCACCTAACCTTGCTCCCCCCCAGAAGTCACCCCATTATACACATTTTTTGAAACACCTTGGCAACTTATTATTTCCCCATTTTCCAACAAAGAAAGTTGACGGTACAATTGGTTATATTACATACTAATTTGATTGGATTGTCAGTATATATATGGGGTGGTTTTTACTTTGACAATGATTTGGTAATTGCTTCTTTTGTCGTTCTTGATAATACAACACAGTGTTTGCCCAAGAGTAGAGAATATGCCTTATCTATAAACTGCGTCGTATTCTTGATGAAACATCAATTCTATACAGGGTGTCCAAAATCTAATAAACTATACTTTGAGGATAGCTTCGTTGGCAGGGAATATACTGACTTAGATCAGATTACTTGGGTACAGGGCCATCTACGATATTCTCATTGTACAGAAAAAAAATGTCTAGATATTATTAATGACAACTTAAAAAAAAACAAATGAAGTGATACCTGTACAGTGATATTGAGTAGACTTTCACTCAAAATCAACACAGTTGGTTGTCGATTGTGATTAAATAAATCTTATATGGAAAATTGAATATATTTGGCGTTAAATTGAACAAAAAAAGTAACTTAATATCGCACAAATAAAGAACTACATACAATATCTTGAAATATTTGTTGTGATTTAATTTCCAAACACATTGTACATAAAACGTGTAATAAATCATAAGCTCAGCACTGTCTGCGATACCGAACGATAACGTAACAGGCTGAAATCCCCATTATGGTAATTTCATTTCACCATACGATAGATTTTAAGCACAGGTGGTTCGATTAGTGGTAGTGGTAGTAGGAGAGCTAAGCGTGCTTATTTCTCTTTTGAATAATATTAAACCGTAATGGGCTATTCGTCACATTAATTCGTTCGCTATTTCCGGATGGCCACATGGCATTTTTAGTTTGTGTTAAGTGAAATATTTACAATAATTTAGCGGAGCATATCGTGTAAAGGTACACCTTTAAGCGTTTGTATTGGTTTCTTTTTAATAGTACACGAATTTTAAAATCTCGGTAAATTAATAATGAAGCAAGTCGAAAATAAAACTTATAATATAGGTCAGGATTAAAAAAATCATTTAGTATTTTGATATTTAATATACTATTAATTAATAATTATTTATATTAATTGTTTTTTGTATACCTTGGAACTAAAATCGAGTTGAAATGATGCACTTTAGTTTGTAGTAGTTAAAAATATTATTTTAATTACTAATTTCATAGAGTAGTGTTTTAAGTCCTCCAGATTAAAAAGTACACATTGTGGTAGGGATTGATCTTTGTTATGCAGTACAAAAGGACATTATTAAAGTCATCATTTAAAGTACTAATTCAGTTTTGCAAAGTGAAGTGGTAACTCCATAGCTAAAATACACTTCAGCCTTTTGGTATGTTATATAATAAGTACTAGTTATTTCGCTTTCTAAGTAAAAAGATACACTTTAGTCTGTAGTAGTTAAAACTAATGTTTTAAGTCCTAACTTACTACTATGCCTTTTTTAGTCTAGGATTAAAGAGTGCAGTTTAGTCTCCTGAAGAAACAGATAATGTTACATTATTAAAGTCATTATTTAAAGTACTAAAGTTTGGCATGTACTATAATAAATAGTTATAGCTGTAGTGTATTCCCCAGAACTAAATTGCATTTTATTCCATCATGTGATTATTTTGTTATCGAAATATGCACTTTAGTCTATAATAGATAAAAAGTACATTTATTTATTCACTTCAGAAAGTAGTGTTACTTTTTAGTTCCCCAAACTAAAAAATATACTTTAGTCTCCTGAGAAAACGGATAGATATGTTTCTCAACGCATATTTAATATTAAAGTCATCATTAAAAGTACTATTTTAGTTATTAGTAATTTTATAGCTACGCAATTGGAACTTAAATATATATTCTCCTGGCAGGTAATAGGAAGAGTACTAGTTATTTTAAGCTACAGTGTATACCACAGAACTGCATTTTAATCCACCATGCAATTATTTAACTATCGAAATAAAAAGATGCATTTTAGTCTGTAGCAAAGTATTGTTTTAAATCCTAACTTCACATAATGCTGTTGCTTTCTTTAGTCTATCAGATTTAAAAATACACTTTAGTCTTCTGAAGAAACAGATAGATATCTGTTTTTCAACGCATAGTTAATATTAATTATTATCATTAAAAGTACTGTTTTAGTTAGAAGTAATTTTATAGCTATATATAAATATAGTCTCTTGGTGTAATATAATAAGTACTAGTTATTTTAAGCTATAATGTATACCTCAGAAGTAAACTACGTTTTTGTCCATCGTGACTATGTCGTTATCAAAATAAAACGATACACTTTAGTCTATAGTAGTTAAAAGTAGTGTTTTAATTCATAACTTCAAGAATAGGGTTACTCTTTAATCTCCCAGGTTAAAAATACACTATAGGATGTGTATAAAGTGACAGATCTTTGTTTCCATCACATAAGTACATTATTTAATCATCATTTAAAGTATTGCTTTAGTTTCACACTTTAATTCCTTTGTAATATGCTAGGTATCATATATTTCAGGTTTGTTTTCATTCTTAATATTTTGACTTAAACAGTGTTCAGATGGTCTGACTCGTCACTTATGAAGCACCCTGTACCTGGACCGTACGGTATATTTCTCTATCTGATTTAAGATATTTGGCAAACCAGATTTAGTCGTACAGTAAAACTTTGCAAAGGGTATTTTTATGTAGATTTTATTTTCTAATGAGTGTGAGAAATTCCTGCTCGGACAAGTTGGCAGTGCCCTTTGATGGAAAAAATATGCAAAACCGGCGACACTGTGCCATATGCGCGCGAGATGCATGCGATATGTAAATGGAATAAATTGGGATAATTTAAATAAATGAAAATACGGAATGATGTTCCTGTTACACGTGTGTTCAGACACCGTGTCGTATTTTTTCCTATTACACCAAATATCAACATATTAAAAAGGGCATATGGTCGGGTTATAAGTGCGTATAATTCAGATAGTACTTGATTAAGTTTATTACTGTGTGACTAAGTCAATCTGTTCTCGTTGTTGAGATTCAACTACTGCTACCTTACAAGTAGATTAGTTTCTGATTTAATTGGAGCTTAAGAGCCGAGGGATGGAAATTGTATTTTTAGCCAAAATCAAGTGGCCCTGATTTGTTTTTCAGTTGACAAGCGTGGGAATCAGCGGGACGTAAAAATACATTATTTGTGATTAAATGTCTATTATTTTAATGCATATTTTGAGATCCGGACTTGGCGACGACCTTAATATTTAAATATATTTATATTAAAACAAATTTAATTTTATTCATGTCAGCTAATCGACAAAAATATCCCATTTATTTACCTGCAGGGGCTCGATTCTCGAGTTTAATGGAACCTCAGAAAGTGACTCTCTACAATTTTCTTAACTGTACTTTCATCTTCCATACCTCCTACATGTCCTAGCCATTGCACTCTTCTGGCTTTTACAACTTTGTCTATTTTTGGTTCCTGGTACATTGCATATATTTCCTTATTATTTCTCCTTACATCGCCTTCCTCCGTCTTCTTTCCCCCTAGAATTCTTCTTAAGATCTTCCTTTCCCACCTTAAAAGGCTTTCTCTTATTGAGGATCCAGGTTTCACTGCCATACAGCGCTGTCGGTCTCAAAATTGTGTTATACATTCTAAAATTTACTCTTCTAGACAAATTTTTTGATTTTATTAAGTGCTTGACTGCTGCCGAACTTTTGTTTGTTATTATTATTCTCCTATTAATTTCTTGCTCCTCATCCCACCAAACCCCCACCCGCAAAATACACATTCTTGAAGTTCTTATATTCCGTCTCTCCGTGCTGCTTTCTCACTTTGATATTGGTATCTTTTTTCTGTTACCTTATTCTTAAAAGCTTATTTTTCTCTTGATTTATCTGCAGTCCCATTTTCCGTGCTTTTCTTCACAAGTTTTCTAGTTATTTCTTTTAATTCCCTACTATATCTAGCAATTAACACCACGTCATCTGCATAACTTACTATTTTGTGACTTTTAAACAATATGTCCTTCCCTGTCCAACTGATTATCTCTTATGACCTTTTCTAGTACTAAATTTAAAAAAGCATTGAAAGTGGGTCTCCTTCATTCACCTTTTATTCGTACTTTGCTTTTTAGTATTTTCTAAGGTCATTTTCAATAGCCTATTCAGTTTGGTTGGTATCCCAAATGGTTTCGATATTTTACTTAATTTATTCCTTTTGACCGAATCATATGCTTTCCTGAAGCCCACGAATGAGACCATTGTTGTAATCCCATATTCATAGCATGTAGTCAGGATTTCCTTCACCATGAAGACTTGGCCCGTTGTTGACCTCCCTTTTCTAAAACATGCTTGATGCTCCTCTGTCTATAGTTCTGCTACAGGTTTTCGTCTCTTTTTTATTATCGTTGCCATGATTTTATACCCTATATCTAGCAATGATATACCTCTATAGTTTATGCGGTCTGGTGCATCTCCTTCTTTTAAAATTGGTATAATCATACCATCTCTCCAATCTTCAGGCATACATTCTCGTCTCCAAATATTTTGGATCATTTCGTATAATCTTTGTCTTAAATCCTCTCCTGCGTACTCAATGTTCTCTGTCGTTATTCCATTTTCTCTGGACTTTATTCTTTAAAGCGTCTATAATTATGTCTATTTCCTTTTTTGTAGGTTTTTCTACTTCCACTTCCTCTTCTCTTACCAGTATCATCTCCGCCTGATGCTCTCCTTCCCTTTCCACCTTTCTCTCACTTCTGTTTCCTGTCCAATTAAATTGCCACTGTGTCAATATTGTAAAAAAATATTTTTTGGAAAATCCTTATAGTTTTCGAGTAGAAAATTATTGAAGTTGCCCTGGCCAGGCGATTCCGAATATTGAAATCCGATTACATTTTGTTGGTATTAAAGTTTTTACATTAGTTTTCCAAGTGTCAACAATATCGTTTTAATTTATGACGATGTGAAAATGCTTTGGCAGAGCGATTTCCCGGTAAACATGTACCAAATGCAGCTACTTTTACCGCGGTGTGCAGTGAATGCAAATGTAATGTAACGGAACGAACGGAAGCAATTGAATTTGTTGTATAAAATAGGCGTTACAAAATGTTATTATTTATTTCTTGGGAATTTCTATCCATTTTTGTCCAGTCACCGATTGCATGCTTTGCCGCCTTATCAGGTTTTACAGTGGACCAGTTTCTAGTGCCGTGCAGAAGTGTTTTCTTAAATCATTTTCGAACTGCCATTTTCAATTTTTTTACAATAATGTGTTTGTAAGAGTCCTCTGTACATTCAAAATATTTTTTAGATAAATTCTGAATCACCCTGTATCTATATCTATGTGGTTTATGTATTTGTTGCAACATATTTCATTACAAATATACAAGGCGTCCTGAAATGATGCGTCAATATTCCATGGGGTGAGTCTACACGAAAAATTAATGTCACAAAGTCCTGTAGCATTTTTTCGAAAACTCAAAATTATTTAATATACAGAATGTTTGGATAGGAGAAACGAAAAAACTTAGTTTTGAAATATGGACTTCTGGGATTCAGATCTGCTTGTTTGTGCCATCATTTCAAATTCATAAAATCGACTAACTCTGATAAATAAATGAAAATGTGGTGATAAAGTTAAGCACAATATTCATAATGTCCTTAAAACAATTATTTTTGAAAGACGTCAACCTATTCTTTAAAAAAGGCATTACTTGACGTAAATCAAATATTTTTGCAGGTTTTATGTTTGGGTTGTGATGTTATCCCATATTTTTTAAATTTTGATCAAAGAAATACTTAGTTGGTCTTCTTTTCTAGAATACCCTGTATGTGCAACTTGTTTCTATACTTCGTATTATCTTGTGTCATTTAACTTCCCGCGTTTGTAAAAAATAGCATTATTTCCAGAAATTTAGTCACTTATAAATTGGTATTGAGGCATTGGAAATGAAATTATCGATTCGAATTTTAACGAGAGCATATGTCGCACAGCACAGAGCATTTAACGAAATTGTTGTGGGAGAAATTGGAGAAAATGACAGTAATACGAGTCCCGAATAAAAACCACTTTGTAATACAACGGCATATGTTGACATATTGAATTAGTTGTTGAATTACTAAAACACCGCACCGGAGTTTGCCCATGGGGACGACAGGACTAGCAAAAACTCCAGGAGGGTTATAAGCTGTTGGTTCCTAATACTTAGTAAAAGTACTTAAACATATTCCATTTTATGGATTACAGAGCGTAATTTAAAATTTTTACGACCTCATGGCCCTTTAATTTTAAACGTTTATTTTTATATGTTTGTACTGCCAGATTTATGGCTCCGAGTTAAGAAACGAAAAGTTTCATGCACATTAACGTTTGTTTAATTCTATACATGTAGATAACGGTTCTCTTACTTGCTAGTGACTTATTTATTATTTCTATCTACTGATAAAACGCTTTTATCGCATATTTTATGTCCGATATTTTGTTTTTATCTGCCAGTGAAATAGGTTGCCAACCTTTATAATAAACATTTCATTTATAACATTATCTAATGTTTGTTTTTTTAAATGCAATTTTTATCAGTTACAGCCTGGGGCCCAACTATGCGTTAAATTGAGTTAGAGATAACTTGAGTTGTCGATTAATATATTTACTTACTGAGCAAAAATAAATTAAGATAACGCGTTTCGTTCTAACGTTGAGTGTGGTGACTCACATGTTTCAAATGCGGTACTTAGTGCACCATAGAAAAAATTACTCAAACAAATATTGAATAAAAATAAAATTATTTCGATCAAAATTTGATAAATATGTACAGAGTAACTAACCCAAGTTACATTTTTTGAGAAACTAAAAATGTTGCGATCAGAATTTTCATACCTTTTCGTTTTTAAGAGGGCAAAATAAAAACTAATTTTAAGGGGTTCTTCACAAGTAGCATTTCTAGTGAATAAAACGTAGCAACCACGACACTGAAAACTTTAAAGTGCATTGTCAAAATGTGATTACGTGGCGAAAACAGGAAGATGTGGTTGCCGCCTCTAAAAGAGAAACTGAAGAAACATAGAAAGTTTACTAGATATACTTGTCTTTGTTGGCTAAATATTCGTATGTAGCTCGGTCTCTTTCCTACATATTATTTCTGCCTTTATTTCTGATTCTCCTGTTATATTAAATAATAGTGTAACATAAACATGCCCCTGAAAAATTCGATATTAAAAACAGTTCAAATAATTCTGTAAATTACAGGAACTAAAAATTATGCCTCAAAAATTATATATTCTATGGCCTACACTAGAGAAATCTCCTGACCAACGTCACCACCTTTTTCTACTTATTAGGTTGGTTGGCGGCTTAGGTGGATTGATCTCGTAATGGGAGGAGGTACATGGGGCCCAATGGGACTTAAGTGCTGTAGCCTGTTTGCTACCCTTCCCTCAATTCCAGAAATATGTACAATGAGTTGAAATAGTGTACACAAAGAGAAAAAGGTATTTGTTTGTGTCGTTCCATACCAGTGACGGAACATTATTCTAGCCAGAACATTTAAACTATGCTCAAATAGAAACTTTAAGACGCAATCCAACAAGTGCTCCCAAAGACACTTGATCTTCTCTTAGATGCATTTTAAAATTCTCAGAATTAAGCAATTTGAAAGATACTCTACAACTCGACAAACAATAAGGTTAAAAAGTTGTAGCACTATCTGTTGTTGTTTTAGTTTTCTGTAAAACGTAGTCGCATACCGAAAAGTATTGCTACCCATCTTACACACAGATGGGATAAAGCTAGAAACAAACTAATGTATTTTCTCTATCTTTAGAAGGTCACTATTGAGTAAAGGTTGCTCCATAGTGGATTTTGAAGGTAGTAGCAGCTTTGAAGTAATTTTGATCCATGAAAATGTGGAAATAATTTATGGATGAAGCAATAACTTGCCGACAACTGCAACAACTGTACAATCAAGTGCCGCCATATTAAAGGTTTGTAAACGGATCCCATGCCAATACGTCGTCAAAACTATCACAAACACTTTAAAGCTACTGTCACTTCTAAGTAATATGGCTTGGTTGCTGTTACCTTTAAAATTCCCTTTAAAGTTTGGGCAACTTTAAAGTTCTTCTTCTTAGTTTTAATAACGTTCCAGACATCAAACCGCCCCACCAAAAATTACAAAACCATGAAGTGACATTCAATGGTAAGGATAACGTACTTACAAGTATGATAACATAAATTGGAGTTATTTTTCCTATATGATGGTAGTCACTTAATGGAAGTTGCGGTACCAGTTTTCGTTACCTATGGTACTTGGGTTCGTATCTCAGAAAATAGTTGAGATATCTGAATGGTCAGAATTGCTTCTGATAGACTTTTTTACGTATAGTTCAGTGGAGTATTTGCAATTTCTCTATCGGGTGTCTCTTTTAAAGTAAGGCCCAAACATACAAATTTTTCGGTGCATGATAGATTAATAGAACTGATGCTGCGTGGTGCATAAGTTGGCCATGCATGTTTATATATACAAAATTGGTTCATAAACTATAAATGTATATAAAATAAACAGTTGTTTAAACAAATAAATTATATGATAAATCATTGATATTTTTTATTGAATTATTTGAAAATATACAGGGTACTCCACTTAAAAAATATATAATAATATATTTTCAAAGATACACCCTGTACAGAAATTACAATACGTCTTTAATAAAATTACACAAATAATATTTATTAAATACATACTTAATTGGATAAAAATAGTAAAAATTGTATATAAATTGAATGCAATCCTACACAACAGAATGTGAAACAAACAAATTTGTTTTGGACCATTTCCGAACACAATTTGTGTAGAAAAAAATCAACAATTGTCAATTGTGCGCGGTACTGGATTTTCCAATTCCAATGAAACCGTATCTGATAATTGATAATAGAGTCATGCAAAATTAGAAGGCAACTGACATCTAGATTTCCGAAATATAACTTAAGCTAAATTCAATTTCTTTTGATATGAAATACCTATCGACAAATGTGCGTTTGAATTAGTTACTAGGTAGGTTAATTTTGAACACTTATAACTAGCCATCCAGCATTCACAGTAAGTATGTTTAGGTGTATTTGTAATTGCTATGTAGAAACTCCTGGCAAACCTAACATGGTATGTGAGTAACACTGTCATAATTCTGTTGTTGTTGGTCAGAGAAAAAAAAAGTTAAATAAAACATGTTTTATTTGGTACAATTTACTGTTCAGCAAAATAAAGGCACTTATATTCTAAACACCCTGTATTTTATAAGTTCTTATTATATCATGAGAATTATTTCAACAAAATGACAGTTATACCGTTTATGACAGTCAGAAATTTTATAGCTAGACTTAAAAAACTTATCTTTTTTAACTTGTTAGTAATTCAATACTTTTATCTCCCCTATTACCCCCGTGCATCATATCCCGAATTTTATTATTACAACATAATTTCTGAAAGCATAGCGATACCTTTTTCCAAAACAGAGGTTTGATTTATTAATGCAAAGCTAACGTTCTATTTGCTCTGAACGTAATTCCTCTTTTTATTTTAGATAACGTCTGTAAGGATTTTACGCGGTCATAAATTTGTGAAATTAACCCACTAAAAAGGGGCATTATAGTAGGTAGGCGCTACCAATAAAAAAAGTGGCTGCTTAACCGATTTAATTTTAGTTAGTAAAACGTCCCTCTTTTAGATTTAGAAGCGCGCCCGTAATTTAAGGGAAGACATAAAAGCCGCCATATAACTTTACAGTACTGTAATGGTATGTCTTCTGGGACGATGTCAACTAATGAAAAAAGCACTACGTCCTATTGAACGCGTAGCTGAATTGACCTGCGAATTTAAGCACACTCTTTCACTACTGTAAATCCATGAACTTTGCACTTAACAATTCTTGATCTAATTAAAAAAAAAACATATAATGGGGAAGTTGTATGCATTTTATATTGTTTTTCTTTAGTTTTATTGGGTTTTTGCCACACTTCTGAAAAAAATAAAGATTAATTAAATAAGCCCTTGCGCCAAACGGATCAGTCAATAGTTATTTTTGAAACTAAGTTTGCCTAACCAAAAAATCTCACACTGAAAAAAACAGATAAGTAAAAAATAACAAAAATCACATCACTATCGCACACTTCCGTATTTTGGAAGTTTCGAAAATCTCTGTTTTCGTTTTCAAAATAGTAATAAAAATATTAAACGTATGTCAAGTGTGACAGTTTAAAATTTGTTTATCTGCTTCCATAGAGATGTTAAATGATTTTTATTTTATTGTTACTTCTTCTTGATACAACTGTAGCTAACAATGATCGATTTTTACTGTGTAGGTATCAAACTGTTCAGTAAACGTTGTATTATTACTTTAGTTTTACATTTAACATTTTTTGAGCCAATATAAATCGTCAAAGATTGCAATTGACTAAAATTATTTGTAAATCTTGTGTAAAATTTGGTTATTTTTTGGAATATCTGAAAACATTTATTGCCATTCCTTTATTCTAAAAGTTTCTCGCCTTTAATTTGACCAACAAATTAAATATGCTTATAATGAATTGTAAGAATTTCTTGCGCCAAAACTTGTTAAATCTAAAATTGACAGTTCACTAAAAATCTTCAAAATTGGCCATCTGGATTTTTTTTTAAAAGATGGTCTTCTTACTTTGATCAATAATTTGGCTAATTTATTGAAACAGTTAAATAAGTGTTACAGATGTTTTATGACCAATTTCTTAATGAGTCAATCAATTATCAAAAAAAATTAACTAATGTATTAGTTACAAAACTGCTGCCATGTTGGTGGTTGGCTATTATAATGACTGATCTTTATTCTAAACATTGGTGGTTATAAATTTGACCCAACAGACAATTTATTTGCATGTGAAATTAAAAATGTGTATAATGAACTATAACAATTTGTTGAGGTAAAACTTATTAAACATAATAAAATGATACCATTGTTTAAAAATTCCTAATACAATACATTAAATCTAATTAGATAAATCCATAATGCTGATGTTATCATGACTAATCTTTAGCGCCTAAGTTGGTGAATATTAGATGCGGAAATTTTTTTCTATAATTAGACAATTCATGTATAGATTTCATTATCTTACTCATGCGATTACATTTTTGCATGATAGACTTATTGTCTGATATGTTATCTTCTTATTATTATAAAAATATACTTATACTTTTATATCTCTGTACAAATATTGCTTCAGAAATTTAATAAAAAAAATAGAATGACATGAATACAACACTTGATAAACAATTGTTTTGTTTTTTTTTTTTTCATAAAAAAGGAAAACAAATTTCGTTTTTAAATATATATATAATGATTTGATTGAAAAAAGTAAGAGTCAGGGACTTAACAATTCTAAGGCAGCAACAGAAGGAACGTATTTATTAAAAGTGTATTTGTCTTCAAAAGTTATGTGTTCTTTGATATCATAATATCAATTTACTACATTTAGATATCTGTGTCGGAGACAAAGGGGCATTACTCGGGTTAGGCTGCTTTGACATGTTAAATTCTACGACACTGGTAGTTTACAATGTAATAAGTTTATTATAAAATTAAATGATTCAAATAACAACTACACAAATCACTAAATAGCAACTAAACTATTTAACAAATAAATAGGGAACTAACGGTCCGCCCACTAGCCCTTGCATTCGTAATCTTCTCTTTTTAAGAAGTGATACTTATTTTTCAATGGTCAATTCTCAATCTCAACTACTGGGCTAGCTTGGCTTTGTTCCGTTCGCGTCGGATCCCCTCCGCGTGTTCCCATTGCCATATATGGTAATGTTATCAGACCTTAAAAATCATTGGTTAAACCAAATATTCATTTCTGCATATATAACACTAAGCTTAGGAATTTGTTAAATTGCTAACACTACAAAACTCATATTGAAAGTTGATAAAATCTCCTTGGTAACCAGTGGCGTAGCCAGAAATTTGACATGGGGGGAGGTTCAGTAAGTATTTCAGACTAGATTTTTTTAATAAAAAAAATAAATAACTTTTAATAAATTGAAACAATAAAAAGTAAATATAAAAAATCTCATCATAAACATGTAAATAATAAACAGGTAAGAACAATATTTGTTACAAAAATGACAAAAATAAAATTAGAACTTAGTTGTAGGCAGGGTTGCCACCTTTTTAATTTTAAGATACGGGACACATAATTTTTTTTATTATATCAGTTGAAGAGGGGAGGGGGATTAGCGCCGCAGGCGAAAATTTTGAAATTTTCAAGGTCAAATTGCTTAAAATAAGTCTAATCGCGTAGGGGCGATCGGGGCAATCTAGCGTTTGGCGATACCACAGTTGTCGAATTGGGTGCGAGCGGGACAAAATTTTTTTTTTAGTAGTTCAGAATTTTTTATAATTTTTGGTAAAAGTTTGAGCCCACAATCTAACGAATTGTAAGATTGACTATGCTTAACGCAGTGGTAGATTTACCCAAGCTCTGCTGCAGTAACATCGACAGTTTCTTGAATATTTTCTCTGTTTGTAAAAAATTTTGTTAAAACTTGAGAAGATTTCGACATTTTCGCGTCTTTTGTATTAGAGTGTTTGACTTCACTAAGGTCACCGTGACTAATTGAAAAATCCTTTTTGCATACTAGACATCTTGCAGAAAAATTGTTTGAACCCTTTATTAGCCAAATATACTCAGTCTCCCACGTTCGTCGATAGCTGCAGACGCGCTTTGCTCTTTTTGGTGGCGAGATGGTCCTTTTCCGAGGTCTCCATTGTCCCTATTTTTGTCGTGTTGTTCTAAATATTTATCCATATCCTTTAATTTTTAAATTATTTAATGCAGATGAACTCTAATGTAAGGTTGCCGTAGGAGATCTAGTTTACTGACCGCGTTGCCAAATCTTGGCGAATAGAGTGATTGCAGGTTTGTAGTGAGACATTACCTATATGACCCAACCAACCCAACCCATGGGGGGGTTCTGACCCTAACCCCCCCCCCCCGTGGCTACGCCACTGTTGGTAACAACACCATAAGTCATTTTCAATAGCGCCGACATATATTATGTGATTTTAGTTTTTTATTTATTGTGTCCAATTTTTCTAGAATGACCTAATTCTTTAATACACTGAAAGAAATACTACTGAAACAGTTACTAGAAATTTGTGCTGTCGTAGAATAAACTGTAAATGTGGTAAACCATATAAGTTCGTTAGTGTGGTACATGCAGAAGTTTTATAGTAATTGAATTGTTGTAAATCGTAATATAATTATAAAACTCTTTTATTGTAATAATATTGTAAAATTTACAGGTATAGCGCAAAATATCAATATTTATAGATTGTAGTAATACTTATCATTGCTAAAACTGCAAAGACACAATTGTAGTGTTAATTACTACAAATTGTATTTCAATAGTCTGTGCATGTGAGAATTTGTTTCATTCGCATTAAAAAATGTGTTGAAATGTTTTTGTTGAAACAGTAATATATATATCTTGAATTTTGCAAATATTTATAAATATACATAAGTTTATAACTGTATATAAATATTTTCGCTCGATTTTTAGTTACAGTAAATTTATAACTAACGCAACTACAACTAATGTTAATATCTGTTGTAAACTATTATTATTTTTACAGTCAGGAAGAATATGTTGTTTTGAATGAATGCTATTGTATTGTTTCTAGACACTAGGTAATGGCGTAGTTTTGATGCAAGATGCATGTCAGTTTTTACTATATTTATGAATTATATAACATGTATATTGGCATAAGCTGCAAATAACACGTAGCAAAATATCTTATACTTACTCTTTTACAAATATCCCACAAAAAGTCCTCATTAATGAGACGTATTTTTTGTCTACCACATCTTAACACAACTAAAACGCATTAGGTTAGAGTCTACAATTGTTGTATGCGCGATTACTGTTCTTTTTTATTCAGTGCATATTTAATACTTTTGGTGTCTAACGAACATACATGACATAAAAATTGTACAAAAACCGATTTGAAAAAGCTTCATTTACAATAAAGTAAAAAAGACAAGAATCGTTATTATAAGAAATAATTATTGAAGTTGGTAATGATATAATACCAGAAAAATATTAAATATGTTAAAGAACTGCAGAAGGAAGATGATTGAGGAACAATAGAAATCTACTAACTTTCAATAGGAATAGTACCTAAAGTAGATTCATGCCTCACATTATATGGTATTGGTGGCAGTTATACCGGGCAAGAAGCATTTTCAATATAACCACGTGGATCTCTGGTCGTAAACTAAGTTTGCCGTAAACGTAATGAGCCTGTGAAAAGGTTTATCACTCAATAAACAAAGCTGAATTCGTGATGTCGCTAGTTACAGCGAAGGGCTGGAATGATGACCAACATGGCAGAGCCATACGTGAAATAAAATCCATTTTATTATTAACGTTTCTCACTAAAACACACGTTCAGAGATTATCATGGCTTTACATCCATCCGCGTTTATCATTTCCAATTAGGAAGAGTCGTTACATACGCAATGAAATACGCAGCTCATCTTGGTGGATTTAAATTACGTAGGGGTTTAAGCACGTCTGATTTGTCTCTTGGTCTTTATGCAGGCGACGCGACTTTATGGGCTCATTTAAATTTGTATCTGCCGCTGCACACGCTGAACTGTTTCAAAATAATGCTGACTCTACCCTTATTCAGGAACTGGAGGAGGCTTTTCCTTCTCTGTTTATTATTTGGCTTGGCGGATGTGGTTCACTCATACTTTTCCAAGGCATTCGATCGTATTGACCACAAGATTCTGGTAGCGAAATTGGATCGATATGGTTTTTCTGTGTCCTTGCTTGAATTGTTAAATATTTCTTAGCTGTATCAGGTGTTCCGCAGGGATCAAACCTTGGACCCCATTTGTTTTTGTTATTTATTAATGGACTCATGAATTCTGTTGACTGCCATAAACTTCTTTATCCAGATGACCTTAAAATTTATTGTAATATAAATAGTATTGCGGATTGTTTGTACTTGCAGTTTCAGATAGGTGCAATAAATTTGTGTAGGTTATTTTCACTTAATTAAATATTAATAAGTGTAAGGTAATTAGTTTCTTCATAAATGTTTAATTATGCGCTGAATAATGTTATCCTGGAAATATGTATTGGAACTAAGCCTTAAGAATATTTTTTGAATTTGCAATGAGGCAGCGTTAAAAACATTGTATTTTTCATTGGTGCTTACTACGTTGGATATCGCCATGATGAACCCCTTGGCGTAAGGTGTCCCTGTATTATCCTCTTAGAAATTGAAAAGAAAAAACAAATAAAAAAATGTAATAAGCAAATTCCATAAAAAAAAGGAAAGCTGAAAGAAGTTAATAAAACAAGTAATGTAAGAAAAAATATAATATAAAAAAGATAGAAGTCAAAAAATAAATAAATACCAAAAGTCAGCTGTAAGATTGTTACAAATAATTAATTATGATGTTTTTTTGCGTTGCCTTTAATTTTAATAGTTGTTTGTTTCTTAGAAAAACTATTGAGTCTTCTTAAAATAAAGATGGAGGGAGAAATTAATACGACCATCAACATGTCACTGAGCAAATGGCCTTGTCGCCTTAGCCATTTCTAGAGTTAGTTAGTTACTAAGTTGGAGTATGGGTCATTGATTTGGTATCCTATGAATCAATCTTTTAGTTTGGAATCAATTCAGCGCAAATTTTCAAAATATCTTTCATTTAAAATTACTGGTATAAGTATATCCTGGACAGGGTTATGATCATGAGTTACTATTATCGACCTTTGATATTCCTTCACTAAAGACTAAGCGTATTATGTGTAGTATTGTATTCTTATTTAAACTATTTAATAACAACATTGATTGCTCTTTACTTTTGGAACGTTTTAATATGAGAATATCGAATTTTGGTTCTAGGCAGACTAACATGTTTTATTTGCCAACACCGGCAACCAATATTCTTAAAAAATCACCAGTATATACTATGCCACTTAATTTTAATATGATATGTGGTCAATATGACATTAACCACAGTGGTATTCATTTATTAAAATCAATTGTATCTGTTACTGTCAACAGATTTTTTTTTGTTTTTATTTACCACACCATGTTTTCTGTTGGGCAAATAAATGAATTGCAATATGTTACATTTAACGGTTTTAAATCATGTTTTCACTGCCACGTCAGGGGTTCCACAAGATTCCAATCTTAGCCAGCTTCTTTATTAATGATTTAAGCTCTATTACGTGTCAAAAATTATTTTTCGCCGATGATTTAAAAATATATTGCATCCAGAGCCGACTGTGTAAATTTACAGACTAATATTGATGAAATAGCTCTGTGGTGCAGATTGAACCATCTCAACCTGAACATTTCTAAATGTAGAGCTGTAACATTTTCTCGCAAAATTAACAATATTGCCTTTAATTATCAGATTAGTTCAAGAATTTCAAGATATATATAATGTCCTTAATAAACTTTATTTTACTTATGTTCTATCTAAATTAGAATATTGTTCTTTGATATGGAATCCTTTTTATAAGAAGTGTCATATTAATATGATTGACGCAGTACAAAGAATTTTAAATATTTATCATTTCGACTTGATGTACATACGTACCCGGCTAGAGGCTATGATTACAATAAACTGTTAAGCAGATTTAATATTAATTCACTTTATTGTCGAAGAAAATTTTACAGTGTTAAACTTTTAATTTTATCGACAATAAACAAGAGTGCTTTTTAGTCTAAGGTTGATACTACCCAGATTTATTATTTTAAGGTATTTATCATATAGGGTGTTAAAAAATTTCCCGGTCACCCTGTATATTGAATATCTTTGCCAGAGGGAAAATTTAAACAATTTCTAAATATTTTTCCAATATAAATTAATTTTCAGAACCAATTGACTGAATTAATTGCATTTGAGCGGTGAAGTTCGTTATTTTTATATGTTATAAATATTAATATAGTTGGTTTCTGATTGGCATATGAATGACAATTTGTGCAGGAGCACAATGATAATAATATTTGTACGTTTACTAGTTAAATTCATGCTATTAATCAGGGTTGATGCTGTAGTAGTGAGGGCTGTAAGATGCACGTAGGTACTCTAAAGCGCTAATATAAAACGTTGAGTGAAGTTTTAGGAGTGACGATTAGACTGGCATAGAGCCATCCAGATTAAAAGCTTTTAAACGTATGAAAATGTTTACACGTTATAATGGGTGTAATAACGGCAGCAGTTGGTATTTTATGGTTAAAACTGTCAAAGTCGGCGATGACATAACGTTATGCGCTGCTGAAGTGCACCATACACGGTTGCTGTTACAGGGTGGCTTAAATCAGTTATGTAATAGCAATGTCGGGTCTTAATGTCATCAACTCTGAGTTTAACTTTGTTCCTCTTTGAGGAAAAATTGTGTAAGGGTTAATAAGGCATTTTGGAAGTGGCTTTGGATTATCATCATAAGAGAAACGATATTCTAAATTTAAAGAATAGATGCGTTGGTAAGGTTAGAATGTTGATTTAGCTGAAAGGAACACTAGGAGTTGATAGCTGTGCGGAAGAGCTCTGTCCTAGCTGTGCTTATTGGAAAATAGATGAAAAACTATAAGATCATGGAAATCCACAACATACTTTTGGTTGTTTGGAATGATTATCGATTATTACCAATGTTTTTACAAATTCGGTCAATTTAGCAGTGTACTCAGCCAAATGTTTCTTTGAATTTTTGTACATTATAATGCCAGGACGTAAAATTTTTGCGTTTACCTAAGCAAGAATGACTGCTTTACATGATGCAGGACATTCTAATCATCAGATATCGAACATGTTGAGCATTCCTAGATCATCTGTTGTATGAAGAGTACCGATATGAACAATTTGATACAGCGGAAAACAGATCACGTAATGGACGTCCTCGAGTATCTAATGAAAGGGAGGATCGGTATTTGGTGCAATATGCCCGTAGACACCATCCCACTTTCAAGGTACGTTTCGCCGTGTTATATCGACACCTACTATTCGAAGACGACTTGACAACGCAAATTTACGTGCTAGACCATTATAGTTCCACACTCTACATACAAGGCGTCGTGCTGCCCGTCTCCAGTAGGCGCGAGAGCATAGGTGTTGGCTTTTAAGCCAGTGGCGGTGGGTCTTATTTACAGACGAGACCAGAATTGGGCTGGTTACTGATGACAATGGACAAATAGTCTGGAGAGAACCAGGTCCTCAACAGCAACTTCATTTTCCCCGTGAAGTTGTTCCGTATGAAGGGGGTACTGTGTGTTTTGGGGTGGAATAATGTTCAACCGCCGCACCCCATTAATTCGCATACCACAGAATATGACCAGTTAAATTTACATCGAACAAGTTGGCCAGGCAACTCTCCTGACATGAATCCTATTGAAAACACGTGGATTTCGTTGCTAGAGGCATTCATAATCATATTCCTCCACCTCAGACTGCAGATGAGTTAGTCGTGGCGGCAGAAGAGGAATGGAACAATATTCCGCAAGAGATCGTTAACCGCTTGATTATCTCAATATACACACGTGTCAATTTACTATTGGAACGTAGTGGAGGTCATACCTACTATTAGTCAAGTAGAGAACTTGCTTTGTTACTTATTTTTGATTTAATACATTTTGTCAGAATTATCACACATTCGCTGGTTTTTAATTTTCTAAGTACTCAGTTTATCGAACATGTTCTTTTCACGAAAAAAAAATCAGAAAACAATATACATACTTTCATAAATGTATTTGGTTTTTCTGACAAAAACATTTCTTTAACAAGAATGGGGGGGTTCAAGACTTTTGACGTTGTGTGTATTTAATTTATTGGTCTGTTTTTACTTTCTGGATTTATTTGTTTGATGTGACACGTTTATTGAGACTAAGAAAGACACACTTCTTTCTTTTGATGATAAATTTTCTTTTTTATTATTGTTAAATCATTTATTTTACAAAATAATGTAAAATTTTAAGTTTTTTTTTAAATTGTTGTTTACAGCAAACGTAACAAACACGTGTTTTCTAAATTAATCATAATTTCTATACCCATAGTTACATTTGTACGTAATTACACATAAACTAGCATTCCTAAACTACAAATTAACGTATATTGATGTATTGTAATTAGATTGGTAGTGTTTGGTAGATACCACTAATACCTGAATTAAAATGGACACCCCGTACAATGTCAGCGCTTACATCGCCCATAGATAATGCGTCACATCCCTTGATTAATGAATCCTAGGGCATTATGTGACATTTTCGTTCCCGCTTCGCATGTGTATGCATGCACAACCCTAAATTTATCTAAAATCAGTACAGGGTTAAGTGTAAATGTCATTAGCTATAACCAAAGTCATAATAAAGTGGTCTTCCATGCACTTTATTGAAATCACACTTCAGCAAACATGCCCAACGTTGTAAACATTTCGTCCTCGAAAGGTATCATTAGTTACATTTACACCGTAAATAATTACTGAGAGTACAAACATTTTAGACAATTTTACTCATTAGTTGTACTAAACTGAACAATTATATATAAGTGTAGCACTGATAAAGTGGTGATAATGTTCCTCACAATATTCATAATTTCCTTGCATTTTTTTTTAAAGAATAGTAAAAGTTCGGCACAATTTGACGTAAAGAATGTAACTTTTCCAGGTTGTATCTTTAAGCTGTGACGTCATCACAGGTTTTTTAAAATTGTATCCCCAATTTTTTTTTACAAAATGAATGCCTTACAGTTTTTCAAGTACAATGGAACATAATATTAAGAGTACACCAGAAATAATTAAACATTAGTTCTTAGTTAGTTCACTCACCAATAGAGATTTAATAAAATGTCTACTCAGAACGCTACACTGCTGCAATACGCCGTTGACGCCTTGGACCTCCATCTTTTTCACGATTCGGTTGCAAATTTTCACCCCAGCGTTTGCACTACACTTGCATTCACTGCACGCCGTTGTAAAAGTAGCTGCATTTGGCACATGTTTACAGGGAAATCGTTCTGCTAAAGCATCAACTGCGAGTTGCTATACGTAAGCCATTTTAGATATTTGAAAAACTAAAAAAGTTAATACGATAAGTAATCCGATATTTGAAGTCGCCAGACAAGAGCACTAGTTAAATACGACAGACATTTTCTTGAATCTATCAAATAATTTAAAAGTTCGTAACAAAAAATCATAGCAATTATATTTGTTCTGCCATACAGACTATGAATTTAAATTTCCTCCGTAGATACATAGTTCCAATATAACTATAATTAGGATAAACATACGAAAATATAGAATTTATTTTGTAATGAAGCCCAATATCATATATGAATCTTGAACAATTTTGTCAATATGTGATTTATAATTCAATTTACTGTCGTATGATATTCCAGGATCAGTTACTTGTGTATTCTTTTTTAAAACGTAACACAAAACATTTTTTTATATTTAAAAGGTAGATCATTGCGACAAGTTCAATTATCTAGCTTGTCAATATCATTTTGCAATTCGTCACAGTCGGTTTGTGTTATGATTGACCTATAAAATTTTTCGACATCAGCGAAAAGTTGGCAATTACTGATTAAATTATCTGATAAATCATTTATAAAAAGTGTAAATAACAGGAGCCCTAAAATCGAACCTTGTGGGATACCTGAGACGGCCGTGAATCTATTAATAGTACCCTGACGATTACAATGATACGAAGCAAAATACTGTATGTATTTCTTAGCAGCAGCTTATTCAGTAAAATATCATGATCAACTTTATCAAATGCTTTTCTGAAATGCTAAGTTTATATCAGTATGTGCTTAAAAAGCTTAACTAGGTATTTTTCTATATAATATTGAAGATGAAATAGGGCAAAAAATATGATTTAGCTCAGTCATGTAGGAAGTTTTGAAATTAAATAAAACACACAGAATGATATCTAAAAAGTATAAAATTATAAATACTAGAAAAATCATTATATTTAATCTCGCAAACATGTTTTTCTTAATGAAGTAATCGTGAAGAGAACTCTATAGCCAAAATTAATAGACGATCATATATACAGTTACGTAGACACGACTATAGGATTTTTTTGTCTTACTTTTGGCTGTGAAAAAATAAAGTGCACATCTGTCGGTAAATTTATTGTCAACTCACGTTAACAAATTCATTGTCTGTATCAGCTACATCTCGAAGAAAAAAACGAATTAAGAATTAAATTATGCAAAAGGTTCGCCCAACCGTCAAACCTCAAATGGATTATTATTAGAGCTACTACAGCGCGTAGTGAAAATGTTCTGTTACTAATTTTTTTATAACCTGCAATGTTGACAAAAAATTGAATCTAGCCTGCTTTGCATACTTCCCAGCGTTTCTCCTTGCCTTCCACAATGTGTTTACCACCACAACCTGCCCAAGGGGACAACACCTGAAAAGGTAGATTTTTACCTGCTAAATACCAATTTAAAAATTTACCCTTTGCCTCCTGATAGTTGCGAATATGGCTTTTTGTTCTATTTTTTATCCGTCTGGCATTTTTTCAAGTTGTGGCTCCATTTGACTTCATTAGTTCCCACAGGTGTGTGTTGTGTAAACAAGTTTAATTTGTCTAACAAATACGATTCATTAGCCTAATCTGAATCCAAATGGGGCATTAACATAAATGTTAGGAATTAGTTTTTTTATACGTATCGGCAACGGTTCTCTTATGATACAGGGGGTTTACAGTTAACCGAAAACAACCATAGCGTATGCTTGACAATAATAAGTTGCAGGAATAAATAATTTTTAGAAAAGCTTTATAAAACACATTAGGTTTTTTGTAAAAAATAAAACATTGAATTTGTCAAATTACCTTATAAATAATGTAAATCTGTTTGGAACTTACTCAAATCTAAAATTGTACCAAACTATTATTTAATTGACCGATTTTCAAAATAATGATATCCCTCGCAGAATTTAATTTCACATTTTTTTTACTCTTGTTAAATATTTACTTTATGGCTTTAAAATTTAAGATTTTAATAATGTTCATTAGGAAATAATCAGAAAATCAGTAGTAGGCTTTGTCCTAAAAACTGTATAAGAAACTTCCATAAAAACGTCAAAGTCTTGACCGGTGAGCCATAGACAGGACCGTATTTACGTTAGATACCAGTTTTCGCTCAATTTAAAATAAAATTAAGTATATAATAATTAATGTAAATGTGACTGTTTTTAAAGTAACAAATATGTATTTGACATATTTTGATAAAATGTTGGATCTTATTATACAATTTCAAATTATTATTATTATTTTCCTAACAGATGAAACTGTCTTCTGTTGTTCCTGTACATAAAAGTGGACCAAAAAAATAATGTTGCTAATTACCGTCCTATAAGTAAATTATGTGTTTTTACCAAACTGTTTGAAATTTAATAAATATATGTTTGCAATAGTTAAATGTCAAATAATTCCCGAACAGCATGGGTCTTTCTCTGGAAGGTCTCTTGATATAAATCTTTTTACTTATAGCGAGTATTTACGTAATAACCTAGATTCTAGATTGCAGGTTGATTCTGTCTACTCTGACCTAAGTAAAGCCTAAAATAAATCATGATACTTATTACTAAACTAAGAATGATTGGTATAAATGGAGTTCTCCTAAAATGGATAAAGTCTTATTTATCTTAAGTTTTATGTGACAATTAATGGAGTAGAGTCTAACATTTTGGCTACTATATCTGGAGTCCCTCAGGGGTCCCATCTAGGTCCTCTTTTTTTTCTGATTTATATTAATGATATTAGTGAATGTTTCCATTACTAAAAATAAATATCTTGTATATGCAGATGACTTAACAACAGTTAAATCTTTATCTGACTGTCTACATTTGCAGGAGGACTTGCAACGTTTTTTAAAGTACTGTGAAGAGAATAGTCTTTTCATAAATATTAACAAGTGTTCATACATTTCCTTTACAAGAAATTGATCACCTTTTAATTTCAATTACGTTATCAACGCTTGTCACATAAAAAAAGCTTCAGAGATTAAGGATCTGGGTATAATTTTTGATTAGAAGTTAATATTTGATTCGCATGTTAATAATTTGGTAGCTAAATGTTTTCAGTTCTTAGGCTTTATAAATCGACAGACGAGACCTTTTAGAAAAGTTAACTCATATCTACACTTATATTATGCATACATTTATAGCAGAATAAATTTTGCATCTATTGGAATCCTATGTATTCTTCATATATTCAGAGAATTGAAACTGTTATAAGTATAATTTAGTTGCCGCTAATATAGACGCTGTGAGACTCAATTTTAATCTGTTAAGTTTAGAGAACCGGAGAATTTTAAATGATCTCCTATTTATGTATAAACTAGTCACTAATGCTATTGATGTTCCTCAACTATTGGCCAGTATTAATTTTAATGTTGCCCTTCGGCACCTTAGATCCACCTATCTCTTTAATATCCCTTTTAGGACGACAAATAACTCATAAAATGCACCTTCTTATAGAATGATGAGATTGGCGAACCGCTACTGTTCTAATGTTCACTTTCAAACAATTTCGTACGCTGCCAATAAAAGCAAATTAAAAAAGATCTTATGTAGCATAGAAAAATAAATATTTTTCATGTTCTGTATTAATTCGCTTTGCTTAGTATAGTACTTTTCAGTTATTTGCAATAATGCACTTTTTCCTTTCTTCTCTTGTTTACTTTATTTAGAATACTAATTTAAATATGTTATTGTATACTTTTCTACTTATTATATTATTGTGTACTTTTATATGTATATGAAATGACCTTTATATTATCTTATTGGATACTATTCTTGGGCTAGTCCTGTAAGTATCTCAAATAAATAAATAAATAATTATTCGTTCTCTGCCAGGAGGGTGGGATTATTATAGGGGTAGGGTAAGAGTACATAACAGAGAAAAAATTCAGTAATAAGTTAAAATATACCTCTTTAAAACGAAAATTAAAAAAAAATAATAGAAACAATTTTTCCCATATATTTCATATACTATGATCATGACACCATAAAAAAACACAGCAATAAATTTACTTCTACATTATAATAAGAAAAACACACTAGCAATAGCATTCGTCAGAGTCACTACTAACGTCACTTGTATCCGATTCTTCACCAACAGTTATGGTGAAACAACTTTTAGTTAGCCTAATCAATTGGTGTAGCTTTATATAGTCTCCCCTCCATTGTTATGACATGTTCGATGCATTTTTTCCAATTAGCTGATGTAATTTTATTCACCCCGCTTCTTATATCATCTATAACTGTTTTGTAAAATTTTGGAAAGGTACTATTTCTTTGAATATCTCTTTTTAATTGGCACCATATTAATTCAATGGGACTAGAAACACAAGATTGTGGATGCAATCGTAGAACGGTATGTCCCTGATCCGTAGCCATTCATCAATAACGTATTTCTTTGCAAAATTATTGCTCTTGATTATATGCAGCAGTTCATCTTTCTTCAAACTGGCATTGTACGCAATTTTATGGATTTTAAGTAATTCAACTTTCTGAAAGTCTTGGTATTGTCTAATACTGTTATTAAATAAGCCGTTTTTTCTAATGCCCTCTGTTCTCCCTCATTGTGTTTTATATGCATTATATCGAATTAACAGCTTGTTTATCGTCCGCCCTAACCTCTGCATCTTCTCTGTCACTATTTGTTTGATTTCTACTTGTACCAAGTTGAGGTTCTTCCAAAAACTCCTCCCAAGGTCTGAATATTTTCTCCGTATCTTATTAGATATGCAATATCTAATACCACAATATTTTTAAGGCGAAAAAATGAATAGATAGTATAGAATCACTGAGTACTAGAAAAATTATTCACAATAGTTTTCTGTTCTGATGGATGGTTTCATTGCACTTTTATGAATCTCAATCTTTTTCGTAAGTTCCTTTAACTTATCCTTTTATAATTTGATAATTATTGTACGTTTTTGTAGTTTCCTTATAAAGAAGAAATAAAAGCTTCGAAATCTTGGAGTTTTCTTTTTCTTGCCTAGTGACTGCTATACCTGGTTAATTAATTTTACAAGTATATATATTGATAAACTTCAGCACGTTGTGTTTCGAAAACCAGCTGTCAAACTCTTGTTCATTAATTTTGCCGATTTAAAATCAGCGTTCCGAAATTATGAGATGGATTTAAGAACCATTCTGTATACTTTGTGATAAAATAAATTATGGTTTCTTGGACTGACCTGGTACGATGATAATTCAAGTTTGGAACTAGCACATAAATCCGTCGTATAGATAGAATTGTTTAAAGTTGTCTTTTAGAAAGTGGTTTCCGTTATCTATGCAGTATCGGGTCCCAGAGGCCCAATAATTCAGGGGCGTAAAAAATGTCGTTTCACGAGCCTCCGATAAGCGTCGGTAAAAAACATTATCTCGGAAAATCCATTTGGGGAAAACACAATTTACGATTCGTAACAGCAAATGCAGAAAATATGTCGCGGAAGGTGCAAGTCACCGCACTGATGGAAGAAGCCAGCAATCCATTGTGACTTACACTTAATTGGATTCGAGCATTTCGAAGTCCCTATGAAATGAATTAATCGACGCAACGAAGCAGAGCAGCGTCGGGATTAGGGGCTCGAACATCAAAATTGCCGCAAAATATCATTAATTACCTCGACTGTACGCCAGTGAATTAAACAATTTTAGTTTCGAGGTAATTTGTCATCCACTTGTGAAAATCGTCCCTAATAAATGGCTGGCAAATGCGGCTTTGATCTAGAGCTTTGAATAATACAGTTATTTTAGGTGCGCGATGAAATTTTTATCGACCTTTTTACGTGCAATATCAATAATGAAAAATGTCCAGTGCTGCTGTAAATTTACACAAAAACAACCGTATCGCTATGAAATTGGTAATAACTCTTTCGGTTCCAATCAAAATATAAATCATCCGCCGTAATAACGGTCAGGCTTAACCGACACTATTTTTTAAAGCAGCACGCAGAATATGGAGGCGAACAAGTACTAACCACAGTTAAAGATTTTCGGATACAGCATTAAATATTGTCAAAGCAAAGTAACAATTTTTTCTTGAATGCGCATTCGTGGAGTAAAGAGGATACTTACATGTTAATAGAAAACATGGAACTATATTTAGAATTATGACATATAAAATACAAAGGTAATAGAAACCGTATGAAAAAGCAGAATGCTATACAGAAATCAGTTGAACAATTTCAAGAAATTGAAATACAAAGAAAACTGCACAACTTTAGCAACAAATTTTTAGTTGCTCTGGATCTTGCAATTTCAATTCTACTACTTTGCGTTTTCTTCTCATTATAATAATAGCAGTGACAGTCATTGCACCACCTATATTTCCGTAGCTCTTCCTTCATATTTGAATTTGATTCAATAATATTGTTGCAACTTTAACTAGCAGCGGAAACGCAAAAACAAATTACTCTAAGAAGTCGTCTCGTAAGCATATGCCAATGAATCTTCTGGTATTGTGGGAAGGGTAGCTGAAGAGGCTACAGCATTTAGGATCCTCATATCCTCATTGGATCCCTTGTACGTCTTCCCATTAGAAGATCAATCCACCTGGGCTGCTTACCAACCTAATAAAGATGGTGACGGGGATCTCTCTAATATGATAGGCCATAGATCGTCGTTCTCCCAACAAAAATTCTCTTGTTGACGAGATGGCAATGTTCTCACAGAGTGCATGGAATACTGTCTCGTTGTCTGCTTCCTTAACCAACAGTGTCCAATTGCCACTGCCACTAGGCGAAGATTCGTCCTAGACATAGTCAGGTACTTTTTGGTTGTAGGGGTTTTCTGGGAACTCCTTAGCAGATTGACAGCGATTTGTTTCATCTCACCGTTTTCTAAATTTTTTAAGGGTATTCTTCTTGGTTATTTCAACAAAAGCTGATAAGGGAAACATACTGGAGGGACCAGGTCCAAAAATATTGAGACCCAATGCACTCCTGGCCATTTTGTCAGCTAATTTATTGCCATTACACCGCTCTTATCTCTTTACCCAACGTACAAATATGCTGTTGTCGGTTGAGGCCGCTACTAGTGCCTAGTGGCATTCCCACGTTGATCTATCTTTAGATTGTGTAAGATTAGTACTACTGATTGTCTACTATCTATGTAGATTCTAATGATTTTGACTGTTGCATGCCGTCAATTCTTTGGCGGCTATGGTTATATCTGCAAATTCCGTTTGTGCCAGGGTGTATAGACCCCACTTTCTGCATCTTCCATCCTTTTTGATCCACCTGTAACGATGTTGATTACATCCCCACTGACGGTCTTACATTCCTGGTAAGTACCGTGTAGGGTCTCTCAATCGCATAGGTACTTCGGAGAATTATTGTCAGTGTTTGTCTGCAAAAGGGGCATCTCTCTAACGACCCCATTTCATAGGCGACTCTTAATTTCTCCACATCCTGCATCTGGTGTAATACCATTTTTGAGGCGAGGCATGGTTGTTTCTTTAGATGAATATCCAAAGGTGGTAGACAGCTTACCTCCATTGCTATGGTGAGTTTTGTTCGCATAGCTCCAGTTATGCTCAGGCAGGTAATCCTTTGAACCTGGCTGAGCTTTCGTTTAGCTATCGTCTATTGGACTTGCGGCCACCAGACGAGAACTACATAGCAACTGCTTTAGCAAGCAAATCTCACAAGTTACTTGCAAGTGGACACGATGGTTTACAGTGGCGGTTCTACAAAATTAAAATTGTTTATATTACAAATAGAACTTAACTCACATGATAAAAAAATCAAATAAAATTTGCGAAATTTAGGATTGAATATTCCTCTGAAATGTCGAAATAGGTTGCTTATAGAGGGTGTCTGGAATATGTGTGTTTTGGTGTATGATAAATTGCACCAAACAACAATTGTTCTTCTCTGACCAACAGTGTTGGAGTTATAATAACAAACAGGTTTTGAATGTGTGACAACGTCGCACACCCATCACGTTAGATGCTTCTACACTATAATCACAAGTGACCCTAAACATTCTTGTCGTGAATAGATCTCAGCGTTTTTCTACAGAGTCTTCATAAATGATTACAAGCCACGTGACCAGGGCTGTGAATCTCGAAGAGTAACTCGTATGCTAATAGATTTCTTGTCTATCTCAATTGCCGTAGTGAGAAAAAAGATATTCGCATAGGAATTGCTCTGCGATTGATTTGAGAATCTCGGCCTTGATCACGTGGCTTGTAATCATTTATGAAGGCACTGTACAATGTTGACGCAATTCCTGAAAATGGCTCTGTTTTGTTTTCATCTGGCCAACCTGTATAATACGAATGTGCCATTAAAGAAATTTAAATGCATATTTATGTTGAAAAAAAATCAAATCTTTATTAAAATATACATACACGAACATTCGTCTATTTCAAGAACATTCGTCTGTTTGACGAATATTTGTCTGCTCAAATGTGAAGCTAAGGTAATTTATTCAGTAATTTGAAAATGATCGACTAAACATTCGTAACAAATATAGTTTATATCTGCATTTCCTGATAGTTAATTAAAATAACATGCTGAACATTGTTAAGCGTAGTCTGTTCGTATTTTCTAATGAGATTTTTACCTGTTAAATCATTGTGTTAAAACGAGAGTCGAATATTTTAGAGCTCATTGTAATTTCCAAGCGTCCGTGTGTTGTGATTGCAGCCGCTACGATATGAAATATTTTTATGTTCATTATCTTACGTGTATGCAGGTAAAAAAGGACCTGTCTCTCAAACAAGTTCATGCGCTGTCCGTCCGTAATACAATTGTGAATAAATCATTTGCCTCATGGAACCAAACAGCTTTTCAAGCAGACTGTACAACAACAAAATCTGTCTTGGATATTAGATTGATGCTACTGGGCTTACCAGCAGTGTGCCTGAGGCTAAGCCAAGAGTGTGCTGTAAATAGTACGCTCATTCACCACCTTTAACTTCTACCTCGAATTTAGTACAATCTTCGCCACAGAATAGTTAAAAAGTTAGAATAGTACCCGCTACATTTTATAGAGCTAAAAACAGTTACGCGGCAAGGAAAAATATTAGAATATATTCCCCGTGGTACCACCTTTCAATGTAACCCCTTGACGCTCAAGAAATATGGATGGTTTTTACATACAAGCAGTTAGACAAGACTGATTCTGACTCTATGTTGAAGGTATAGGTTGGCCACTTGGCTTGATAATATACTACAGGTAGGTACAGTGTACGTCATATCTTATTATGTTGATATGTTTTTTTGTTTACATTTCAGTTTACCCGATTGTATACAAGGTGAATAACCACAGACGTGGTTATTATACAAATGAAACGATGCTTGACTACACGGGCAAAAACGGTTAAAGAAATATATATACATTTGAGAAGTAGAAGGACAGTGTACCAGTTATAGATATATACGAGTTATGATAGTCTTTATCGTGACGTATACAGGATGTCATTGAAAATATTGCATGTTCGCGAATATGTCATTAAGCTTTGAGGCATATGAAGTAATTACAGTGGCTCAAATTGTATACACAGGGCATACTTAATATTATTTTAGAAATACATTAACTTATATTTTTAAAAAGCGATTGCTTTAAGATAGAGGACGTTTTTTTAAATATACAAGATGTTCAAAATGCTCTCAATTAATATTCCGACACTTTATTAAATAAACTTGTGGTTTTAAGGAACCTCATAAGAACAAATCCAAGGCGTTTAAATCAGGTGATCGTGGTGGCCATTCAATGGTCCAGCTGGCTATGGATTTTTCAACAAATTAAGATCCTTAAAATTGTTTGGTTAATAAACCCGAGATTTTAAGGAAACTGGTAAGAAAAAATCCAAGGGAATTAAATCAGGTCAACGTGGTGGCCATTCGGTGATCCTCTTCTCCCTATTCATCTGACAGGGAAAGTGTTGTCAAATTGTCCGGACATCAACACCAAACTGAGGAGGGAGTCTTGTTGAAATCATATCGTTGGACGGGTAATATCATTATCTTCATTGTTTGAACTGCAGTTAAATTTTCTTCGAAGAAGTAATACGACGTTCTATCATTCCAGCTCATACATTTACTTTCTAATCTAATAGAATTAAATCAGGTATCAGGTAAAAGTATAGTCAAATTGTCCGGACATCAACACCAAACTGAGGCTGACTATGCATTTTTCAACCCAATGAGTATTATTTTAAGATCAACACCTGCAGTTATGGAGATTTACAGTTCCAGTCAAGGAAAAAATGGCTACGTTATTGAAAACAACAAACTTTGACTTACTACAAACTTGTACTTACTAAAATGTACTTTGTAAGAGTGGAATTTTTGGGAGGGATCGAGATAATAGTTGAAATGTGACAATTTTCTTGAAATTTTGTATACTACTAATTTGTGAACTAGTCGACTGACCTGTTATCTGTTCCTGAAATAAGCCGCCTATTAGTATATTCTTCACAAAATAACTGACAAGCCTCCTTAAGAGGTCTTAACTTGTCACCATATCCAACTATAATTAATACAATTTTCACCTTTTGAGTTAAAAACGCAATTTGATTTACACTTTTGCTTATTTTACAGTCTTTCACATTTGCCTGATAAAGTCACGTGAGAGAAACAATAAATTAATCATTGAATTACTGACCAGAAAATTTCTTACAACAGTTTTTAGACTGTATCTACTTTTGAACACCTTTAAAATCTCATAAATCAAAAATCGCGCTTTGCTTTAACTTGTATTTAAAAAACTCTATCTTTAAAGCAGTATTTTATTTGTATTAAAATCCAATAATGTGTTCATCTCCCTTTGAAAGCTTGGCTTGCACGCCACTGCGCTCAACACGGTAGGCAATCCTGAATAAATTGTATGCCGACCAAAACCAGATCTTTGGGTAACACGAGTAGCAACTATGAAATGAGTTCTTTAAAAACAGTGGGCGATCTTAAACTTTTAATAACTACCTTTCCATGTAGAAGATCGCCTACTGGTTGGCCTCTTCGGTTGTAATTCTTAAATAACCGTATGTCATCGGGCATAATTTCAGTCTTACGCTCTTTTTTCTTTCGTAACCGTCTTGGCAATGAACTCGAATTATTACACAAGATTTAATCAAGCTTAATTGTAATACGTAGAATACAAGTAGACACGTCTCTGGTAAAAATATAATAATTATTAGAAAATGTAGGTATTTATCGGATTTAAATTTTATTAAATAAAAAACGTATACCCGATATTTTAAACTGTCAAATGATTAGCACGAAATTCAGCCTGGATCAGTTATATAAATTATTTCTGTATTTTAAGAATAATTTTTTTTTAATGGAATTAATAGATATCTAAATATTAATAGGGATGTTGATATTAAATTGTATAAAATTATACCTTTAAGAAATACGAAATTTTCAAGCATCTCCAAAAGTGTTATAATATCTATAGGTATATCAAATTAATATGAATTTTGACATATCCAATTCCAGTATTTTTCTAACTTGACTCTTGAACTAATTATAATTTAATTTTTAAACATTTTCAAATTTGTGCCACATAAATTTACTCCATCACACTGTAAAAAATAATTCCTGCACTTTTATTGCAATATTACTGTATTTATTAGGTACAAGCTTCTAGGTAATTTTAATTAATATATTTACTATAGTCATGAATGTATGTAATACACAGTACAGGGTGATTTTGAAAATGGGGTAGTAATTTTATTATTCGCCCATATTTCACGACTGCCAGGTATCGTGAAATAGAGTTGCTTCACCTATTAGAGTAGGTTAAGGTCGACTTCAAAATTTACAATAACTTTAATCTCAGTTATCTCGATTGTTAAAACACATTTATTAAGGCAATTTTTGTAAAATTACGTATTGTGGTGCCTACTGCCAACAGTTAAAATTAATACCCCACTTTCAATATTACTCTGTATATAAGTACGTATATTTCTTAAAATCGCAATTTAAAAAGTGAAATTGTACATTCTATTGCAATAACAATTGCACGGCGGCAAAGTGTAATAAAAAATGAACGGACAAAAAATTAAAATAATTTTCCAATCAAAGAAATAAAATTATACGAGGTGTTCTTCACAATAGTCTCCCTCTAACTCTACACAACGATTTGAACGTTGCTCCCATGATTGGAAGCACCTTTGGTAATCCTCCGCAGTTAACCCGTTCAGCACCACGGTTACAGCTTCTTTGACCTCCTGTACGCTGCCATGATGAGTTCCCTTGAGGTGTGACTGCCAAAAACTCTTGAGTCGGTGAGTTCGGAAAACGCGGGCCTCCAGCCGTTCCAGGACGTCAACATAGAACTATCCAGTCACTGTCTGGCCGGCAGGAACATATTCACGATGAATGATGCTGTGGATATCGAAAAAAACGATCAACATAACCTTCAGTTGTGACTTGGACATCCTCGCCTTCGTTGAGCGCTCTCCACCCTTTTCCACCCACTGCTGACTTTGTTTACGGGTCTCGGGGTCATGCTCAAATATCCAGGTCTCATCTCCAGTGACTAACCGACACTTCCAATCTCTACCGTTGCTCCGAATGCGGGACAACAAATCCTCGCAGATCGATTTTCGCATGTCTTTTTGTTCACGAGTGAGAACTTTTGGCACCATCTTTGCGCAAATCTTTCACATATTCAAATTTTTGTGTAACATCTTGCAAATGGTTTCTTTGTTGACGTTTAACTCGTCAGACAACGCACGAATGCTTGGGCGCCGGTCAGATGTGATCAGTTCACGCAAACATTCGCGTCAGTATGACAGGTGACGGGAGCTCCTTCACGTGGATCGTCTTCTACCGATTCACGCTCCTCCTTGAACCATTTTGCCCATTCAGACACGCGTGTTCGACATGCACTCGTCTCCATAAACCACCTGCAATTTTCGAAGGATTTCCAAGGGTTTTTCTCCAGATTTCACTAAAAATTGAATCACAACACGTTGCTTTGAAGAATGTTAGTTTTATTAGGTAGGCATGTGTCATGTTAGAAGAAAAAACAACTACTTTAGATTTACCCCGTATATTTACTTTTTTTGACATAGCAGTACAATAATAAAATCTTAATTTCTTCAAAATTCAACACCAAAATAATTTCACTCATAAATGAACTTGCGCAATATAATTTTTCTACTGTGTACTGCTGTATAGCATCATTTAGGAAGAACAGAAATTCTTGCAAAATTTTGTGTTCGAGGATTAAATCCGGGTTTAAATGTAAGGAAGTTCAGGTTAATCGTGACACAAAGCTTGACGCGATTAGGAAAACTAGGAACGGTGTAATGGCAGTTTCGCGCGAAATTAACATATGCAAATATGCTAAATCCAGAGATTAACCGTCACAGGTTTGTCAAACCGTCATCCCCATACATCACCATTAGAACTACTGATAAATCCTTCATTTACTTTGCGCAATCACAAGGTGATAAAGCGAATTTGCGTTTCCAACTAATGCCCAGATTAACGAACGAAAAAATGGATTTAAATATTCATCAACGATGGAGAAACTGCTAACGTAACGTGATTGTCAAGCGATACTCTCAACGAAAGGCAAAACTCGTAAAAGGTTTACCATTTAATAAAGTAGTTATGCGTCATTTTATCTGGCTGTATTCTATTTTAAATACCTACGTTTTTATGCAGTGTGTTTGTTATGTATTTCGGTGCGCTGATTTCGATCTGAAGTGTATTGAGCTGCATCATCCATAGATTATATAAAAATCTCGAGAAATAGCTAGAAAGGCAAAAAATCGTTAAAAATCGCCTTAAAAACTGCACATTTAACCAGACCCACACCCTCTAAATGTTAAGTAAATCGCTAAGAATTACGTTAGTAAGCCCAAAAAAAATCGGATTTTTTTTTTCTGATTTTGATCAAGTGCGTTTCTTATGTATTTCGATGTGCTGAATTTGAATCTGAAGTCTATTGAGCTGCATCACCCAAAGATTTTGCAAAGATCAGAAGACATAGTTGGAAAAGGCGAAAAATTGTTCAAAATAGCCAGAAAAAAGTGGCCCAGACCCACCTGTCTTTATGTATTTTGACGCACTGAACCGAATCAATCTAAAGTTTGTTTAGCTCAAACATTATCTAAATTTTAAGTAAATCTCAAAAATAGCGATAAATCGCTAGGAACTACGTTAGTGAGTCTATACTTTTGACCAGACCTACCTACCTACCTTTATGTATTTTGACGCCCTGAATCCGTATCTGAAAGCTCAAGTTTAGCTCAAATATCCCCAAAATTTTGAATAATTCGCAAGTAATAGCGAAAAATCGCAAATATGTTAGTGAGAGCAAAATAAATCAGAATTTTTTTTTCTGACCTTCATCGAGTATGTTTCTTACGTATTTCGATGCGCTGAATTCGAATCTGAAGTTTGCGCTACATCGTCCACAGATTTTGCAAAAATTGTGAAAAATAGCGGGAAATGGCGAAAAATCATTAAAAATTTTCAAAAAAAGTGGTCTGTACTTTTGACTAGACCCGCCTATCTTGCCGTATTTTGGCACACTGAATCCGAATCTGAAGTTCGTTTAGCTCCTTCAAAATTTTGAGTAAACTGCAAAAAATAGCGATAAATCGCAAATAATCACGTTCATGAGCGCAATAAAAATCTGAACATTTTTTCCTGAACTTGATCAAGTATGCTTCTTATGTATTTCAAAGTGCTGAATTTGAATATGAATCTATTAATCGAAAAAGCGAAAAATCAGTAAAAATCGCCAAAAACAAAAAGTGCTCTATACTTTTGATCAGACCTACCTTGTATTTTGACGCATAAAATCTGAATTTGAAGTCAGCTTAGTTCAAACACCCTTAAAAATTTTGAATTTGAAATAATAAAGCAAATAATATTTTAGAAGCACTTGCACCTTAAAAGGAAACTGATATATTGTTATTAGAAATATATAAAAAAATGCTTATTGTTTTTTCGGAGAACCCAGTGGCGTAGTTTTTCTGAGGGTTTTTATATTTTGCTAGATCTCCACCACTGGTTGTTAGATTCCCTTTCATTAATTACATAATTTATCTAAATTTCTCTTCAATCAACATCAGAGATAATTGAAAAAATGTAATATTTTTCAGAAATACCAGCGTTCTCTCTCTTAAAAGACAGTGATTTTAGGCACTTGTTTATTACGATTTTTGGCTCTAAAATTATCCAGGCAATAACTCTCTTAATTTATGACATGAATTTAAAATATACCCTGTGTAAATTGTGTTTTTCTAATGCAGTAACAGTTTTTCTTGTTTTTTTTTCAGATATCCAGTATGCCGAATTCATCAGCACCATACCCAGATTTTCAACTGTGGCCTATGAGTCCCCAAAGGCCATACAGACGCCATAGCTTAGCGGACAGCTCTGAATATTTTCGCTTCTCGTGTTAGTTTGCCCCTCGGCTCACCTGGTAACACTATACGGGTATGACACATAGCCGTATTCGCAGGTGTTCATCACAGGTACTTTTCAAAAGGGGAACATCATTTGAGATACATAAGGTCTGTTATCGTTATTATGATTTAGATTTCTATTGTAGCTCGTTTAGTTTTTTGTTGCGCTGACGCTTGTGCATTTTGTTTATTGTACGGCGTCTTTTGTTTTTTATCTGTACATATTGTCGTTCTTGAAAGAACAATGTGATACATTATTTTGAAAATTAGTCCTAGGTGCCGTTTGCCCCATGTTTTTATTCAGTAGGCACAACTGTGCACTAAATTGGTGTCAGTTTTGCCGTTAATATTTGTGCTGGCACGGTAAACTATTGCGGCATTTTACACGTTAAATTTGCTTGATGTCCACAGTACAGCGTTTGTTTTCTACACTTGTTTTATTACTTTTAAGATTACTAATGAAGGTGCTTATTAAGGCAGAGATTTTTTGTATTGGTATCAATTTTTACCGTTAAAATTGTGCGTTAACATTTTACATGTTATATTTGCTTGATACCAACAGTGTAACGATTGTTTTCCACGCATTTCGTATGTTTTGTTACTTTTAAGATTAATTGTAATAGTGGTTTTACTAAGTTACGTTTCTAAGAACCATTGTACATTAAATTAGTGCAAATTTTGCCGTTAAAATTTGTGTAGCAAATCGGTAATTTACGTGCCACGCTTGATACCTATATGTACCGTTTGTTTTCTTGCGTTCTATTATTTTTAGAATTAGTAATAAATGGTTTTTGTTTAGTGTTTTTACTTAGTACATGAATGTTTTCGACCGTTTTAGTATCAGTTGATGCTGTTAAATTTGTGCTGTGTTTAACGCTATATTTGTTTTATAGATAAAAACAGTACAATTATTGTTTTCTGCACGTTTTTGCTTGGTGCAGAATTTTTAGTGATTTTAGCACAACTGAACGTGTCGTTTTGTATTGACAATAAGTTATGGAATAGACAGATATAAAGTTTATTTTACTTATGTTTTACTTTATGAAATACCTCTATTACTAACAAAAACACTAAAAATACTAAAATTATTTTTTTTAAATGTTATAAGAAGTCAAATAATGATTTAATTAATAATTAATAATGTAAATTTTTACCAGAGCTGTCAAATTATTAATTTGTAGTTATTTTTCTCTGGTAATAAAAAATATTTTATTTTTATTTTTTCTTTATTTTTTACCTTTTTTTATTTGTGTTCACATCTTATTTCCCAATATATTAAAAAAAATGAATTTTGCATATTTTGTGTACATACTAATATACATTTATATGTATAAATGTGGTGTTTGTTCGCTTAAGTTTCGAATATAAATTATTGAAATTTGGTCACCGTATATACTTAATAAATGTCATTTTTTGACATATATGATTTTTTTCCCATTTTCAGTTTAACCACTTCTTTTAGCTGCCATTTTGATTGTATTTATCGGATAGTTATGCCCTAAATATAATAATGGTGAACTAGAGTGAACTTTGGATAGTTTAGTATTTTCGATAATATATACTGATTTTACTGGGAATGCATGTACTAAGAAGTGTCATGGCATACTTAAAAGAACTAAAAATTAAATTAAAAAATATATTGACATCTGGAATGTCACTGATTTGGTATCATTATTTTCAGAAAATTATGAAGAATTTAATGGTGCATTTAATATACAAAATTTATCTTCGAACAGCACAGCGCTAAAATGTGTACCAAATAAAACACCTGTTTTATACAAAATTGACAGATAAAAAAACTGTTCTTGTTGGTGTTGTTAGTAATTTTGAACCTATTGATAAAACCATTTGTTAGTAACGGTGCAGAAGATTCAAGCCATTCTTTGTTTTGAAAATAAATCAAGGCATATTCTGCAAATACAAATGACTAACGCGTCCAACATTTGCGTTGCATTTGAACACAATAGCTTCGCATGGCAGCCTGCAATTGTCTTACTTAAAATGCAAAGGCAGTCGGTCCACAATTCACTTTTCATTGTTTACATACTACTTGTTGATTCCCACCCTCCAGCAGTGTTTTATATAAAAACTACCTATCGATAAATTAAATATTAAATGTCTATTATGCGATACCGTCTACCTCTCGGACGTGACGAGAATTATAGAGTAATGTTGAGATTTAAAATCCCATTCTGAAGTCCCAAACCTAATACCTGTTCTGGACGTTGCCTAAAATACAGCGAGCACCTGAATTTACGATTATAGCGTTCTGAATAATTATTAGGTATGGTAATTATTCAAGATTTTTAACTAATAAATTCTGTCCAAGTTGAACTGCCAGGCTGATTTATTCAAATTTTATATCTCGTACATCTTAAGTAGACACCTATCTATGACATGTCGGTACAAGTTTTTATAAACTCACAAGTGCGCTTAAATTGTGTTTGCATAAGCTATACGCGTACACAGTGTCCCAAATATCTAAAGCAACACTTTTAAGGCTTTAATCATTTTAGTTCTTAAACCGGTTTTACTTTAAACATTTTTAAATCGATATGCTGGTCAAGAAATTATAGTCACAATCCTGAAAATTTCGGAAATAGTCAACAAAGTGTATATCAGGGAAAAGCAAATTTAATTTTGAACAACATTGTGGTTTGTGTGTTCCTGAACATAATTCATGTAAATATGAAATGTCTCCCAAGTACTTTGGATTCAAGCTTTTCAATTATTACCAAATAAATTTAAATGCCTTGACACCGCATCTTTCAAAAAATTTATTATGGCTACGCTACTCAGCAAATGTTATTATAGTACTGATGAATTTATCACTGACAATGACTTTTAAAGTATTTGTATGTATTTTGTCCTATGCATGGTATATGATTAATAATAATAATAATTATTGTTATTATTACTAATAACAAGGACAAAAACAGATTTCTTATTGTCAGGAGGTTCAGGAGCAGATTTCGAACATTTACTCCATTAAATTAGTATTACTATTGTCAGTGGTCGCTCGGTTTAAGGCGTCAGTACTTGAATCGAGGTGATTAGTTGGTTCGCGCTCAGCTGCCGGTAGACCGTATATAAGCTATATTCGTGGAGAGGATTGGCACCCTCTCTGCGGGTATGGTAGGGTGGAATAATGTTGGCTTGTGTCAATGTGAGAGATTGATACCGGTTGATAATTGACTACCCCCCTAATTAATGAGGTTTTCCAGGTTTCCCTCATTCCTGCACTGAATAGTGGTTAGGGCCACCAACGTAAGTCGTTCCTGGGCGCAAATGCGGTCTGCTTAATAATAATATGCCGTCCCCTCTCCCGCACAAGTCTCCGACTTCTGGGCTAATCCCTGTGATTAGAATGAGGGATAGAGATATTATTATTATTGTTATTAAAGAAAAATTAAATCATGCATATTAAATATTTTATTTAGTCTAACAAGAGGTTTTTCTTCGTTTCTGAACGATCTGTCAAGGTTTGACAGGCATTGTGCCATATCATCTGACTCAGAATTTACCTTAATTGACCAATAACCAGTTTTATGGTCTTCATTTATATTCTTGACCAGTTTATTGTAGCTAGGAAAATGTCTACAATATTTGTATTATGTGTACCAAAACTAGCCTTTAATACAAATAGAAAATAGTGATGCATTTTTCATGTGCCTTACAATTATGAACCTACAACCACGAAATGGTTTTTATTTTGTGCCACAGTGTATGCGGATAACCTTGGTTCTATCTGTTCAGATATGTTTACATTTTTTTGCTTCGATACTATTGCCTACTGACATACTATTTTTTTTATCCGCTTGGAGTATGTAATATAAGAACCAGTAACAACACAACTAGATGCCTGGTACGTGTCGTTTATACTGGTCTAATATTCGATATCGTTAACAAAAAGCATAAATAAATTATAAATGAATTAGCATGCATCATCGATATTTTGCTAAAGTAAAACAATATAAAATATTTAATAAAACGTTTATAGTTTCGACATAAAATTCTAAAAATATTGCTATATTAAAAATATATAAACGAGGTTAAACGTAGGTACCTTTTTATACGTTTAAATAAAAGATTCTATTCCAGATAGATATTGTATTTAATTTCGCAGGTATGCATATGTAATATATGTTACATTATTTTTTATATAAACGTGTTATTTAAATATACACAGTTAGTTATATAAATAATGACGTAATATCATATGTATTTGTACGTTTAAATAAATACATTTTAGTGTAGGTATTTGTAATATACTGTTAAATTATTTTGGTAATATACCATCTCTCGTAATAAAGTATAAACGAGTACACATATGTTTATAAAAAGGTGCTCCAACGTTTATATTATACCTGTATCATACAAACGTTTAAATATATAAAACGTTGACGTATGTACGTTTAACTAAGAGGCTCTAATGTAGATAAACATTGCATTTATTCTTGAACATAAGTTGGAATAACGTTGGAATAATGTTATTTACAGCACTGAATTTGGAAAATTGCTCATTAAGTAAGTAAGTGCAGATACGTATACAAACGTTAATATTATTACTGTTTTAAGTAATATGTACATTTAAATAATTAGTTATTGTTGTCATTACGTTGCAATAATACAGATTGTACGTTACCTTAATTTTCAAAATTGCAAATGATCAATTAATAGTACATGTAAATAATTAAATTATATTAATAATTATATGAAAAATATCATACCATATGTATTTGTACGATTAAATAAATACCCTTTAACGTAGATATTTGTTATATACTCGTAGAGATTATTCTAATAAGATATCATTTCTCGTTACTTATCTGTACATCTAATTTGCAAGATTGCTAGTTATGTAATAATAAATGTAAATGAGTAAGTACAGATATTTATAAAAACGTAATGTTATAACGTTTAAATTAGACTTGTATCATGCAAACGTTTACATATATAAAACGTTAACATTTGTAAATTTAAATAAAGGGTTCTGATGTTGATAAACATTACGTTTATTTTTGAACATATATTGGGATAACGTTAATTATTTACCTAATGGAAAATTGCTCATTATGTAAGAACAGTGCAGATACTTACACAAACGTTAATATTGTTACTGTTTAAATAATATATACGTGTAAATAATTAGTTATTGTTGTCATATAAACGTGGTAATAATAAGGATATTTATTTATATAAGCGTCCTATTTAAATACAGATAATTGGTTATACATATAAATAATGAAAACTTCTTAATACGCATCGTATCGTATTTGTACGTTTAAATAAATACATTTTGATATAGGTGTTTATATATTGTTAAATTATTCTAATAAGTTACCATCTCCCTTGTTGCTCTTGCTTGTGTGTACTTTTCAAGATTACTAGTTTCAACGTTTAAATTATACTCGTATCTTACAAACGTTTGCATTATATCGTATATACGTTTAAATAAAAAGTTCTGATGTAGATAAACAATACGTTTATTTTTTAACATATATTGCTATAACATGTTGCGTTGTGTGGAGCTTAATTTAGAAAATTGCTCAATACGTAATAATTTATATAAACGTTAATATTGTTGTTTTAAATAATATATACATTTAAATAATTAATTATTATTGTCATATAAACGTGACAATATCACTTGTACGTTTAAATAATAGGCCTAACATGATTATTTAAAGCTTACATCTGAGATCCCTGCGTGACAAACAAGGGCCAAATTTAGCGCATCAAGTTGATTTGACCGGAACAACAGCATTTTGATTTATTTCGCCATTTTTAAACATAGCGAGTGCGGTCCGCTTGAAACTTTAGCATGGCTACGCATCCGGGCGAGTTTCTCCCTAAAAAAAGACATTTGACCACGATATTTCATTCAAATTACGCGCAGATGACCGTCTACAATGTTATAAAATGTAAATGTTTCCAATCCTTGTCTGATAACCCTTATAAGTCCAGTCATATCGGGATGCTTCATTTACCTTTTATGGTTTTATGAGTTGCAGACTTTGTGGTGCGGACTATAAATATATATAAGTGTAATATTTATGGGCCAGTGTGGATAATTTGGGGGTTGATGTGTAAGAAAAAAAGGAGGGTTGGCCGTATTGTCACGTCATAAGTTAACGTTACTTGAAATATAAAAATTACGTGCTTTTTGAAACTGACCAAAGCGTTTATTAACGTTATACATGGTGTCCGGTAAGTACCTCATAACCTCTCAGGAGTGTGGAGGAGGGAAAGGTCAAAATAATACTAGTACTTCCTTCAATGTACAGGGTGTCTCAAACCTACTATTTTTTCCAGAAACATACCCAAATGTTTTTCCTTTTGAAAAGTTTCCATTTAACACTACGTGTCACATGAAAATTGCCCTCCTCTATTTCTTCGTTATTATTCGAGATACGAAAAAAGATATAAGCATAAAAATGAGATGTTTATTTCGAAAAGCGGACTGTTTTCGAAATTAATCGGTTTAAAAAAATGTTTTATTTATTATATAAATGAAGTAGCATACCACTTCTATCTCACCTATTTTATCTATTCTTAAAAATGATGTATTTCATTGTTTCTGCTCCCACTAGTTCTTAAACCATGCAAGTATTATTGAACTGCGTGAGAAATGCTCGTTTTTTAATTAGGCAAAAATAAATTGACAAAAAAAATACATTTTGAATTAACAAACAAATAATAATGTTTAAACAAGCTTACAATCTGCAAATTTCCTTAAATAGTTTTTAGACTAAACCATTACATTCATTTATTATTTACATCAAGATAAGAGGTCAACAGATTGGATATGAAACAATTGACGAACGTTTTACACGCACACTGGCAGCTGTAAGTTAATACGCAAAAGTGTTACTTAATAAACAGCTAAGAAAAAGCCTTTTGCACACAGTATCACGTCCTATCTCAGGACATGACTGGATTTGAAATGGGCATTGTATTTATGTACTGATAAATGTACCTACTATGTTATACTGCACAAAATCAGTAACGCTCAACAAGTTACGACACGCCACTTTGTGCCGCGGTGTGGTCGAGTGTTGCAAATCACTAGGGGGGAGTAGGGTAACAAATAAATTATTATTATTATATATTTTGTGCAAAGATTGTGCAATAGTTTTTGCTAAACCTTTAAAAATTATATTTAATGCCATACTTAAATCTAGCGTCTTTCCAGAGTCTTGGAAAATTTCTAGAATTTGTCCTGTTTATAAAAAAGGTTCCAAAAATAATGTAACTAATTACAGGCCTATTGCAATTATAAGCAATTTTTCAAAAATTTTTGAAATAGTTATCCACAATCACCTTTACTCTCATGTCGAAAAATATTTCTCCCAACATCAACATAGATTTGTAAAAGGACGTTCTACAACAACAAACCTAGTCTACAAAGTACAATATATTTCCGAGGTATTAGATAGGGGCAGTCAGGTAGACGTAAATACACTGATTTTTCTAAGGCGTTTGATCGTCTTAACCATGATCTATTGATTGATAAATTGCATTCTGCGGGTATATCGGGTGCTCTCTTAACCATGTTTCGCTCATACCTTACAAACCGTTTCCAATATGTTCAATATCGTGGCTTTCAGTCAAATAAATTTTCTCAATTTTCAGGTGTTCCTCAGGGATCTATTTTGGGGCCCTTATTCTTCATTATATTTATCAATGACTTAACTCAATTATTAAATATTAATTTTTATTGTATGCGGATGACCTTAAATTATTTGTTGAGATAAAGTCACTATCTGATTGTTATAGATTACAAGATAACTTAACAAAAGTACACCGTTGGTGTGAAGATAACTATTTACCTTTAAATGTCCGTAAATGTAATATTATGTTGTATAGTCGACGGAGACTGATTCAACATTTTGATTATCTTTTGGATGATACTATTTTAAATAGAGTGTCGCAGTTCAAAGACCTTGGTGTAACATTTTGCGATAATCTGTCTTTTGACGTGCATATTCATTTAATAACTGAATCTGCATTTAAAAGCCTGGGTTTTATTTTTCGTAATTCTAGGGCTTTTCGCAACACAGTGACATTGAATACACTATTTAATTGTTTTGTTCGCTGCAAACTTGAATATGCCTCTATTGTTTGGTGTCCGATTTATAACATACATATAACCCTATTAGAAAAAGTACAGCGTAGATATTTAAAGACACTACATTTCATCAACTTTGGTGTTTATCCGGTTCGTGGCATTCCAGAAGATATTTTGTTATCAACATTTGATTTAATTAGCTTGCAGCGTAGGCGCATTATGTACTCTCTAATGTTTCTACACAAAATTGTTAATAATTTTCTAAATGCCCTTCTCTGGTATCTAGAATTTTACCGAGTTCCTAGATTAAATTCTAGATCTAGTTCTATTTTGCAGTTGCCAACTGCTCGTACTAATATACTTACGGCATCCCCTCTTCATCAAATGATTAGTAACTACCAATTGTATAAAGATCGACTTGATATATTTTTCCACTCAATTAATTTTATTAAATCTCTATTTGTTTAGCTGTTTTTTTTTTGTAAGACATGTTTGTGATTTTATTGCTTGTTTTTTTTATTGTTTATGTTATATTATTGCTAATTACTGTTTGTTTGTTATTTGATATTTTGTTCATATTCGAGTTATTTCTGTCATTGTTTATTTTGTATTTTGAAATGTTTTTTTCCCTTGTCCTGTAACTGGGATTCGTCCCGTTGGGCACTGTATTTAAATAAATAAATAAATAAATAAATAAATAAATATTTTTGCGAATAAACTAAACACCTGACTAGATCAGTTGTTACCTTTCAGGATAATGGGTAAAAATCTGGGTCAATGACGTTGTAAGCTTAATATAATATACAGGGGATTTAGAACTTATCAAAAAAAAAAAAAATGGAAATGGACTTACATGTACAAATATTATACTGCAAAAGAATAATATAGGTACGCGTTCTGAAAACTATTTAAAAATATTGAATTGCACGCCGTTGGAATCTGGTCTGCTGTAATGGAGTGACAATGCAAACTGGCGATGTCACATCTTGCACGAAAAGAACTTCCGAAGTTCTGTCACCGGCTCAAGAAATAAATGCAGCGTTTGTACTTTAAAATAAACTTAAAGATAGACCGATCTGGCTAAAGTGACGCGTTTTTAAAATAAATAAACTTTTATTACACTAATTCTGAAGAATTGCGGTCCTTGATTGCTATCAGAAACATGAAATTTATAAAAAAATTGCACATATTACAAAAATTGTTCGAAATTTTGTCCTTCGACTTGTACACACATTTGGCCACGCCTTAACTAATTTTACCGTACTAAAGCGAATGTTCTTCCTGGTTGCTGTTGTTGTAAACGCAAATTATTTGCTACAGCTGATATGTTTGCACAAATCCTCGACGGTTTTCATTTTGCTACGGTACACCTTTTTTAAATGCCCCCACAGAAAGAAGTAAAGAGGGTTTAAATCGGGAAACCGCAGAGGCCATGCTGCCGGTCTACTGCGTTTAATCCACCGTACTCTGTGCACTTGATAGAGATAATCTCGAACATCTAGCCGAAAGTGAGAAGGTTGCCCGTTATGTAAAAACCAGATGCGCTGTAGGACAGCTAGGGGTACATCTTCGAGAAGGGCGGGCATGTCATTGCGAAGTATTTGCAGATATTGCAAACCATAAAATATGAACGGTCCAATTAGGTGCTCATTCCTGTCTAAACATTCATTGAAAAACGGTGTTGGAATTGTGAATTTTCGAATTTCCAAACGTGTGTATTGTGAATGATCTATATTCCATTTCGAGTAAATAAAGTTTCATCTGTAACTAGTACATCAGCAGTAAATTGGAGATTTCCAGCATTTTGCTGCAACAACCACTAACAAAACCTAAATGGTGGATTACCACTGATAATAGTGCTTGAGCTTCGTGTAGTAAGCGCCACACCGTTGCTTGGGATACTCCAGGCACCAGGCAATCTGCCTTATACTTATTCGCGAATTTTCACATTCATCACTTGTTCTTCAGCTGCTAAAATACGTTGTGGTCGCTCGGGATCACGATCTCGTCCACGATTTGCACTTAAATTTCCACTATCACGTGCAGCTATTATGAGCCTGGGCTTGTATTTTGTCCGGATCTATAATGCGATAAATTTTTGTGCGCTCATTCAGAGGCATCCTGTATATACAGAAAAAAGAATTAAAGTCTTTCAAAAAATTTTCAAAATTATTTGTAAAACTAAAACAATTTTTTTGAACTATATTAAACCCCTATTTATCGACGTAAATGGCCCAGCTCCTAGTTGGAACGTGTATCAGTATAGCCAATAAATGTTGTTAAACCAGTTGCCCCTTTTTCCCCCAATTCTAAATTGTTTAGATGTGTGTAGAAGTAGAGATAAAATATTATCACTAACGGAGCACAATTTATTCTTCTGGCCTTGATTCTGTGGAACAGATAGAAACTTATTTTTTTATTTGAAAAGAGTAAACAATAATTGTTATTTATGATGGCAAGAAAATGCTCATGTATACGGTTTTATGTTACATAGAACGGTAGATTTACAATAAATAGGTTTCCTTTTAACGTAAATTATGTAGGCAAGTTGACCAAGTTTGTAATTAGGCATGCAATTAATTATGTATCTAATGACAATTTTATTACGGTAGACTGTAGTCCTCGATTATTGCCAAATTTATAGTTTTGAATTAGGAGTGTTTTAACATGATCACATAATCTCAATAAAAATAGCAAATTCTTACAATACAATATTGTTTTCACCGGAAATAAATGCATATGAAGGTATTAATAACAAACAAACCTTTAATTATTATCATTCAGTCTGGATTTGACTACAAAAGATGATCAAAATTGTTGCTATAGGTTTCGTTCACACAAATTTGTCGCTCGACTTATCCACGACTATCATGCTCTCAAAAGAAATATTTTCCTTAATATATTTCCGAGTGGTTTGTATCCGTTCATGCAACTCTTCCACTGTAGTAATTTTATTTCAATTTTACAGATAAAAATATGGCTCAAATATGGTTCAAACTTTTTTCAAAAACGTCTGCATTCATCTTTTCGTCGAAATTTCGGATTTTTTTAATTAAAATATCAGTTCCCCATTCTCTAGAAATCAGCTATCACTTCCTATGTGTGTCACTATCAAACAACACTTTCTATATGGCATTCTTTAACCAATAGACCAACCTTCTATTGCTGCTTGTCGATCATTTGTCACATTACCACACTTTTTTAACTGTATATCCCTCGTTGATCCATGTTTCGTCCATGTAATATTTTTTCCTTGTTGCCGATGTTCTTTAATTTTCTGTGGATAATTAATCCATATAACTATAGGTCTGTTCCAACAGCCGTCGAGAACTGGTTCAAAACCGTGAAAACTGTTTGACCAACACCGTCTTACGTCGCATTCGCCGAGAGTACATTATCAACTGAACTATATCATATTTGTCAATTAGAAAACTCTTTTTATCAATCTTCCCGTACTGAAAGTTCATTTTATGTGAAACTTTTCTCAATGTGTCCTTGCCCATTTTAGGAATGATTTTGTTTCCTTCAATAGCTTGCAATATTTTGTCTAACGTTGGCAATTCATTTTTAAAGAGAAAGATGTGAACAATTCGTCGTCTGGCATATTTGGCATCTTTATTTATTTCTATTTTTCTTCAACTACAAAAATCCTATACCGGCGTTAGTGTTATGGAATGTCAGGATGTACCTCGCTGAAGCGAAAACACATGCGAGGGAGATAGACTTATACATATGCATTTGTAAAACAAGGATGACGATGTATCTTCACACATCAGCTGTACGTCTGCTTCATGCGTTGTCACTTTTCCTTTAACAGGAAAAATATCTCCATTAGTTAATTCTAATGGTATTTAATAAAACAGTAATCAAACTTTTATTTGGCAATATTAAACTTCTTAGATAAACATGAAATAGACGATAAATTTACATATTTTTATATGGAGTGTAGGTCATCCAGCATGTCCATTGTAATTTACTTTTATAGTTAAACGAACCCTTCCAACAGGATAACAACCTACGGGCTGCAGGATGAATTCGCAACGGAAAACGCTCGGCGTATAATCTCTAAGTTGAGGCGGCTTTATGGTGCTACTTCCCACATACCAACTACATGTCAGCCAATGCGTTATTAGGCCAATTATGATGATCATCCATCGTCAAATATTTAACCGTAAAAGATCGAGTATATTATATACCGATCAACACGACATGCATTAGAAAAGCCAGCTGATGAAGGTATCCATGTTATTTTATCGAGTAATACACAATAGACCAGCACTAGTACGTACCGGGAGCTCCAACAACCATCTTAGCAGGTCGTATCGATCGGAACAATTATGACCTGTAATTTTTATGTAGAGAGGCCAGTTAAGTAATGGAAGTGTTTTCATTGGTTGTAACTTGAGAAGTATTTGACATTTGACATTTCTGAGAGTCAAAGTCTGTGACCTTGTGGGAACAGACTTTTATTGTGCGGAAAATGGTGTTTTACAGAGCTGATAATTTTTTGTAGGACTTAATACTTCCTGCACAGTCGTGTACAGATCTAGTCTGCACAGTGAATTTATGATAACTTCTATACTTACAGAAATGTAATTTGATTTTTCTTTTTAATAATTTCATGCGCCCTTATCGGTTGTTTTTGAAATTTCTAACTACTACATATTGTAGGAGCAATTTTATATACCATATACTTGGTCAAATAAATAAAAGCTCTTGCGTGTCTTTATTCTGTATTTATTCCATAATTAATGCAGATGGGATATATACTGCCCGAGGGAGCTATAAATTCGTATTTGGTGACATATTATTTATAGGGCGATATATGTTCAGAGAAAACCCAGAGACAAAGGCTGTGCCCTAGAATATAACAGTAGTAGCAATAGTAATCAATAGGAAGTGTATTGCTTAAATCAACTGCCATAACACGAAACAAACTGTCGGGCCGAGGGCAGTTATGGCCCATCATCTCACATATCGAGGTAAGACTCGCGGTGATATAATAAAGTAATCTACGGAACGTCGGTCGCTCTTGGTCGGGCTATAACCATAACTATAACTCACCCTAGCTGCCCTTTTGTAATCAATATCCCCACATCTCATCACTCGGATCTGAGAACTTTTGGTGCTGCTTTCCACCTGATAAATCAATTAGATTCGATCGAGTCCCCTTTAACCCGTAGAAATGCCCTCGTTGCTACGTTTTCCAACTCCATTTGCCGCGTCATTAAGGAACATTAATCAGCATTGAATTTGTGTAGGTTATGATTTAAAATAACATAAATTGTCTCATTGACTCGTCACAAGTACGTAAAGCCAGTTTTCACAAGTTGTTTGCACAATTAGTCGTTGGAACGTTGATATGACTATTGTAGGTACTTTAAAGTGGTTTTGCCACTAGTCTTAGGCACGTAATATAAACATACCCATTACATACTTGCGACTAAAATTAGGGATAAGTTTTTGGTGCTCGCTACGTTCCGGCGACGCTTCCGGAACTTGTATGGCCACGTTGTGGTTCCATAGAGAGGACGACACTCTTTCATATTGGTATCTTGCTTTCTTCATCTGGCAATATTGTTACATTTCATTTCTTTATACTTATTCCATCTCCATTTCCTTTACTCTGAATCAAATAAGTATCAGGTAGATATTTATAAATACAGTACAATACATGTAGGTGCTCCGACAAACATAGTAATAAAACTTCCAAATCCAAAACGCGCTTTTAAAATGTATATGTTTTCATAGCAAAGTTGTTTAAAATATCTGATATCATGTGTGAATGTGATATTCTAGTCTAGATGATAAAAGCTATTGTTTTATTGTTTATTGAATGAAATGAAGGTAATGAGTGATTTGTTGCAGAAATAACGACAAAAACTTGATGTGTGATGTTAAAGTTAGTATTTTGCAATAATGGCGACCTATGTCTTGCCTATCAATATGGCACATTTCGTAAATCTTACTTTGAAGTCGTTTGCTCTAAGAAACGCATCTTGAAAGTAATTGATACTTTAGCATCCGTAACGGGAATGCCAATATGTAGCTTTAAAGTAATATTTACTATATTATAAAGCATCGAACGAGACTGTAGCGTTACTTTGAAGTAGCAGTAAAGTTGCGACTGCCACATATTGTATATACAAAGTTCCTACTACCACTTCTTATCAAAATTTTTCGTGCTGTTCAAGTTTACATTGAATACACTCCTTGAATTTTATCTTCTAGTAGAAGTTGAGAATACTTATCCCTACATTATTATTTTTATTACATTTCCTTATTTCATTGCGGCTCTGCGCGTTACTTCTGTTGCATGCTTTATCCTTTGGATTTTTTGTGGTGTTTTGATTTCCATATTATCATTTACTTAATAGTTATAAGTTCCACGACTTTAAACAAACAATGAAGCTCTTTGAACGTCGCAGCAACTATCATAGCTACTTCAAAGTGATTGCAACTTTGAAGTAATATTCTAGTAACATGAGTTAGTGGCTGCTGCGATCATTTGCCACTTTCTATTTCTATAAACTTGTCCCACTGATAACTAAAACATCCCCAAAGCCAGAGTAGCTACTTAGAAGTCATATAACTGTAAAGTAACTAGAATAGTTGAAAATACGTAGCAGTGACTGTAACTTTATTGTATGAAGTTATTTATACAACCAAGTAGTAACTTTGGTAGTGGTTACGTAATAGATACTTTTTGAAGGTTCAAGTTTCAGTTAGTGTTACTTTGGCGTTAGTTGGGTAGTGGTCGCTGGCTACTCAATGCCGGACTTACGGCCACAAGTAGAGAACGAACCATTATCTTGTGAATACCCGTACCTGTATTGCTATTGACTATTATGATACTTGCAAAATTCCAGCTGAAAAACCTATACTAAACAGCCATGGTTAGTCGTCAGCGATGTCAACAGACATGCCGGTTGTAAGCTTGTTAGCCCTCATCAGTATGACATGCCATAGGAGAGGCCACTGTCGAATAACGCCGGCTATTCGCTCTCTATTATAACTGGAAGGAGGACATGAGTATACGCGAGATGTAACCTAGTGGTTACTGGCTCTCAATGCTGGGCCTCTTCCTATTTAAGTCCTTCTACAATTTATGTAAATCTGTTAAACAGTTACTAAAACTGAATATAGCAAAATAGTAGGTATATGTATTCGTACTTTTATTAAGTTAATAATCATACAATTGCGTTACATATATTAATAATGGAAAGCAAAATTATGTGTTTTAATTTTCACGTCCTTCGTAACTTTAATATGACTAACCTTTAGACTAACGTCCTTCATTTAAATACGCCTTATATATTTAACTATATGATTTAAACACGTATAACATTTCTCTCAGTGTTAATACAATTTAGTTGTAACCAATTTTATGTCCTACTTTTATTCTCAGCTGTAGCGATAAAATATTATCTTAAAAAATCTAATCACTTTACTTATATGTATCGTCATAAATTGAATGTAAGTATTTTTCCGGTGTGACATATATAAGACAAATTAACCCATCTTGAAATGATATTTTTTGCTCGGTGCCAAGTTTTGGAGTTTCGCCAAGACATTTATATTATTTTTATGAAATATAGGTCAGCAAGGAACAACTAAAATACATTTAATCACAATAAAGGCTCTTATCGACTCGTTGAATTACAATTTCGACCTCAGGCGTAGACAAAATAATAAATGAAAACTGTTTCATGCAACCTATTTTGAAATTCAGTGGACTGGTCAAGGGTAAATGTGTTGAATATAAATTTTGCAAAAACGGAAAAAAAATAGAATTTCTTTGATTAATACACGTAATATTGTAGAACAATGATACTTAACAATGTACAGGGTGTCTCAAACTCGATAGTATGGGCATACTGCGAGGATACCAAAAATTTAAATAAAATTTTTGACATTTGGTGTTAAAATGGGATGAGGTGACCTCCTAAATTTTATTTAAATGGTTTGTATACTCTCAATAGGTCCATACTATAGAGTTTGAGATATCCAGTACGAGGTGTGTTCAACTGAAATTAATCTTCGTGAAAAATATGATAACAAATTACCACCACAATTAAAACACCTGTCACATTTGTCATCAATGAACAATTTCACAATAAGTCGTCGATAAGAGACATATGCATGCGCAGTCTTTGGTCTCGCTTCGTTTATAGCCTTAACCTTAAATAACAACGTAGCACGCACGTGAGCGAATCGTGGTATTTTTATTATTTTCGGTATTTTACACGTAATTTGCTGATACAGTGATATAACAGTGGCCCAAATGTATTGATAATAATGACCTGTGGATATATTATATAGTATTCAAAATTGTAGAGGTCAAAATAAATTGTTTGATCCTAATTTAACCTCATCAAAACGTGCCCCAAACGTTGAAATAAAAAATGATTACTCTGTATAAACGACAGTAAATGATCAGTTGCAAATACCACATCAGATATTTTTAAATTATAACATATATCAACCTAGGTTTTTAAAAACGTATTGCTTGATGTAAAATAAACACATATTGTGAATACCTATTGTACGGATGTTTGTCACAACCTAGCATGTATAAACAATGAGTGTTTGACTTTTCACCAGATATGAATCTTATAGAACGATGGAAATAATGTCTATATTGATTTACTTATAATTTATTAGTTGATAATTTTGTAAACAAAGTTATAATTATTTGAGTCACAGTGTAAATACTTTCAAACAGTAACGCGTCGTAATTACCGTTAATTCTCAGTAGTAATGAGTAGGGATATTAGTCAAATCGCCGCCAATTGTTCTTTTTAGGTAAGGCAGATAATGGTATTTTTTTTTGAAAGGCAATTAATTTGTTGCTTCTGTTGGCTCCGATTTTGTGGATATCAGACCGGACATTCCACAGCCATGAGTCATTAGCGAGGGTAAGATGGTTTTGTTTCACGCTAGTTCCAAGCTAGCCGCGGTCCTCTTATTGCGAAATCATTATTAGGTCGACACAAACACGTTTACAAACGAGTATTTTTATGAACAGAATCGTCGAATCGTCGAAATTTGTTTATTATACTACCGTGCTTATCAGAAACGCAGTATCTACACAAGAGTAACAACGGAGAAAAGAATAATTTTCGTTTTCTTTACAGCCTTTGCAACTTAAAAGACTTAGGTATGATGTTTATGTCATAAATAACAAAAAAGTGTCATATATTCCCAAATAAATCTGTAATTAGGTGAAATATACAGGGTGTTTCTTAAGTAGAGGTCAAAAATCCAAGGGCGTATTCTGTGACGAAAAATAAGGGTTTTTTTTGTTATATAAATGTGTCAAAAATTAAAAACCGCTTGAGATAATTTAGCCAAATTCGATGGGTATATTTGGTATGACATTAGGTATAAAATAAATATATCAGCTTTATAAACTTACCACTGGCGGAGGTGTGGGTATCATCGATCATTATTTGCCAAAAATATACATATCACCCTGTATAATGTTACAAATAAAATAGGTTATCATATGCGCCATTGTATTATCTTCACATTTTGTTTGGTTCTTTTTTTATTGCAAATTGATTAACAAAATTGATTTATTTGATCCAGTGAATTTTTACGACACTCATTACATTACTTAAAATAATAACAAAATAATTAATTAACAAGGGAATTACTTTACTATGATTTATTATAACAAATGTTGGAAATGGCCACCTCAGCCAAAATACATGCTTCGGATCTCATTGAAATTGAAGCTCAAACACGTGCAAAAATTCCAGGAGTAGCTCTTTTCACATCACAACCAGTTATAATTTGTGAATCTTGTAATCTAAGTAATCCAACTCAAAAACCAAAAATGTTCGGACATATTTTCAACGTCTTTCGGAGTCAGGCTCATTTCACAAAGGTTTAATTCTTGGAAGACCTTTGACTGTTAGAACTTCTGAGTTTGAACAAACTGTTCTGCACGAAATTGAAGAAGACAGGACTAGGAAGATCGCTGTAAATCTTAATGTGAATCATAAAGTAGTTTGGTCTGTTCTGAACCATCATATATAAAGGGTTCAAGCCTTGCTGCCGCAAGACTGTCTTGCTCATCTAAAATTTTGTTACTGCATTTTGCCAATTATTGAACAAAATGTTGGCTTTACCAGTGACATATTATTTACCAACGAAGCTAATTTTCCAGAGATGCTATAATGACCTTCCACAATAAACACATCAGGTTTTGTTGAATGTATGAGTGGATTCTATTTTTTTGTTGGGCCTTACTTTTTACCAAGAAGTTTAACCAGTGCCTCCTACAGAAATGTTCTTGAAAACGTTTTACCTGAACTACTTGACGATGCTCCTTTCCTATGCGCTAAGACAAAGAATGTAGTTTATGCACGACGGAGCTTCCCCGCATTTTAGTTTGACTCGTGAAATTTTAAGTGAAAGATCCGGTAATAGCGTTATTGACGAAACACTCAAGAACCAGGTCAACCTTGACCACCCAGAACACCCCATATGAACTATATGATTTTTTTGTTTGATGACATCTCAACACATTAATTTACAAGGTTCACGTTGAATATGAAGAGCACTTACCTCAACAAACTTTAACGGCATTGAGGCATTGAACTTCACCAGTAATAATATTATATTAACCGTATTTTGTATAAACAATAAAGGCATTATTATTGTTATTATCATAATTTCTTTCTGTGCAAGCTCTTAGGTAAGTGAGAATGGACCCAGTCGAGTTTCTGTTTAAACGAAATGGTCTAATCAGATACCTGGATTAATCTTTTGGAGTTAACTGTACAGCTTATAAGTAGCTGCATTGGCTTCGCTGAATTCAATCAGTATTAAGGTAATACGAATCATGAAAGGTAATATAATTTGGGTTACAGCAAGTTAAAAAACTGTGCTGAGCAGATTATGTTGCGCGGCAAGGGAGTAGAACCCTAGGGAGGGCTGTCGTTACCATTACTTCATGCTGTTCGAAATCCCATCTTGATATCAGAGGATGAAACGTAATAACCAGATTTCAGTGCTAAATGTGAGCCGCTAGTTATTAATTGGGTTGCAAAAAGCGCGCCTTATATGGTTGAAACAGAATGCCACGCACATTTTCTATACAAGGTGTACCAGAAGTGATGGGAGGTATTCAGGAGGTGGTGCAAATCATGGTTTGTTTGTAGTACCTGATGTCACTTAGATTATCCATACCAGTGAAGAAATATATTAAGCGTGTATGCATAATGACAGTGACAAGAAATTCGCATTATTTAGGTAAATATACAGGGTAACACAATTATGTTTTTTTGGACGGCAAATAAGAATTTTTAACTAATTTTGACGTCACTAGTAGAGGGTAAAGTAACATTTTGCTGTATTTTCAGTAGAAAAGGCACTTTACCTGAAACGATAACAGTTTTCAATCAGTGCACTGAATATTTCAAATAGAATTATTTCGAAAACTGTTACTCCTAACGACTTCAACAGGGTATACCTTTTTCAGATACAACAGGTAGGAGAATCGATTGTTTCAATAGACAGATGGATACACTAAACAGCAAAAAAGTTCTGCCATTTAAAAGAAACATGATGTGCCATAAGTGGCGCCCTCTACTAGTGACGTCAAAATTAGTTTAAAATTCTTATTTGCCGTGCCAAAAAACGTAAATGTGCCAATTGTTTTTTTAATACTCCGACAGATTTTAAAGTTATTGAGATATTTCAAAATAAAATTCTAGCATTGAACGCCGTGTATTAAAATTCAGTCTGACAACGTTGGAAATATTATTTTTTCTACCTCATTGCCTTAACTCAAGAGTTTATTTCTTTCATTTTTATTATATACCAGAAAAAAAATAGCATTTTCTGTATATAACTGTATATCAACTATTTATGTATTTAGTAAGAACAGTTTCCTGTATTTACAATGCAACACATTATATACTGGCATAAACCGCATCATATATGTAACTAATACTAAACTGAAATTATTATCTACATAAAACTCTTCTCGCATAAAACTGCTGACATCTCTTTGGGGGTATTTTGTACTAGTTTTCAATTCGTTGCCGCCTGCTAGAACATTGTGAATCATTTTGTAAAATGAGTCACGTTGTACAGCACTTCCAATATCGTTAGGTGCATTTATTTTTGTCGACTTAAACGCATGTAAGTATGAATCTATTAATAACTTTTATAGAGAATTTATTCATATATGTGCAGCTCAAATCTGCACTACCACAATCCGCTTTAATTTTAGTATGCAGAAATGGTACAAAACCTATTAAATATTAAGCGAAAATATGTGTTAACACTTTCCTGGAAAATTGTTATTTTCTTTACAGTTTTTAATGATTTATGAATAGTCTGGAAATTCTTATCGACAAAGGTTTGACCTTGTTCTACATACTGTCGATACTTTTCTATTTTCTCTTGAATTCAAATAAAAGTCATAGACGTAGTAAGAAAAATTTACGTATTTATGTGTCGAAGAAAGTCTAATATCTGCCTTTATTCTTTCATAAATCAGATTTACATTTTTTAACTATTTGACGATTTTTATAAATGTTCAAATTAATGTTTTCGTCTTTTTGCTCTAAATTCCTAAACAGATTTTTTAAATTGTTGTTTATCAGATTGTAATCTATTTCGAAATTCTCCCAAATATTTTTGTTGTCCAGTACGTCCATTGAAATTTAATTGACAACAAATAACAGTCACATCTCTCATATCTGAATATGAAAAATTATTGTCTTTGTAAAGTAATTGATTTTAACAAAAACTGAATAAAGACCGTACATTTAGAAATACTTATTACACAGTGTGATTACTACAAAAAATCACTTTTTAAATTCCAGCTTTGACACCCTGTATCGTTTTTATTATCCACATTTCATTAAGGCATATCGGCTTAAATATTAATATTTTGAAGTGAAAAATCTAGTATGTCTCCATGGACCATTATTTACAGACCACTCTGTATACATAGGAATTACATAGCCAATATATTCTTGTTACTTGACGTAATACGTTTTTTAGATGATTAAAACAAGCAGTTAGTGATTCTTATTTAGCTGCCATTGTTTCCCAGGTCCTTTTCACAACTTAAGACTTTTTTGGCTACAATAAATTTGAACTTTGGTTGTCATTGAGTTGTATAACATTTCCCAATGTTACGGGATTGGACGTAACATCGAACAAAGGACAATAATACAGGAATATTATGTTGATTCTAAAATAAAATATTGCTCAATGCTTCAGGCGATATTGCACAGTTTTGGTTCTTGGACACTTGCCATAATTGTACTTGTTTTGTCAAAGATCAACTACGGGAAATATAAATCTTACATTATTACTCTCTGCGAAGGGTTTATTTAACTTTGAACTGCTGACTGATAATTTTGCCATCAATAACTTTGAAATAAAAATATAGCAACACCCACGAATAAAAAATATGTGAGTTAACTCATCTTACAAGGGATAGTGCAAATCTAGACACATATTGAAAAAGAAACAACTTAAAATTAAATTCAAATTTCATTTGTAAATATCAGCTTATATTTAATAGAGTGAAGAGGTTAATTTCATTTCTCCCTTGTGTCTAGAAATTGAAAGTGACACTTTTAGGTGTAAAGTGTCTTCTGAGAATTAGAACTGAGAGTTTTTTAGATGTAAAATGTTTATTGTAGATTAAAATTACACTTCTAAGTGTAAAGCATATGAAAACAACGTAGTGTATTTAAAAAAATTAAAAGTTATACTTTTAGGACGGTTTTAAGTGTAAAATGTTGGCGACTAATAAATTACACTTTTTTAAATCTAAAGCGTCTAGTGGATGTTAAAACGATACATTTATTTGTATTATATATAAGATTAAGTATAAGAAATCTTTTGAAATTGAAGATTAAGTGTAAAATTATACTTTTAAATGTAAGACTGTTACACTCAGTAGATTCTTATTGCGGATTAGAAATTACACTTTTAAAGTGTAAAGTGTATATTGAAATAAATAATTTTAAATATGTGTTGCATTTTGGTAAGATTTGTGTTTTTAAGTGTAAATTGTTTGTTGGTAATTAAAAAGGCACTTATGTTGTTATGTTTAGTTTTAAAAACACTCGCTGCAAATTGTGATAAGGTTTTAAAAATTTCACCAAGTGAATTATAATTAGGTAATGACACAAGACAAACTATTAAATAACTAACACATATTAACAGATTTCAACACAACATTTGTTCTATTAAAAGTACAATAAAAAGTCTATCTTGGCAGCGGGTAACGTCATGTGATCGAGAATTATGTCCTGGCACAAGAAATGATAAATTATCTAAAAGAAACTGAGATTATGGACTAAAATTTAAATAGAAAATTAAATGTAACACAATCTCTCCCGCATTTAAAAGTTCTAAATTAAATAAATTTAATAAATAATCATTGTCAGTACCCTAAGGATAACTACCGTAACATTTAAAAACATAAACTTCTAAAATTTTCGCTGAACAGATTAAATTTGTCCAATAGGGTTTTGATGAATCGGATGCCATATAAGTGAACCATATTTAAATTTGCTCCTGATTAATGATAAGTATAGTTTAAAACTGTTGACATTAGTAAAATTACTCAAGTTTCTAATAAAAAATCCCCTTAGTCTATTAGTTAAAAATACCATGTTCCTAATATGATTGTCAAAGTTCAATTTACCGTCAAAAGCAATACCAAAATTCTTGATCTCAGTACACCATCGTTAAAATGGTACTGAAAGTGAATTGAATTGAACGTTTTCGAAAACGTGATAACTGCATTTCGATGTATATAAACCATTATTAGAACAGCACACATTAATGTTTTTAAATTATTCTGTTGATATGCAATCATGTAAACATTATCGGCAAATACCAAGTGAGATATCGTCAAAGTAGAGCAAAGACCGTTACTAAAAATTAAGAATAACAATGGACCAAGATCTGAACCCTGAGGAACATCAGAAATAGCATAATTGTTACAGGGTGGGCAACAATACCCAAATTATTTACAAATGAATAAATGTACACACGCCATTTTAAAGGTCTGCTGAATGGATTCAATTTATAAAAACATTGGTGTTCGCTAATCAAATCTTTAGACACAAAACCTAAATTAAATTTTCGAATTGTTGATCATTACTGCCAAAACAATGGGCCAGACGAGAAATAAATTCTTGTACATTTCCAATAACTTCAGGCTTGATGACACGAACTTCTTGTCGAATTCGTTCCTTGAGATCGTCAAGATTATTTGGCTCAGTGACGTATACTTTGCTTTTTACATATCCCCCAAAGGAAAAAATCGGCTTACAGTGGATCGATTTATTGGTGGACGAATCGGATGTGTTTTATTAGACAAAACACAAACTTCCTCATAAGTTCGAATTCTATCACCATATCCGATCATCATGAGAATTTCAATCCGTAAAATTGATTGCCTGTAAAAAATGCACGACCACGTTCTATCAGACATAAAATTAAAAAAGCAACAAAACAATTATGACAAAAACTTCGGTGTTTGTAAATAATTTGGGTATTGTTGTCCACCCTGTAATAATTAGGAGCAACTTGTGATACATTTTTGGAAACAGCTCAGCTAGGGTAATCTGGAAATTGGAAAAAATGTGGTGTTCCATCTAAAAAAAAATGTGATGACGTCATTACTCGAAGGTAAGTCACCCTGTATATTAAATTATTATTTAAAAAAAAGTAAATTAAAATCAGAAATCGACCTGTTTCGACAATTTTCAGTAATATCTTTTGTTTACCTAATAATGAATTTGTGCCGGATCTCAGGGACATAGTGTATAGTGAGAAACTAACTACTCTGCGGACTAATAAATAAATACATACCCTTACAATACAATAAAAAACAAAACAAGTAAATTGCTGTTTATAGCCGTACCGGTATTTAGCTAATCAGAGATATATAGACAACAAATTGACGGTGAAATTTCATGTCTAGTAATGAACACATTAATAATGAAAGCCCCATTTAGAGCATTACTTTGTTAGAAATAAGTAATCACCATTTGTGCATAATATATAATTACGAGCATTGCGTTTTGTAGAAAACTATTGACTTTTTTCACAAAGGACGTAAACCATTGTTTGTCCGTAACACCCTCAATTGTAAAAAAGCTTTTAACAAGGCCATTACGAACAACTGACGTTTCAATAATTAGTAGATACATTGGTACACCGCGCAATTAATAACCCTAGTTAACTAACGCAACCGTATTGTTTGGTATTGATTTTTGGGTAAATATCGGATTATTGTTCCTCTTTCAATGCGTCATATTTCAGTGAAGTCGGCTGACACCCAGGAAACAACTTCACGCAAAAAATTTCATTTAGTTGCTATCATGAATAAATTACCTCGAATACACCAAGGATCCATCACTGAGTCATTCTGACTTTTTTTATGAAAATTAAACGAATCAAATTATAAAACTCATATATTCGTCTAATTCGAAAAAATACCACGCTTAATACGACATAACAAATCTCCAAAAACCAATGCAACACATGAAATACTAAATTCATACCATTGGCGTACTTAACTCGAATGAGTGACATTTTTACCGTTACTAATTGTTTGTACATAAGTTTCAACTTCAAAATCAAAATTCTTATTAGGTATTGGGCGGAATTATAACATTTAAAGTCTGTTGTAAAAAGAATTGTAAGAGCTTTCAAAACAAATATTACTCAATCCCCAATGCCTTTTACATATTTTTGGGGTGATGCTTGAGGGTGAAAGTGGCGGAGTCAGAAATACAATCTCGACGCAGTTCCTAAAAATGGCACTGTTTCGTTTTCATTTGGCCGCCCTGTATATTCTAATGCTTTTTGTCCTTATAGATGCGAAATTCGCGAATATTTGCGCGATTTATTTAATGGTGGGAAATCTCTACTATAATATTTTCTATCATTTTCATCATAAAATTGTGCGGTAAATTGGAAGAAGCTCAGAACAAAGTTATTAACACCTCATAATAATGAAAGTAGCAATAATATTTGTACTGTTTTGCAAAATTTGTTGAGATAGTACGCGAAAATACTGTTTAAATGAAATTTTTCAAGTACGACTTTTTTATTCCAAATTTTATCAAAAAGCGGTGTTATAACGTTTGTACATTATAAACACCACATAGTAATATTCATCCGCCGCCACTGGACGGAATCGTACATTGAAACTTCGAATGTTTTACTACCAATAACTAACAGCAATCCAAGTCACGCCATTCTTTGTTCACAAAACCAGCTAGCTTTATTCCCGTAAGTACACAGTTCAGGAAACGAATTGCTTAATAAATCTTTTTCTAAAGTAATACACATTAGTTTCCCTACATTTGCTAACTACAAAGGGTGTTTAGTCAAAACCTAATATGTCTACAGCATTAAACGTCTCCTACACTGATTTACTCGCTCCTGTTGGTGACCCCAACGTGAACTTCCAGATAAACTCCTTCACTGCTTTTGGGTCTAGATGGGTCACATCAGATCGTGTTTTATCTACAACCTTGCGTAGATGTGATCTTTTAGTTTAGTAACCGTTAACCAAGTTTTTTTTAAATCTGTGGTTTTGGCACAATCTGTGACAGCAATTTCTTTATGCTTGACGATTCAAAACTTTTCCCGATGATCAAAATCAATGAATAGCCTTTTATATAGACTTTTTTCCGATAATGAATAAAAAGGGAGATTATTGGTAAATCCTTTGCGACAAATTTTAAACTTACGTAGAGAAAAAACTATTTCAAGAAAATTGAAACTACAAGGTGTTCATTGAGGGTGAATCACCTTTAAAATTATATCAAACTTTTTTGCATTGGTCGAATTTAAAAGAAATAATATCCCACGCAAAATTTAATTTAAAACCCTCTTTTAGTCTTGTTCAATTTTAAAAAACGTTAAGGTGTTCAAGAAGAAATGCATTAATTAAATCAAGATTTTAATAGTGTCTATTAAAAGAAATCAAAAGGTCATTAAAGTTTGACAATAATATAACTATAAAATAAAATTAAAACTAAAGAAATTGTTCAAATGGTCATCATTTTCTCTGAAACATAAATTTACTCTTTGCCGAAAATTTAAATTTACTCTATCTGATAAATGATGATTGTTTATTATAACTTTTTCAGTTTACTTAAACTCATAATCAAGAAGATCAATAATAAACCTAAATCATGTACCAAATTTTGTTATTCCAAGTTAAAGTAATGAAGAGATATTAATTTTTTTCGAAATATGGACCTGCTCTATGTCGGTTCTTATGCGGAACACCCTGTATATGCAATTACAAAATCTAATCTCAAATAGTTACCTCAGGAAATATTACTGAGAAAAGTCGTAACCAGCTACCTCTAGCATATAATAAAAAACTAACAACTTTAACTGTTTAGCAACTTTCAATAAATTGCTGGTACCAAGTTTCCATGCAATACTATTTTGTGGAAACAATGTGGACAATTAAAGATAATGTCAAACATATTACTTAGAAGTTCATAATACAATATAAATTAGCGGAAAATATTAATTAATTTTTCGAATCATCATAATATTATATCAGAGTGTGATATTATTTATATACATATTACTTTAATTCAGAAAAATAGTTATTTCCATGAATATACAGGGTGATTTAGAACTTATTTAAAGAAAAATTAGAATGTACAGAGGACTCTTTACAAATAAAATTTTGTAAAAATAAAACTAAAAAGAGTAAAAAATTATTTAAAAATACACTTCTGTATGGTATTGGAAAGTGGTCGACTGTGAAATTGACAATGTACGGATATAATTCAGCTTTGTGTATGATACACACACTGCTGCAATACGCCGTGTACGCCCTGGACCTCTATCTCTTTCGCGAATCGATTTAAAACTTCCTGTGTCACTCTCGCGTTGCACTACACTTGCACTCACTATATACCGCGGTAAAAGTATATTAAAACGATATTCATCAACTCCGAGTTGCACGTAAGCCATTTTTGACACTTTAAAAACTAATAAGTAAACAATAAGTAATCGGTTTTTATTATTCGGAATCGTCTGGCTAGAGGCTACAGTAGCCCAGCGCTATAGAGGTTGAAAATACTACAATATTTTTTACTCGAGAGCTATAAGAATTTTACAAAAAAAATTTTACGATATTGACCCCATTTTCATGACTAAACTATTCCCAAATTTTTTTAGATAAGTTGTTAATCACCCAGTATAAAAGCAGCATCTATGACAAATATAAAAATAATTAATTTGTTTTGTTCCAACTACCTATAACATTTTCCGAATTATAAGCAGTACTACCATTTCTGCTATTTGATATTATTTAAAAAAAAAAAAAATCCACATTGAAAAATGTTGAGTTTATTGGTGCACTATATTATTTTAACTTTTATTATTAGTATTAATCAAAATCACAGTAGTGAATTTATATGTTTTATTTCAAGTCTTTACCTGTTTTGTTAAGAAATTGGAGCAGGTAAAGACGTGTTGGCACAGGTGTTTCATTTAGTCACAGGCACCGTATTTTTACTTTTAAATTAATACTTTTGCCTTGTTTAGGTGCAGGTGGTGTGTGGGGTATGTAGGTACTTAGGTATATTACAATAGTACGTACGTATTTTCCTAGCAATTTTTACCAACCTTTTCAACAGGTTTGAACTTGTTTGGGAATTAATTACGCAAGAATAAATGTACATTCATTTATCACGCTTACGTATCTCTAGTTGGTTTATCTGATATATAAAATGAAACCCATTTTACGTTTTGCCTAAATTATTTCCAAATTGCGCATTTGTAAAAAGACAGACCTCGTGAAAATAAACACACTGATAAAAAGTGGGGTGATGTGCATGTGGAAAAAAATTTAAATCCATAAAATGAGGTGTTCTTGCTTTATCATTGATAAGGAATGCGAAGAATGTGTCGTCGGAAGAATGTATTGATCTTTCAATTTGCGTGATTCCCCTTATTATACGAAAAGGTCGATAAATTCCTTGTAACAGTCCTTCAGCAGACAAATCAATACATTCCACATAGTTTACAATGTAATAAACTTCTTCAAATCGCACTTCATACGGCGCGAACGCTAGGAACGAGAGAGATAACTGTATTTTGAGTCAAGACGGTACCTACGTTTCGATTAAATTTTTGTTTTATTATTTTCTGAATAGAACAGATCATGAACTGTGTTTGGTGTATCTATCCAGAAATTTTGAAATTATTTTCAAATATAGAAAATATCACCTTTTTAAGTTCTAACACCCTGTAGATTCTTAGCGAAACATTTGAAAATGTATAGATAGGAGGAACCGTTGCATCATGGCATTTGTTACAGGATGTCTGGAAAATGAATGGAAAATTACTTCTGGAAAAACAACACAAAAATATATTTTTTACAAATACATTTCTAAAATAAAAGTACCTACAACTACTAGAAAATGCACAACTGTGTTACATAATTTTAAGGTAAGGTACAATTTAAATCAAACAAAAACTTTTGACTCCATCTTAAAATTATATATGCATTCTAAAGCATATGCGTACGTGTACGTGTACTTTTCTGAAAAGGTTCCAAAAAACAGATAACAAAATATAAAATTAAACATGTATTAATGAAAACATTAACAGAATTACTTACTCAAGTAAAAATAAAACATAACAATTACACCACTATCACTATTTCCAATATGGATTATAATTGGATCGATATGATTGATTTCAAGATCTAAATTCTGCATTTTTTGTTCTTCTTTTTGAATGTGACAATTGCTCTTTTAAGCGTTACTTCTACATCGGCCAATTTAAATGTCCTATTCTCTTTGGCTATGTGTCCTTTTACTTGTGCCCATATCAATTTTATTAGATTTAGTTCACAATGATCAGGGGGTAGTCTTAATACTGTTATTCCACGAATCGATGTCATTTCATACACAGCAAATTTTTTATATTGCCTGGCATTTCTCTGTACAATTTTCCGTAAATTGGGTTTTAGTTCGTTTTCATGAAATGGGATTATTTTTTCTCGTAACCATTCGTGGCGTTTTGCTTTCCTCCATGATTGTCGTGACATTTTTCACATATTCGACTGTGATATAGAACATTGTCGATAACTACGTCAGACTGAGGTTCTAAATTTTCGAGCATGCGTTCACATCATTTTCCAAAAACTTCTATATTCATCTCTTCGTGATAATATCCTTTTACCGAACTATCAATTCCTTATTCTCCAGAAATCCGCTATCACTTCCTATGTGTATCACTATCAAACGACGACCCTGTCCAGATGGCGCTCTTAAACCAGTAGACTAACCTTCTATTGCTGCTTGTCGAGCATTTGTCACATTACCATCTTGCCACACTTTTTTAACTGTATATCCCTCGTTGACCCATGTTTCGTCCATGTAATAAATTTTCCTTCCTTGTTGCCGATATTCTTTAAGTTTCTGTAGAGAATCTGTCCTCCATATAACTATATCATACCTGTCAATCAGAAAACTCTTTCTATGAACCTTCCCGTACTGAAAGTTCATATTATGCAAAACTTTTCTCAATGTGTTCTTCCTTGCTCATTTTAGGAATTATTTCGTTTTCTCCAATAGCTTGCAATACTTTTTCTAAGGTTGGCAATTCAGCGGTTGAGCGGTTTGACGTATGGCATTTTCCTATACCGGCTTAATGTTGTGGAATGTCAGGATGTACTTCGCTAAGGCGAGCCGACGTGCGAGAGGGATAGACTCATACAAATGCATTTGTAAAACAAGGATAACAATGTATCTTCACATATGAGCTGTATGTCTGTTTCATGCGTTGCCACTAAATTTTCTTCATACAGCTAAACACATTTTTAAAAAGGAATAATTGTATACCTACATTACAAGTACATACCATGTATTTAAAACTTGTGGAACGAATTTATTTCATGCTTTGACAATTTAATGAGGGGTTCTGTTTTTTTGTTGAATAAATGTATCCCCTTGTTGCTCATTATCGAGCAGAGTCATATCCTCTCTCACTAAATTAATACGATTTGCTTTTAATAAGTTTTTTTCAAGTGACGAAGTCGTCGATACTGTCATTAAAACAATATTAAGTTAATTTGGTCATTTGTCATGTTCAATCGGTAACCGTTAACCTACAATTATATCGAGTTCTATTTCATTATTATCAAGAAATGTATGATTAATTCTCCTTAATTTGTACTTGGGGTCAATTAATTTTAAAAAGGGGTTGAAATGATTTCATTTGACACGAGTCGGTGTTTATAGCCCTATCGAAAAAATTGCTTTCTCAAGTCGAGTGTGAAGTATACAAGTATCGATAACTATAATAACAGAGGGACGTTTGTTGTAGTAATCAGCGTTATTGTTTACAATTGTCAGGCATATCAGTTCTTTTTCGTTGAATTGGGTAGTCATTTTATTACGCCGAGGATAGGGATCTGGGAAACGTTAAAATATACAGCGTGGTTTAAATCAGTAACAAGTTGCTCATTTGTTGTATGCCTTTAAATGATCTGAAAATAAATATGAAATTGTTTAGTCCCATGAAATAGTTGCTGAAAATTGAAAGAGGGTTTGTTACCTTCATATCTCTTTTTATTTTAAAGGAAATGATGTGAAATTTGAGAAGTTTATATTAGTGAATGTGGAACAAAAATCTACGCATAGTAGATTACCAAATTTTCATAGTGAACTAATTTTCTTATTACTGCCATATTTGATTGTGATATCACCAAGAAAGAAACAAAAAGGCAAAATTCAACCGTATGTTTGAACATTTTTTTATACCAAAAATTAATAATTAAATTGCTTTCAAAAAAAACATGTTACCAGTCATAACGCATAAGCTACATAGGATTACTATAAAAATGCCATGAAATATAAATATAGGTATAACAAAATAAATATATATTTGATGTCAGATAGAAATGATTTTGAATTTTTTTTATAAATTCAGTCACGATAGTATGTATATAGTATATATTATGTGGACAATTTAAATTTCCAATCTGAAACATGTAGGTAATTGTTTTTGTAGTACCGAACTTATAACTTATTTATCGGTCAGTGGTTGCGCGGTTTAAGGCGTCAGTACTTGAATCGAGGTGACTAGATCGCTGTGGGTTCGACCCCCGCAGCCTCTATAAGCTATATTCGTCGAGAGATTGGCACCCTCTCTGTGTGTATGGTAGGGTGGAAGAAAATGGCTTCGATCAATATGAGAGATTGATACCGGTTGACATTTGACTACCCCCCTAATTCATGAGGTTTTCCAGGTTTCCGTCATTCCTGCACTGAATGGTGGTTAAGGCCTACCAACGTAAGTCGTTCCTGGGCGCAAATGCGGCCTGCTAATAATAATATGCCGCCCCCTCTCCCGCACAAGTCTTCGACTTCTGGGCTAATCTTCGTGATTAGAATGAGGTGTAGAGATATTATTATTATTATAAATAAAACTGTTTTCTATCAGTTTTAATCACAATAATCCTTTATTGCTGACAACTGTACTATTCCCTAAATATTCTGTATAATTTTTTAGGATATGTAAAGTAAGTTTAGATACATTTCTGGGTATTGTACGAGTGCAGTGTCTACCTGCACAAAATCGATTTTTCTCCAAACCTGCAAATTTATTCTTTGAACGGCGAGGCTTGTAAAATCAGGTGTTCATCGCTCTTCAGTTTGATAATAAATTCCCTCGATCTACCTGTATACCTGATCCGTAGGGGTGAGTCACCTAAGTGTGCAGACGTATGGCAGACACAAACGGTACAGACGCTTTTGAATGAGTCAACCGTCCAGCAACTGGTCAAGGCTAACGTCCTCTATCTAACACTCATTTTATTTTTGCCCAAATGCACTGTGCACAAAAATGCATTGTTTTTGTTTTCCCGTGATTCACAGAGCATACTTCCATAACCTTAAGATTCCCGAAGCACTTACTGTTGCATAAGTACTTTTATTGGTACACGGAAAAAGCTATACTAGTATCAAGAATAATACACGTATTCCAACATTAGATTATTCACTATTCCTCAAATACGGTACCACTATTTAAATATTTCATAAGATGGACGTTGAAGTAAATAATTTTAAATTTAAATATTTATAATTTTAAATATTATTTAAATATTTAGGTATTGTATTCCTTTTTAGTTTAAAGTAGTATTTAATGATTTATATAAGGTGGGTCACAGAAAACAAATGTCTATAAAATAAATATGTGTAAACACCTGAAAGGCATAGAGCAAACTGCCAGTCAATAAATTTTTTTATGATATTGTCTTCATTTTTTATGACACATCTACTCCCAAATTTTTTGAGATAAGTTGTGAATCACCCTGTATACCCTTGTGTGAAGTTTAAAATTGTTAGTATAAATATACATTTTTTCCATGTATCAGCACAACTTACACTACAATTTTAATTTTTTCTACACAAACAAGTTATATGTACATAGCATGTATTTTAAGTCCATGTCATAAATTGAGGGGGTGATTTCTTATGTAATTTTAAGCCCAAAAGCCATTGCAAACCAGGGGACTACAAGTATTGGTTTCCGAGAGAGAGAGAGAGTGTGTGTGTGTGTTACTGTATTTGATAAATATCTTTTTTTTTTTCAATTATTTGTAAAGTTGCTTGACGTAGAGTGTCAAAATTGGGAGAAATGGTGTAACGAGATAAAGAAAATAATTTTATATATGTCGGAGACAAAGGGGCATTGCGTTGACATGTTAAATTCTACGACAATGGTAGTTTACAATGTAATAAGTTTATTATAAAATTAAATAATTAAAATAACAACTACACAAATCACTAAATAGCAACTAAACTATTTAACAAATAAATAGGGAACTAACGATCCGCCACCCGCTAGCCCTTGCATTCGTAATCTTCTCTTTTTAAGAAGTGATAATTATTTTTCAATGGTCAATTCTCAATCTCAACTACTGGGCTAGCTTGGCTTTGTTCCGTTCGCGTCGGATCCCCTCCGCGTGTTCCCATTTCCATATATGGTAATGTTATCAGACCTTAAAAATTACTAGAAAGGTGGCAAGTCGGCATTCGCCGACTTGACCTTTCTTGAGTAGGGTTAGTTTTTTTAAACACCATGTATTTTTCGATAATTAGTACGTTAAGAGACCTCCGATGGAAGTTGAGTAAAATAAATTAGTCAGTTCTCTTAATTTTGAGACTTTTTAACGTTCAACATTTTCCAACACTTTGTATATAAAACGGTCTTTCGTACATCCGACAACCCATCCGAAGCAAAAAAATAAATTTATTCCATGAATATTGGGAGTTTCAATATTGGTTCAGTTTTCTTAAACACCCTGTATTGTTTTCATTAAAATAGTTTCCATATAGACCATTGTTAAAAGTTTCATCAAAGAAATATTATACTTCCATGAAGCTTTCTAGAGAACGGTCGGTTTTTTAAACACCCAGTAGTTTTTAATTAGTATAGTTTTCTTACAGACCGTTGTGAAAAGTTTCATTAGAAAATATTCCATGAATTGTGAGGATATTTAAAGAATGGTTTGGTTTTGTTAAGCACCCTGTATATTTTCATTAGTATAATATTTTTACAATCGTGAAAAGTTTCATAAAAAAATAAATTCCATAAATTTTGTGGATCTAGAGAATGGTTCTTTATTTTACACCCTGTATTTTTCATAAGTATGTATTCATATACATAATAATACCAAAGTATATATTTTTATAGTTTTTACAAACTATTGTAAAAGTTTCATCAGAAAGAAAAAAAAATTTTAAATCCACAAATATTCAGGATTTTTAGGAACGGTTCAGTATTTTTAAACCCCTGTATTTTTTCATTAATATAGATTTTGACAAACTATTGTATAAAGTTTCATCAAAAAGAATTTTCTAATTCCATGAATTTTGAGGATTATTAGAGAATGGTTCGTTATTTTTAAACACTCTCTATTTCTTAATTAGTATATTTTTCCTACAGAACATTGTATAAAATTTCATCAAACAGAATTTTTTAATTCCAAGAATTTTGAAAATTTTTAGAGAATGGTTCGTTATTTTTAAACACTCTGTATTTTTAATTAGTATATTTTTCCTACAGAACATTGTATAAAGTTTCATCAAAAGAATTTTTAATTCCATGAATTTTGAAAATTTTTAGAGAATGGTTCGTTATTATTAAACACTCTGTATTTTCTTCGATAGTGAGTGTCATAATAAATCCTTGATGGAAGTTTAATAAATAAAAAAAAATATCCATGAATTTTGGGAGTTTCAATATTTGTTCAGTTTTCTTAAACACCCAGTAGTTTTTAATTAGTATATATTTCTTAGAGACCATCGTGAAAAGGTTAATAAAAAATATTCAATGAATTATTGTGGGGATTCTTAGAGTATGGTTTGGTTTCGTTAAGCACCCTGTATATTTTCATTAGTATAATATTTTTACAATCGTGAAAAGTTTCATAAAAAAATAAATTCCATAAATTTTGTGGATCTAGAGAATGGTTCTTTATTTTACACCCTGTATTTTTCATAAGTATATATTCATATACATAATAATACCAAAGTATATATTTTTATAGTTTTACAAACTATTGTAAAAGTTTCATCAGAAAGAAAAAAAAATTTAATCCACAAATGTTCAGGATTTTTAGGGAATGGTTCGGATTTTTAAACACCCCGTATTTTTGTCGATAATTAGTGCGGTAAGAGTCCCCGACGGAAGTTTCGTACCAAAAAATGTTCAGTTCCCTTAATTTTGACATTTTTTAACGTTTCACATTTTTCCAACACTTTGTATTTAAGACGGGCCTACGAACGTCACAGAACCCCTCGAAGCGAAAAAACCGAAAATTTCCTCGAATCTGTAATTTTTATTTTTTCTCGTCAATTTTATCGTAACACCCCGTACATCGAGCTTTTTGAGTCGCACTGTATATAAGCGAAGCGACTTGAAGTCTGCCATATTGTCTAGCTCACTGATACCACCTATTCATTCTATTTATGCAAAGTTCAATGCAAATAGCAATAGCGGATGGAAATATTTGACAGCTGTTCTATGGCTTCCGTCATTTTGACCCCGTCTTGGTCTGCCATATTGTCTAGCTCACTGATACCACCTATTCATTCTATTTATGCAAAGTTCAATGCAAATAGCAATAGCGGATGGAAATATTTGACAGCTGTTCTATGGCTTCCGTCATTTTGACCCCGTCTTGCTTAGAATTTTCGCAAATTTCGATACGAAAACGAATTGAAAACCAAACGCTCGCATAACACAACGTATCTAGAGACTTCAAATTTACCGTTTTCGGCCTTTGGGGGCCTCCGGTCGACCCATTTAGCGAAATTTTCTGCGATTTATTCGGAAATGTCACCGCGCACTCGCCATTTGACGTTTCTGTAGTCGACGAAAATTTTGCTATTTTCACTATAAAATCGAATTTTAAACCTAAACCTGAAGCACACGACACATTGTAGAAGGTTCAAAGTGTACGTTTCGATATGGCTTTATGGAAATAAAGGGGTACTTACTTTTCAGAATGTAATCGTTTTGAAGGTTTTGTGAGGACCCGCCATATTGCTAGGCTCTTCTCCCCGTCTCGGTTTGGATTTAAGCAAATTTTTATGGAAAAACGAACTCGAAATCCAGGGCTCGCATAACGGAAAGTATCTAGAGACTTTAAACATACCTTTTCTGGCATTGGCGGCCCTCCGATCGACCCTTTTAGCGAACGTTCCTAAATTTTATCGGGAGCTGTCACAGGCGGTGCACCGTCCTGGTAGCCGTTTGACGTTTAGGACGGCCGGCGAGTTACCTGTTACATAGACATTGAGCCGACCCTGTGTTAACTGACCTACACCATAAGTGATAAAGTGCGGTAGAAGTGCTGACAAAGATTCCTGTCGAAGTTTATCTTTTTATACCGTATATTATCAATAACCTTATGTTAATTCCAGAAATTATCTATTGTTCATTGTTCCTAGTGCACGAGGCAATCTAGTAATTTGTATTACGTATGTTTCATGTATATATATATTTTTTAGACCTTTTCAGCTTCAGTTCAGTTCAGTCTTAATCAAGTCAAAACGCTGTTAAAGATTTGAGCTAACTCTGTTTTGTTCTTAGTAAAATACCTGCTGTTAGTTAAATAAAACACAATTAGAAAGAACGAATATCTTTTTTTGGGTAGTTATTTTAATTAACAAGAGTAAAAGCTGAGTCCAAAACCAACCAAAGAAGCGGAGGGCTTCTTCGAACCAAGAACTGCAAGAAGCTCAACGTCACTGGCGCAGTCGGAAACGGATCTGATAGTCACTGTTTAGAAGAAGACATAGTGCCTTTTTGGAAAGTGTTTTTTCTACTGACAGGACTACTGCAAGTTAAGAGTGTTTCGAGAACTGAATATTCCTTGTCGACATACGGGGGCCATCTTCTAGGACACAAACCCAGAAAATTGGCTAGCAACCTACTGGAGGATCGAATATCCCTGGACAGGTTTAGAAAGAAAAAACAACAAAATCAAGCAATCACACAAAGCAAAGCTGCACACAAACAAGATGAGGATATTGATCATTTTCTCGTTTATCCTTATCCATAACTTAAATAATGCAGTTATTCAAAAATTAACCAACCCTATTTTACCAATGAACTTGGAAAATTCGAGAATTATTATAAGTAAACATACATTCGTCAGTTATCTAGATATTTCTGAACTGAATAAAATTAAATCTAATTTACAAGAACAAGTAAATTTTATTATTGAAAGAAAAAATTTTACTGATATGTCAGACAAACTAATAAAACAAGCACAATCACTGTTATTTCAAAATGATCATTTATTAGAAACTATTTTCCCTAACATGAGACACAAACGTGGACTGATAAATCTTGGTGGTAAAATATCAAAATGGTTATTTGGCACACTTGATTCTGAGGATGGAAAAGAATCGATACTATATTAGATTACCTTAACAATAATGATCACTTACTTAAAGATGAAATTAATAATGAAATTTCTTATTCAAAGGAATTTATGTCAAAAACAAATCATAGCCTTTTTCAAATCAAATCAAACATCTTAACTATAAAGAGTTTAATCGATAAATACCAGAATAGTATAAATGAAATTAATACTTTGGAATTAATTATTAACTGCCTAATAACTCTATAGAACCAATTAAATCAAATCGTTAATGCTATAACATTTGCTACTCTTAATAAAATTCATCCAACTTTGCTTTCTATAGAAAATTTGAATATTATAATAAATAAAATGCAAAACTTATACTCACTAAATCAAATTGCTCAATTCAAAAGTAAACACAGTTATTATATGTTTTTGGTATTCAACTATTATATAAAGACGAGAGAATAATTTTCTTAATTCATTGTCCAATTTTAATGACTACTGCGTTTAAAACATTTTTTTTGTATCCTGTTCCTATCCAGAATAAAATAATCCCCCCTCAAAAACCATATCTTATCCTTAATGAGAAAAATGAACTCTATCAATATCAAGAAGAATTGTGTGAATAATTCGAAGATACCTTTTATTGCCATAATCATCTTCAAGCCGAAGAAGATTGCATAGTCTATATTATTTTGAAGAATGAAGCCAAAAACTGTTCTACTGTGTCTGTCCATGTAGAAAAGATGATTGCAAATCAAATTTCTCCCCAAAATATTTTGTTAACTACACCTTCCTACACAATAATTACGGAAGGATGTTCCATAGAAAAACATCAAGAACTTCAACCTGGGAGTTACCTAATAACAATTCCTGAAAAATGTCATTATACTATTAATCAAGAACAGTTTTCTTCCGAAAATGAAGATCTTTCGCCTGTTACAATTATTGAACTTCCATCATTGGATGTATCCAAGTTGAGAGGACGATCAAATAAAATTAAACTTAATAGCATGGATATCGAAGAGTTTTCTCATTTGGCAAAGAAAATGAATAATCATCATGAAATAGCTTTACCTGTGGAGCCAAAGGAAAATCATCCCATACCAACCTGGCTTCTTATTATTATTTGCTTTCTCATTTGTGCTATCACCTATATTGGAGTAACATGCTACTATAGAAACTGTTACCCTTACCCAATCAAACTATTTAGAAGGAAGAAAAATCCGAATGAGGCCTCTTCTCTTAATGATGATCAACCCAGCCAACCAGTCCAACCCTAGGTTTCCATTTTAGGCGGGAGGAGTTACCTGTTACATAGACATTGAGCCGACCCTGTGTTAACTGACCTACACCATAAGTGATAAAGTGCGGTAGAAGTGCTGACAAAGATTCCTGTCGAAGTTTATCTTTTTATACCGTATATTATCAATAACCTTATGTTAATTCCAGAAATTATCTATTGTTCATTGTTCCTAGTGCACGAGGCAATCTAGTAATTTGTATTACGTATGTTTCATGTATATATATATTTTTTAGACCTTTTCAGCTTCAGTTCAGTTCAGTCTTAATCAAGTCAAAACGCTGTTAAAGATTTGAGCTAACTCTGTTTTGTTCTTAGTAAAATACCTGCTGTTAGTTAAATAAAACACAATTAGAAAGAACGAATATCTTTTTTTGGGTAGTTATTTTAATTAACAAGAGTAAAAGCTGAGTCCAAAACCAACCAAAGAAGCGGAGGGGCTTCTTCGAACCAAGAACTGCAAGAAGCTCAACGTCACTGCGGCCGAGCGAATGCGAATACCGCCGAACGTGTAATTGAGTAAAACTTTCGTTATTTTCACTATAAAATCGAATTTTAAACTCAAACCTGAGGCACGCGACACATTGTAGAAGGTTCAAAGTTTACGTTTCGACATGGCTTTGTGGAAACGAATGCGGGAAAATACGAAAATATCGAATCCGAAATAGTTGGACGTCTACCCATATCTGACTGACGTTTCTCGAATTCCCGGCTATATCTATCTCTTTTTTTCGCGACATCCGCGCGAAAATGGAAAACTGGCGGCCGCGGACCTCCGGAAAAACGCAAAATTCGCCCCGAAAAAGGTAAAGAGAAATCAGCAAAATACGCCCACCGGACAACCGAAGGACCGAACTCGGCTTCGCGCACCCGGGCTCGCCGCTGCGCGGCTCGCCTCAAAAGCCTTAGGTAATGCAAAACGCCACTTTTTCGCGAGAGAGAAAAAACAACGGATTTTAATATATAAGAATTGAGTTAAACCAAGTATTCATTTCTGCATATATGTATAACACTAAGCTTAGGAATTTGCTAAATTGTTAAAACTACAAAACTCATATTGAAAGATGATAAAAATAACAGTAGAAGTATATTAATCTTAATTATGGAAAAAGTGCTGAAATGTTCACCATTGACAGTAGCACATGTCGTACATTTTAAGAAATTCTGGCTTCTTTTCTGACTTTTGGCATCCATTTATGATTCATTACCCTAAATTCGTTTAATTTCCTACTACTGTTTCATATACAGTGGATTTGAGATGGACCCATAAAAAGAAATCAAGCGGATTTTAATCGGGAGATCAAGCAGGCCAAACTCCAACTGAAACTACATTAAAAGGGTTTTTGATTAGTCTTAGTTTTATTTTTGAAATGTATTTGTGTAAAAAAACTTATTGTATACATTTTTGCGTATACATTTTTTGATGCTTTTGGTTAGATGGCCCCTTTTATATTGGCACTCATATTTTAGACAACCTGTATACGAGGTGTGGCAATTAAGTTCCTGGAATTTGTCAATGAAAAAACAAGCAAATTAAATTTCGCCAAAATTTTTATTATCGACCTTCACAATAGTCTTTCTCTAACTCTACACAACGATTCCAACGTTGCTCCCACGACTGGAAGCACCCTTGGTAATCCTCCGCAGTTAACCCGTTCAGCACCACGGTTACAGCTTCTTTGACCTCCTGTACGCCGCCATGATGAGTTCCCTCGAAAAAACGATCAACATTGCCTTCGTGACTTAGACATCCTCGCTTTCGTTGGGCGCTCTCCACCCTTTTCCACCCACTGCTGACTTTGTTTACGGGTCTCGGGGTCATACTAAAATATCCAGGTCTCACCTCCAGTGACTATCCGACTCATCCAGTCTCTACCGTCGCTCCGAATGCGGGACAACAAATCCTCGCAGATCGATTTTCGCATGTCTTTTTGTTCACGGGTGAGAACTTTTGGCACCATCTTTGCGGAAATCCTTCGCATATTCAAATTTTGGTGTAACATCTTGCGAACGATTTCTTTGTTGACGTTTTACTCGTCAGACAACGCACGAATGCTTAGACGCCGGTCAGACCTTATCAGTGCACGCAAACGGTCAGTACGAGAGGTGACGGGAGCTCCTACACGTGGATCGTCTTCTACCGATTCACGCCCCTCCTGAACCGTTTTGCCCATTCAAACTCGCGTGTTTTCTACATGCACTCGTCTCCATACACCACATGCAATTTTCGACGGATTTTCTAGGGTTTGTAGCCAGATTTCACTAAAAATTGAATTACAACACGTTGCTTGTAATTTGAGTCACTCATTTTCACGACGCCACTAAAAAAGTTACTTCCAAAAAATACACATAAAACACAAACCAAACGTGCTATGGACTTCAACCTTGGACTGAAACTAAAGGGAGGGTCCCCCCTCTCTAGAAAAACGTGGACTAACGATGCAGTGTTGTCAGTTTCCGAGTTATAACTAAATTCCCGGGACTTAATTGCCACACCTCGTAGATGATGGAAAGACTATTTCATCGTCCATAGAACACGAATCGTCATCATCATAACGGTAAAGGATTACATATTTATGATGACAAAATCGATTTATGTGTAAAATTGAGCGATTCAAAATAACCTTAATTTTCTTAAGAAAGTTGTTGTGTTCTCGTACATTTAAGAACTAATTACATTCAAACTCATGCCATAAAGTCAGCGAAATTGTTGTTGTCTGAAAATGCCCTGTTTATCCTCGGAAAATCAGCTTAGACTTTCTGAAGTCCTGACAAATTGCGACTCGTTGAGCGTCTAATTAAAGAACCAACAAATTTCACAGTGAGGCCGAAAGGGCTTAATTTCTTAATTAAAATATGTCTAAGAAACTTCCCCGAGCCTCCACAAACTCGAATAACAGTAATAGAATAGTTAATTAACGGTTTGGGGAGCCTTAGTGATTCCAGGTGTCTATGACTTTCAATTTTGCACTTGGTTAATCAACAAATGATCGATACCTTTGACGAAATCCACAGCTAATTAAGGTGAATGCAGTGTGATTAATACGATTACAACGCAGCGCTGGTTAGGGATGCGATCGGATTATCGCCCTGAATCGTAGTCAGAAAAACTGACGCGTTGTGCAAAGAAAAGGGAGGGGGTACAGGAGACAGTCACATATAGCTTGCGGTATGAAATTGATTCAATATTTCATAAACAAATAGTTAAAAAGTCGAAACGATACAATTTCTCACTTTCTCTTTACCTTTTTTCTGTAATAATAAATGTATTGTACTGCATTATTCTTAAAATGGCACATGAATTTAGCAAAAATAAGTTGATTGACAATATTAATATACGGAGCAGCAGGACAATATGCATTAGCAGCATCTCGCGGATGCGGATGCAGAACAAGCATATAGACTTTTTGCGACGATAAGGTATAGAGTAATTTTAAGTACAAAAATGGGGAATGTCAATCCAGAGCAAGTTTATGCTTCTAGCATTAAGTCTAGGAATATGAAAATTGACAACTTTATGAAGTAAAATAATAGAGTGCAGGGCACGTCTTCTAACTAGACTTTTATACGCCCTGTGTGAAATTAATTTGGTACCACTCGATCGAGTTTATGATTGATCGAACGAAGCCGAGTTATTCGGATCTCATTAATCGAAATAATAAAGCTACCCTCCGCTGATAACAATAAATCGTTTCAATTTAGAAGCCTCTCGAGCGAGTTGCGAAACAGCGTGTAAATAATAGAAGTGTTCGTATATAGCCAGATAAAAGTATGATTGAGAGACCACTCCCTGCTCTGGGGACATATTCCGCTTGTCACATTTCTTTCTTATATGAAGATTGAACCGCAACCGACAAATAAATGTGACCACTTGACACCCCTAGTAGCTCGGCATGGAACAATAGTGGTAGGTGCTTACTTGTGCCCCACTTATCTAACGTTCGTTCTTATCTTGTTGAACCTCTTTTCTATTTCACTATTCCTCCTTCTGTTATCGCGCATCTCCATATCGTGGCAGGCCTGCATGGAAAAGAATATTGTTACGACTCTCATCTGCGTATGTAATTTACATCCATTTTTTCTCGACGGGTCTATTTTTCAATCTTACATTGCTTCGTACGGGGGGTAAATAAAATACCATCATTTATATACTCGCGGCAAAAATCAAACGACTTGCGTCATACGAACAAATGAATAATTCAGTATCTATATTTTTATCAAAATATTTGTGATATAAATGACATCCAAGTATTCTTATACTTAACTCGACACTTTTCACTTCTGACGGATAAGTCGTCGGTTGCCTTTCCTATGACATACTGAGGAGAGCTAACAAGCTCAAAAACGGTATATGTCTGGTGTGACGCTAATGGATGACTTTAATAGTTTGCTATAATTTTTTCTTTATGTAAATAATTAAATACTACAGAATGAGTATTAGTTCATTATTTATATAAGGTGGGTAGAGTTGTAAGTACTCTAGAAAGGAATACAATACTGAAATACTAATTATGTACTTCAGTTTAATTTTTTCAGGATGCATTTACTTTGTTGTTCAAAATTATTTTATATTATTTCAACTGTTTGCAGTAATTCAATTAAGTTGAAATAAAGAAAACATAACTTTATTTTGAGAATAACAATCATTGACTCAAGTACCTAATTCATATTACCAAAATACAACAGAACAATGTTTTAAACAAACATAACTTTATCTCATATTAAGTAGATAATAATAATAATGTCTCTACCCCTCATTCTAATCACGTGGATTAGCCCAGAAGTCGAAGACTTGTGCGGGAGAGGCGGCGGCATATTATTATTAAGCAGGCCGCATTTGCGCCCAGGAACGACTTACGTTGGTAGGCCTTAACCACCATTCAGTGAAGGAATGAGGGAAACCTGGAAAACCTCATTAATTAGGGGGGTAGTCAAATATCAACCGGTATCAATCTCTCACATTGACCCAAGCTAACATTATTCCACCCTACCATACCCGCAGAGAGGGTGCCAATCCTCTCCACGAATATAGCTTATATACGGTCTACCGGCTGCGGGGGTCGAACCACACAGCGATCTAGTCACCTCGATTCAAGTACTGACGCCTTAAACCGCGCGACCACTGACCGTAGTAGATATAGTAGTTTTTTTGATTTAAAGTAATTTTTATTCTTAAATGAAGAGTATATAATCATATTTGAGAAGAATAAGTTATCTTTCAATAGTGTTACTATGCTATACGAAGCTAGCGTTGGAATAAGTGTATTAATATTGTGATATTAGTACAGCTTTCTTTCCGTTCAAAAAAAAATTGTTCTAATGCACATAAAAAAAAATGGACGTAAATGCACATCGTACAGAATTTTTCCTGTTTTAATTTTCACTTAATTAACAGTCCGTAGTAATTTATTTGAATGGGCGAATATGTTGAGAATCATCGTGCTTCAGTCGGAAGGGGTTGTAATGGTTTTCAGTTAGCGTCGAAGGGTAGCTTAATTATTTCGATTAATACGCTCGAAATAATTTTTAATTGAATCATCCTTAATTACTATAATTATTAGTTAAATTGCGTGATTGAAACAATAAGTCTCTGAAACATGAAACCGATCCCCAGCGTATAACTTTTTTAACCCGGCTGATATTTTCCGGTATCATAAGTATCCTGTTAAAAAATAACAATCCCGTTGTCCCCCAAGCAATAAGCTCAAAGGGAGACATAATGACCGATATCGCAAATGACGATGTAACTAGGATGGACTTTATTGTGATCCCTCATTAACTGTAATTATATCTACACTATGGATTTCGGTGAGGCATTGTCCCTGACGACCAACCCCTGCACGACACCGCATTGTTATGCTCCTGTTATCTAAAAATGTTTAGAAAACCGCGTTCCGCGCCAAATCGGATTTTATGCTCGCTAGATTGTAGGTTACCTTTGCCATATAACAAGCTGTCAAAATTGCTGCTCCACTCATCAGAATACTAAAAAGCTCGAGCGGATACGTTTCTTTACTTACTTTCAATTCCATTTTGAGGGTGATGAAATGTCCAATAAATCAAACAACGTAAAGTCTAAAGTATGAGTTACAATATTGTACGTACCTATATTACGTTACAGTTTGAAGAATTTTAGGAAAACTTATACTGTTTACTTTATTAATAGTAATACATAAAACAAATAGCAGTAAAAGGGCTTTTGCTTAGTCTCAATGGTACCTTACTTTCAGTGGCTCAAATGGCTAAAAATATGAAAATAAGAATCAGTAACTGCTTACTTTATTAATCTAATCAATTTATTACCTCCATCGATATTCAGCAACTGCACGATTAGCGCTACCGTTGCAATACCCATAAATAAAAATAGTATCAGCATATTCTCGATGACTAAATGGGGCAGGCATTACAAAATTATGTGTGTACAATACCGATTAGACGAACGCACATGTAAAACTAAATGCCACAGTTATTATAAGATAAGCGCTTAAATAATAAACATCAAAATAAATGTGACACTTAGTAATGGCTTATATGAGTTTGATTTAGAATGTATGGCCTACTCAAAATAAAACATCAAATAACAATAGCTTTCGCAAAAATAGCATTAAAAATATTTTCATTGCTGTCTCAGTAACCGTTGATATTTATTTATTTTATTTATTTATTTAACTATTCACCATTACAGATACAGATAGTACATATGGCAAGTCAATTTTGTGAAACATGCAGAATAAATAATAGAACTAACAGACTAACAAAAAGTATAGCAAAAGCACTTTGACTATTTGACCATATTATGCTTATTCGGCTTATTTGTTCAATTTTGCCCCCACAGGGTGTTTCAGGAGGAGATGTACATACTTCAGTATATTATTCTCCGTACAATTTTAAGCAAAAATTTCCAATGAACTTAGGTCTAGAAACGCTTCGTTTAGGATATACAGAATGTCATATTTAATAGTTATTTATGCAACAAGTACAAAAAGTAAGTGTTTATTGCACGCGACGTGAAATTGTTCAACGAGGCCCTCAGGCCGAGTAGGACAACACGTTCAGTGCAATAAGGACTTTTTGTACGAGTTGCATACAATATTTTTTCTACGTTCATGAAAAAAACAAAAAATGTTTTATTTAGATGACACCAAGTGTAGGAAAATATAACATCGATTTGAACGTTTATGTTTGTCATGATGACAAAACGCTGTAGTAGAATGACAGATGAATGCAATAAACATTTTATTGCACTAGTGCAATAAAGAACCACTATTTCTACTAAATACAGTTCAATAAAGTTTTGTTTTTTTGCATGAACGTAGAAAAAAAATGTAATTACATTTTCTTTAATAACTTACTACTACTTTGAGTTCAATCCATGAAATGTAGTATGTATCTTCAAAAGGGCGCTACAAGCGACCATTAGGATCCTTTAAAATCGCTTCAACTTTTGTATGCCACGGTGGAATAGAAAAACATTTTCCCTTACCTTTTCTACTGTATCCAACAAATTTTTTTAGTTAATTGCTATAAAACATTTAAAATATAAAAATAGTCACTAAAAACTGAAGAAAAACACAAAATCACAATCGCCTTGTAAATAAATTTGGAAACATTTTTAATTGTGCTTTCGGTAATTCCAATTTTCTCTATCTCCTCTTAAAATATTTGTCCTTAGTCATAGTGAACACTGTATGAACGATCCTATAAATTTATGTATAGAATAACGAAAACATGCCACAGATAATAATTTGTAACAATAACTGATATTTCTGGCTCCTACGTCCTGCTATTAAAATCAAATAAAACAAGTACGAATTAATTTTGTTCCCATATATGGGTCATTTGACTTCTTTCCGTCGAATAAATCAGGGTGTATAACGAGGCGTGTGCGTGTAGACTGCATTCAATATCCACTTATAATGAAGAGAAAGCGAGTTTCCCGCCTGATTTTGACGACTTTAAAGGCCCTTCAGACTGGTACGATCTAACGTTTTAAGAAAAGACTCAAAGAGGGTATAATTTACTTTGAAAACTCCACTAATATTCATAAATTTCCCTTCGCGCTTGATTTTGACAAATCGACGAAAGCATTAAGGGATTTCTGCCAGGGTTGGCCTTCGTTGCTTTTCTACAACCCAACCAACTTATATTGCAGTTAACAATTCGGTTAGAGTGTAGTTGCAATGGACATTATACGGTTTGAAATCCTCAGGGCTTAATACAGGGTATCCGGAATATGAGCGCCTTAATTTTGCCATTTGATAAATGTAAATTATCAACGTGTCATGTAGCTTACGGTTATTGAAGTGATAAATTTCACAACATCAATCAAACAATGAACAGTTACAAAAATAATAGTTCAATATGCCAACGAAATTCATAGTGACAGTAGGAAGTACATAATATGAGGCACCAAACACATATCAAACCAAATAATATTTTTTAAATTAAAACATGTGAAATTAGATGTAATAATTTTAAACATACCTCAAGTAAAACCATCTATCTGGTACTTACCCAACAGCATTGTCGCCGTAGTTGATTAAAACAGATCTTTATTGTAAACAAAGGAGTAAGTTACGTTTAACAATAACGTAAGTTACCACATCACCACTAATAATTTTGGCATTACCCACAGTATTTACACTATGTATCTGCGACCCTCAAAAACGCAAAAATACAAGAAGCAAACGCCTGTTAACATCACCAACACCTTAACCTGCCGCCTCTCTCGCCATACATCAATCCAATTGATCACGCATGAGATCAACTATAAAGAGCCTTACATTCGTATGAGCCACCCCCACATACACTTCTGAAACCCAGAGGGCTTTTGCCACGTCTGTGCCGAGGAATTGATCAAGGCTACTTCAATATACATTGGAGATAGCATATCAAAAATAATTTTGAACCAAAGTTGTCAATCTTTAATACATTAATACATTTCAAACCAATATAAAATTCAACTTCCCCATTCACAATAAACCTTGAAATTGTAATACAGGTATTGATTAAGAAACTAAAGTGTATATGTTAATTCCTTAAATACACTTTAATCCTAGTAAAGGAATTGTTCAATTTAGTCACAGTTAATCATTTGCCAAAAAAAAATATTTTTGTATTGTATTGATGAATAATCTGTCTATCACATGTGAAACAAAGAGAAACGCATTTTTAGAGTGACAATTTTTACGACTTCTGGTCCAAGCAAGCTGTGCGAGACCCTCCCTGCCCCGGCGTCATTATCGAATGATTTGGGGTGTGCGCTGGCCTAAGACAAATGATATTATAGATGCATTAGGTGGTGGCGAGGCTGCATTTTGACCGGATACGTAAATAAACGTGGAAAAATAACAAACCAAGATAAATGGTTTTAACCAGCAGCTTGGAAAAATGTCTGGGAAGCTTTACTGGCCTGCCAATTTCAATTCTCGCTCTATCGTGCAAGGGACAACCAGTAAATTCAATATATGGAGTCGCAGTCATAAAGAGTCGGTTCGAACAAATCGAATATATTCGAAAATAGTTCTCATAATGTAACAGGAGATTTGTATAAAATGATTGCATAATCTTAAAAGACTGCTTGAGAAGTTGAGAGTTAATGAATAAGTATCGTGTCTTGTTTCAGAGATTTGGAAGGAAATTAGGGTTCTGGGGTCAATCATCAGGGTAAGGGGGAAAACGTTACGATTCAAGCGGGACTCCACTTTTACAACTTTCCGAGGTTATATCTCCTTATAATGCCCCATGTATTAGACTTTAAAATGTTCGTTTTACTACATTATTTTATAAACATTGCCCTGCAGCTATTAAAGAAGAAGTTGGAAAATGCCATATACTTTTATGGTTATTGAACGGTAAATCCAATTTTTGGGGCTATTTAAGACTGTGGCAGCCTAAGCAGAATATGCAGAGTGACGTTTATGGCGCGACCAAATCACTGCATTTTATGTGCGATATCCGATCGACATTTTTATGTCTAATTTTTTAACCGCCCTCTCTTCCTTAGTCGAACTCGGCAAGAACTCTCAGAATCTATGAAACTGTTGATCAAATAGTCCAATTGTTCTTCCACACTTATTATTTGATTCGATGTTAGTTAGTGGGTAGTCGTTATAGTGGAGCTCGTGCCACTTTTGAATATTTTTACCTTAATTACGCTATTTTAAATTCTTGGGTTGTGCGTGTGGTGCTACCTATGTTTGCTTTTTAAACAGTGCAGTGCAGTGTCCGGTTTTCTTTCTGTTCTGCTGCGGTTTTTGGTTACATAGCACAAGTGCAATTTAGCTAAGTATTACATTCTACCACGTCGATTAAGCAGTCATGCCGCAAACGAGAGGTGATGGTAGTAAAGTGGACAATTCTGGATATAACTGAATGATTTATCAACAAAATCTGTTCTACCTTTGTTTCCAAATTAACTTCAAAAATAGAAGTGATTGAAGCTAAACTAATTCGAATGGATGAGCAATTTAATGACAAGCTAAGCAAGCTAGACAAGTTAGATGAAATTAGTGGAAAGCTTGTCCATCTTAGTGAAACTATCACTGCTCTTGGTAACGCAGTTTCATATCTATTAAGATAAAACAAACAAATCCAAGATATCTACTGTCGCCTAGCATCGTCATTTCACAACATAAAGAGCTGAAATTTGATACAGAGAGATAAGAATAAACGAGAAATCAATATTCGTCGAAACAAACTTCTACAGACGGTAATGCAACATTCAAATATATTTATTTTCTTATGGGTTATGGGTAATATGTAACATTACTATTTTATAGTTCCAGGATAGCGACCTTTTTCAATTATTTTTAAGGTAAATGTAGTTGGAAAGAAAATTACAAAAATATTTTATTTTACATCATCGACGTTTCGGCATGTATGATGTCATCATTAGGATGCGAAAATTTGTTGTCTTCTATTAGTCTAAATGAACATATGTCAAAAATTAAATTTAGGGAGACAAGTAATCCATTCATTTAGGAAATTAATAAGAATATAATAGAATTTTTCTCTGGATTTTAAAGTATAACCGGAGAAAGACAGTTTACAAATAGGTTTTATTCAATTTCTACAAACTAACACAAATTAATGATACTGCTTTTTGTCCGTTTTTTAAAGGTAGAAAATACAACTTATACAATAATTTTCTACTCGTGAACTAAGGATTTTGCAAAAAACAAAATATACGATTTTGCATAACGCATCTATTTCCAATTTTTTTTAGATGAGTTGTGAATCACCCTGTAGAAGACTTAGACGAACCATCTCAGAAAACCTTAAAATTTGTTCAATTTGAATCACCCTATGTAAAAATTCATAATTTATCAAAGCTTTTGGGAGAAATAACGTTTTACTTAACGTTTCGTGAATTTATTCCGTTTCGTCTAATTATTATGTCTTATTTGAATAAGTTCCAAATTGGTGTCAACGCGACGTTTCTTACACTTACAGTTAACCTGAGCTGAATGAGAGGCTATAAAGATTTTAGTGCCTGCCTTAATCTGATAAACTCAAATAAGGCATAAAAAGGCACAAAATCATTGCCCATTATATGAAACCAGCATACGAGGCCCGAGATAAGCATCAGGTGTTCCCACTATCCATCTCCAAGAAGTCTGTGAAGATTTCTTGGAAATGGAGGAACGGGTCTAAACAGATGTTAAGGCTTTAGCACCATAACATCAAATATTTGAGGGCCATTTGTAAATAAATGTATTTGCATACAACACATGTAGAGAGGACAGTGTATCTAGAGGGACAGTGTCGTAGGTGTGGAAAAATACCAAAACAACGTTTGTATGATATTTGGAAGAACAGTTTATAATTAAAATTGATTAGGTATAGGTATCAGAAATATAATTGACTTATATTTATGAATATTTAGTGAGTAATTAAATCAGAGACTACATTTGTATTTTTTATACAGGGTGTTTACTAAAGAATGGATCATACTTTAAGCTTAGCTTCCTTGCACAAAAATAATGTGATTTAAATCAACTTACCTTAGTACCATCTTCTTTCCTTAAAAAGTAATTGTCCTGAGAAAATAGTTTTTCTATTTCATTTTTTTACACTAATTAATTTATTTCATTGATAGCCGAATTTAAATTTTGGACAAGAAGGTTTTTTTGTATGATACACACGAATATCTGATTGATTCTTGTGTTAAATATACAGGGCGTTCTGAGCGCTTGTGTCACTGTATTTCCCTTTCAGATGTTTCTTAAGGAGGAAGATTTTTGGAAAATTATTTTTTATTAGTTTAGAAAAAACCTGTACTTGTTGCAAAATTTAGAGAAAATAAAAGTGATTTAAGTCAATTTATTACAACTTTGAATTCAGCTGCATCCAGCACTGTACTAGAAATAATTTTTCCTTTCACCTTTTATTTCAAATATTTTGAAACACACCCTGCATGTGGATGTCTAGAAAATGGCTTTCAATCTCCTGGATTTGGATAGATCTCGTAAAACTAGTGCCACAAATACAAATTATTTTGTTGTTGAGTGTTGAAAATTAATTTTTAATCTTATCATTTGTATTTCTGTATTTAATTGGATACATTTTGAACAACTGTGTTTTTTTAACTTACTTCAATGTATTTATTTATCTTTGAACTTTCAGGAATAAAAGGAATTTAATAATAAAATTGGTTTAATAAAAAATTTTTCGTAGACACAAGAATGATACGCCACTGATTTCTGTTTATTTCTTTAGTAGCATTCCAAATAGCCGGTAAATATTATTATGTCAACAGTTTATAAATAATATTATAAGTATTTTTTGTTGATATCATTTAGATAAATTTGATAGAATCTAGATGAAAGCATTATTGTCTAATACCCTTTTTAATTATTTTATTAGTGTATTTCTAAATTGTATTCTATTAAATGAAAATATCTGTTTTTCACGTAGTTGGTGTTAGGCAAGTTTTAATATCGTTGCCTAATATAAGTCTAGTCATCTTTCTTCTTGGATAAGTTCGCCTAGAAGTTTGTATTCGATAACAACGAAACAGAACCTGTTGAGTTCAAGTTTTAATTATTACGATCACTTAACAGAAGGATAGATGATATCGTTGGCAGCCTTAATGATTTTCAAACATTACATTTTAAGCACTCTCGTACTTCATTTAATATGAACCCAAACGGAACCAAGCCAGACTATGTAGTCCAGTCCATAAGAAAACAGAAACAACATAACAATATAGTGTGAAATTGTTTGCGATATAGTTGAATTTCTTTCGTTTATTGTAAATGCGGTCTACAGAATAATAACATACATATCTACAGCTTTGCTGCTTCTAGGTTAATTCTTAAGGTACTATCGTTTGCAATATTAATGACACTCACTAAAATGAATTTTGCGATTGCTTTTGAACTTCTGGCGTATTCATATTGAAATCTGCTTTAAATTTTTAACATTAGTTATTAGTTGTTTCACTTACCAAGAGACATTTAATGAAATTTCTATTCAGAGCTTCCAGAAGTTCAAAAACTGTTTTAAGAGAGTGTCATTATTATTGCAAACGATTGTACGTTTTCATCTGACATTAATTGCATTTAATCTAAATAGCGAAGAATGTATGTCAGAACAATATGTTTCAAGTGTCTGCAATATGTGTCGACACATATATCCGATAAGATGTAAACACGCATTATTCTCATGTTTGGACTTGTCTGACAGAAACTGTCGTAGTTGAGTAGTTGTTGGCTATAATCACCTAATTCTTCACGCCTCAAAATCCACTTTCTAGCCCACACTGAACGTTTTGTCCTTTTTTCTGTATATTCTCCAGAACAATCACACTGACAGCAATTTTTCGTTTCGATGCTGAACTTTTGTCTTTCAATAAATGAATGTGTATGATAGAAGTGTATTTAATACATATGTAAACGGTTGATATGCAAGATGATTCAGAACTTATCGGAACAAGAAATTGTAGCTTCGTGTAGTAAACAACACACCGTTGATTGGGATACTCCAGGCACTCTAGCAGTCTGCCTTGTAAATTACCAGTATCACGTCCACGTTGCGCCACTGCCTTAAAAGGTGCATGATTTGGCGTATGTCGATCGAGAAATCGATCCGCATACAAATGCGAAGCTGCTAATATATTTTATCTAACTTCACCATAAATATGAATCATGTCCATTAACTCAGCATTGCTGTACATATGAACCATTTTGACATGTTTAGAGATTAACACTCCCACGATAAATGACTACTGACCTTGTTTGTTTACCACCTAGAGGGCATATTCCAATCCTATTCGCCAATCAGGCCTGCGCGAAATCTATTAGACTTTTATTATATTTTTTTGGTGATATCGACTTCTTATTTAAGGGTGCACATATCTTCAAAGTTTTTCGAATAAGTTCTGAATTAGTTCTGTTGGGTTACAAATATCAGATGAAAACGTATCTTTATATACTCAACGTCTAAAGTCTTGGACTCCTCCTCATTCTTGGTAAAGAAATCTTTTTGTCAGAAAAATCAAATACATTTATAAAAGTATATTGTTTTCTGAATCTTTTTTTTGTGAAAAGAATATGTTCGATAAACTGAGTACTTAGAAAATTAAAAACCAGCAAATGTGTGACATTTTTGACAAAATTTATTAAATCAAAAAGGAGTAACAAAGCAAGTTCTCTACTTGACTAATAGTCGGTATGACCTCCACCACGTTCCAATAGCATATTAACACGTCTGTGCATTGAGATAATCAAGCGGTTAACGATCTCTTGCGGAATATTATTCCATTCCTTTTCTGCCGCCGCTACTAACTCATCTGCAGTCTGAGGTGGAGGAACCCGAGTATGATTATGAACGGCTCTAGCAACAAAATCCCACATGTTTTCAATATGATTGATATCAGGAGAGTTGGCTGGCCAATCTAATCTATTGATATGTCCTGCTTCGAGTGTCTCTTGAACCAATTTTGCGCGATGTGGTCGAGCGTTGTCGTCCATAAACACAAAATTTTCACCTAATTCATTACGTAGGGGGAGATAATGGGCTTAATAACTTGTTCGATGTAAATTTGACTGGTCATATTCTGTGGTATTTGAATTAATAGGGTGCGGCGGTTGAACATTATTCCACCCCAAACCATTACGGTACCCCCTTCATACGGATCAACTTCACGGAGGAGTTGCTGTTGACGATCTGGTTCTTTCCAGACTCTTTGTCGATTGTCATTAGTGACCAGCCCAATTCTGGTTTCGTTTGTAAATAAGATCCACCGCCACTGGCGTAAAAGCCAACGCCTATGCTCGCGCGCCCGCTGGAGACGGGCAGCACGATGCCTTGGAAGTAGAGTGGGGACCCGTAATAGTCTTCTAGCACGTAAATTTGCGTGGTGGAGTCGTCTTCGAATGTCGATAGGTGTCGATATAACACGGCGAAACGTACTTTGAAAGTGGGCCCTGAAAGCTGAAGCTGAAGATGTGCAGTGTCTACGGGCATATTGCACCAAATACCGATCCTCCCTTTCATTAGATACTCGTGGACGTCCACTACGTGTCCAGCACTTTTGACGTTGTGTGTAGTTAAAGAAGAAAAAAAGAAGATAACAAGTGGCACATCTCATAGAAGAAAAACGCTGTACTAGTAAAAAAAAGTTTAGATTTTCATGAACTTCCAAAGCATACTTGATTTGTAGATTTCAAATCATATCATTTTGTTCCAGAAACGACCAAATCTGAATAATTAGGTCAACGTTTGACCTACTCGTAGATGTACAATTTCTGATCGTATTAAACCGGACTATCGCCTGATATGGTTTCTGTTTATAAATTAACATATAAATGTGGAACTGTAGGACTGGAATTGTCGTTTGTTTCCAAGATCGTTCATTACGAACAAAGCCGACCATTAGCGTCTAAAGATGTGCTTCATGGTTGTGAAGTACCTTGTAACCCAGAAGAGCTTTGTACATCTTATGTAGCCACTAGTGGCCACTGTATCTAACCCTATGTATGACCATCTACTTGTGCGTGCACATTTTGCAAATGAGATCTTGCGTCCAAGATTCAATGGCGTTCCTATATTTTTTCCGAAATCATTAACACATACTATTGTAAATAATATTAAAGTATAATACTGTTTTTGTTTCTATATAGAGCGACAATTATAGTATTTAGTTTAAATTTGAAATATGTGCTAACAACTTTAGCACATTTTCATATATTTTCAGGTATTAACAATATTGTGTGAAACTAACTACTCAGTGGAGATTTGATACATATTAGCTTAAAATACCTTTCTTAAACAGTAAAAACTTTAGCACATATTTCAAATATAATATTATAACATACGCAAGCAAATGTCACGGATGAATAGTAAATAGGAAAGTTATAACATACTTAATTTTTTTGCAAAATGCTTGCAAATTATGTATAACACAACAGTAATTTTAATATGTTTTAAATTTGTAACAAAATTAAAAAAAAATCACATATAAATAAATAGTAAACATAGCAAACATAAACAAACTTAATTTTTTAACGAAATGACAAAATTTATAACAAAATTAAAAAAAAAATTGACAAAAAATAGTAAACATAACAAACATAAACCACCAAACTTAAATTTTTAACGAAATGATGACAAAATTTGTATAATATAATTATTTTAATTTTCCAATATCTCTATTGTTACTAAAGTGTGTAACAAAATTCAAAGAAAACCAAAAACAAAAAATACACCAAATATAAATAAATAGTAATAAACAAATTTCAACTTTTAACAAAATATGTATAATACAATTATTCTATTTTTCCAGTATGTCTGTAGTTACTTAAATGTGTAACAAAATTCTAAAAAAAGCCCAAAACATTTCACATATAAATATGTAGTAGGAAAGTTATAAATTTTTCATGAAATGTCGGCAAAGTATGTGCAACATAATTATTGTAATTTCCAATATCTCTATTGTGATCTAAATTTGTAACAAAATTCCAAGAAAAGCAAAAACAAAAAGCCCAAATACAAATTAATAGTACGAAAGCTATAAACAAGTAAACTTAAATCTTTAACAAAATGTCAACAAAATATGTGTAACACAGTTGTAATTTTCCAATATGTCTGTTACTTAAATTTGTAACAAAATTCCAAGACAATCGAAAACAAAACAGACCTCAACCCAATTCACGGTATATGATTTGTTTATTGGTATTACAAAAATGACAACAAAATATGTATAATACAAATATTGTAATTTTCCAGTACGCCTGTTGCTACTTAAATTTGTAACAAAATTCCAAAAAAGACTTCACATATAAATGGCAGAAAAGTTATAAACAAATAAACTTAAATTTTTAACGAATTGTCTACAAAGTATATACAACACAATTGTTGTAATTTTCCAATATCTCCATTGTTACTTAAATTTGTAACAAAATTTCAAGAAAACCAAAAACAAAAAACCCAAATGTAAGTAAATAGTGTAAGTTATAAACAAATAAACTTAATTTTTTAACGGAAAATACAAAATATGTGTTAACACAGTTGTAACTTTCCAATATGTCTGTTGTTACAAATTTGTAGCAAGATTCCAAGTAAATGGAAAACAGAAAAAACCTCAAGTCAACTCACAGTCTCTGAAATATTTTATTTCTGTTAACAGAAACCACGTGCCTCGAAAAATTTTGTTACAAATTATGAATTTTTTTCCTAAAGATGTGTGTAAAGTATGAATGCGTAACGATAAGTGAATTTTTAGGACTAGTAGATGATTGTGTGCTAACTTCTTGGCTATTATAATTTTCATTGAATTTAGTTGTTGAAGTACGTCACTGGATGACGACTAGTTGCACTGAAGACAAAAAGGCGCTTAGCCTTTTAGGAACCTCTTGTCGGTACTAAGACAGAGAGACTTTTTAAGTTTCTATTCAAGCGGTGCATTTCCGACTTTATACTTTTATTTTTTATACCTCTTTAAATGTATAAGATGCATCAGTCTGCAAATCTTATAACGGCACTACACTACAGAGAGGTTTGCCATCTTTTTGTAACCGTATAATTTAAAGGAATCAAGAAACATGCAGTGCCAGTAATTTCTTATAAATGTCAACGATGGACCAAAGACAAAGATTATGTATTTGTATCAAAGTTTAATGTTAAAAAATGTGCTAGTGTATGCATAGAAAGTAGTAAGCTCGTTGGATAAATACATTGATTATTGGAAAATAATATATGATATTTAACAGTCATTTAAACCCTTTAAAACCTGTTTTGATGTCATAGGGGTCGCATAATTCGTTTATAATAAAACAAGCAAAAGTAAAGATTAATGAATGCACAGATAATTTTTCAGGCCAGTATATATTTACAAAGATTTAAATATGCATTGCAGCGACGAATGATGAATCTCACACGTCCTTTTCTTGGTTGACGTACCTTTGTTAACAAACTGCTAATGGTCGATGACAATGTTTACTTACAGTTATTAATGATAGGGTGCCCTTTAATTGCATTTACTTTGCATACGGTTCGTCAGGCCAGGTCTCTTCCATTCGTCATGTCTTATTTTCTTACATACATTGCCTCACCTGTGTGTTTACTCAGCATAACGGAATCTTCGCTAGTTACTAGTCCATGAAGCTACTGGGTAACCGACTATGTTCCGACCAGAATTATATTTTGATTACTCGAGATGCACAGGGTGAAAAATATCATATATCATATATCCGAATGAAAATGATGATCTGAAACTAAATTTGGGAATGTTCTCATACATGCACAAATATGGTAATGCAAAAAATTAATATATGCATTCTGAAAACTACTTAAAAATATTTAATTTCACGCCGCTGGAATTAGGTCTATTGTAATGGAGTGACAATGCAAGCTGGTCACATATCGCACGCAAAATTCCTCCGAAGTTATGTAATTGAACCGACACCTGCGCAAAAAAATAGCAGCGTATTTACTTACTCTACTATACTATTTACTACTTAATATAGATAATGCATTGACCGGTATATATTTTGGGGAAATCTGATATTTCTGTTAGTGTAGATCAGTAAAATTTGTCGGGAGCTTAGTTCTGCACTCAGACTAACCAATTAGGAAAGTTTTTTAGGCATCACCATCGAAGACTGATCCTTTCAGATGGATGCTGTAGAACAATTTCCAATTAACTCTTTCTCATAATCTTCCCATCGTTGCTAATTAAGCAATCAAATTGCCTCGTGCATACCGCCTAACCCCCATTTAATGAGTGGCAGATTGTAACCGGCTAGGTGCTCAGGGACGTACATTGAAAGGGGTCTAAAAATCATATTCTATTTCATTGCCAAACAAGTCTTTTTATTATTATATTTTTCCATATAGGTCTGAAATCCATGTGTTCTCTAACTAAAACAGGTTACAAGTAACCGCAAAGAGTGTCTTCTTCGGTATCATCATCATCTTCATTTTTATCATTGTTATAATTATCATAATCATTATACAGCACCAAAAAAAATTAATGGTCTGTCCGACCGACTAGACCTATACATTCATTTGTATTTTCACTCGCTGAATCCAAAATTGGGATCCATTTAACCCTATCGCCCAATGTTCAAGGTCATTTTAAGATCAAAGGAAAAGATATATATACAAGTGGACCAGATTATCGTACATTTATGTTTTTGGGGGCGCTGAATCTGAATATATAATCCATTTAAACTCATATCGCCCTAGGTTCAAGGTCACTTCAAGTGCCTTTTGTTATACACGGTGCTAGAAAAGGACGAAACATGCAAGTGGTGACTTTAAGCTGACCATCATTGTACGTATATTTGAATCCGCGATTCAGATACAGCGACCCTAAAAACATAATTCTACGATTGTTTGGTTGACTTGTATATTTGTCTTTCTATTTGACCTTCAAGTAACCTTAAAGTTGACTAGATGGGGTTAAATAGGTCTCCAATTCAGATGCAGCGACCCCAAGTTGCCAACTTTTCAAAATTTTCAGATTAATATTTTTGCCAGATAACGATCGACGTAGTTCCCGATGGAATATCCTGTATTTTACAGGGCAGAATAATTTAATCTTTTACTTTATTATTTTTTTAAAGTTTACCCGGTTTCTCGGCAATCGTATACGACCATTTACCCGTGGTTCAAAAAGGAACAATGTAACAGTGATACAGTTTCAAAAGACGGGAATCAGTTTGTTTCCTGCGAATATCGCCATGCCGACGCCCTCAATTTGGGTTTAGATGGAGCGTACAAGATATCATTCTAGGCATCAGTGTCGACTATATCTCTACAGCACTCTACAGTTCATATACCCAAGACAATTGCCACACAGGAGCGGTTTTGAAATTTTTATCTCATTGTGGGATTCAGTCGATGGTGCTGAGAGATATTGATGACTTGAACTAATATCCAATAATGATAATGATGTTGATGATAATAATAGTGTGATGATGGTGATGATGATGATCATAATAATTGTGATGATGTTGTTGATGTTGATAATGATGAAGATGATAATAATAGTGATGATGATGATGATGATATCGATAATGAGCTTTGAAAATGTCGCAAAATTTTCTGATTGTTTGATATAGCTGAATATACACCACATTATGTGGTATTATTTAAGTCATATTCCCTGTATATTCCCAAGCCAAAAAATAAATAACATTTATTTTATACAGCAAATTCACACTGCTGCAATACGCCGTGAACGTCCTGGACCTCCATCTCTATCGCGATTTTTTTGGGATTGAAAATGTTGAAGTTTTAAAAAGTATATCTCAAATAATTCTGAATATCAATGTATTAAATGGAAGCACTTTTTTTCTATATACCTATAACTTAAGAATAGTGCCTTATACGGGGTGTTTAAAAATATAGGTATATATACAAATTTTGGGACATAGTAGAAGAGGTTAAGACATGAAATGCGTTTTCTTTGAAACATCCTATATAAAAATTTGTTATCGAAATCGTTTTTTAGATCGGGGATATTGAAGTTTCCAAAACAAAATGTTTACCTCAGAAAATATTCTTAGATTTGGACAAAGAATCAACTTTTGATATGTTGGATCTGAAAAATTAAAAGGTGAAAAACTTCAACATATCTAGTAATAAAATTTCTCAGTAATTGAGAAAGGACCCCGCACTTTTTATATGAGATAGTGGTTTCAGTCACAAGGTCTAATTTTTGGTGGAAAAGGTAGTTTTCAACATCCTGAACAAAAAAGCTAATGGGCACAAAAAAATCTACCTTCAGGATTTTGCGCTATGGCGCATACAAGCTCGGCACCTGGATATTCAGGAGTCGGGTTATTTTTATCAAATGGACAACATTTCATATAATATTTACCACTTATATAATGGAATGTTAGATCATTTAAAATCATTCCCGGTTTCGGTATTTAAGGTTAAAGTCAAAGAAATTCTTTTAAATCCTCCTACAAATTAGACTCAATTTCATAATTTTTTTTATTTTATCCTCTCATATTGTGTAAAATTTGTTGTTTTTTTCATGTAATGTAAATTGTTTTTACTTTCTTTTTTCTATATTTCCTCTTTGCAATGATATATACAGTTGTTATTGATGCTAGGACTGAAACTTGTCCATCAGGTAATTTTTTTACCATGTTGTTTTCAGTCCTTTTTGTAGGATGTGAGATAAGTAATTAGTTTATTTGTTCTTGCTAGTAACTGCAAATGAATCATTATTATTATAATGTTCGAGATAGACCGACCTAGTATGCATAAAACAAGTGAAATATATTCCTGCAACCGCCTCTGGAGTGGAATGTGACAGTGAACTTCAGTCCCAGTATCCCGGAGATTGTTAAAAATCACCGTACTAAAACTTACGAGTATCTATAAAATGGCTGTATTTGTGGTACATTACCTACATGCAAATTCCAATTTATGCTAATACGCACACTTATTCTCGTCACTGAAAAATTAGAAATACTCTCTGCATTATTCAAACGCCGCGAGGGCGCTGCTTCCACGCTTTTTATTTCATTTCTGAATTGTAAATTCCACCATTTATAGATATATATTAAAATTGTGATATATTACGGCAATCACAAGATAGATGCACTAGAAATATAGTTTATTCGCGGTATCTCGCCAGCCTGCAAGAGAAATGGTAAGCAGTAAGGCGGAAATAAAAAAATATCCTGATATATATTTCAAATGATACCACTGTGAAGATAATGTACGGAGATAACATACTTTTGAACACAAATACGCGCAGGGTGTTAACGATGCGTTTGGCCAAACTTCACCGATATGATCTATCGATGAAAATAATTCAGGTGTGTGTTAACAATTTTTTATTCAAAGCTTAATACGGTTAAACGTGTTATACTTTTTTTATCCATAACTTAAATACAGGAAAATATTATTTGACAATATTTGGGCGGTGATATGTTTCCAACATTAACTGTTAAATTTACTTAAAAACTGTTGAATTAAAAGTTTTTCACCGTTCTACAGGGTGATTCAGAACTCATCTATAAGAATTTGGAAATAGATGCGTCATGAAAAATGGAGTCAATGTCGTAAATACAAATTTTGTAAAATCCCTCGTAGTAACTTTTTTATTAGTTTTCCAAATATCAAAAATGACTTACGTATAACAACTCGCAGTTGTATCGAGTATCGTTTTAATTTATGGTGAAGTGAAAATGCTTTAGCAGAACAATTTCCTGGTAAACATGTGCCAAACGCAGCTACTTTTACAACGGTGTGCAGTGAGTGCAAGTGTAATGCAACGCAGGCGTGACGCGGAAAATTTGCAACCGAATTGAGGAAGGGATGGAGGTCAATGGCGTCCACGGCGTATTGCAGCAGTGTGGCGTATCATACACGAGGCTCAATTATATTCGTATTATAGCTGCTGCCAATAACTTACAAGTTCAAAACGGACAAGAAGCAGTAACATTTGTGTTACCTAGTTTGCAGAAACTGGGTAAGACGGACCCAAAATTTTGTTGTAACATCAGGTAGGTCAAACCATTTTACTAATTAAAGCCACAAATTAATGCTATTAATAATTAATAACACCGGCAAAAGCAGTTGAATTTGCTGTATAAAATAGATGTTGTAAAATGTAATGTCTTTCATTGGGAATTTCTTTCAATTTTTTGTCCGGTTGTCGATTATACGCCTTATCGGGTTTTACAGTGGACTAGTTTCCAATATCGTGTATTTTTAAATCATTTTTGATCCTTTTGATTTTATTTTTACAAAATTGTATTTATAAGAGTCCCCAGTACATTCAAAAATTCTTTTTTAGATAAATTCTGACTCACCCTGTATAAACATCATATTGTTAATCTAACGTTCGAAAAGTTTTAATTTTGTGTTTGTTTTAACAGTTTTTAAATGTTGCGCGCCAATATTCTTGGCAAGACCTTCACTCACATTATACATTATTGCGCTGTAGGTGTAGAGGTGGATCCCCGGGCTCCTTTCTCTGCTCAGCCTCGACTGCGATTGCGGCCAATGTCGGCACTCTACTAGGGCCTTCTCCTTCCTATCTTCTGTCCTGACAAACCTCGTCGTAAAGGGTTTATCTACAGGGCGCTACTCCATGTTGGACAAAGCATATGCAGTACAAATAACGGCAATAGCTTTCATTGGCCAACAAATTATTTTTAAGTAAAAGGCTAGATATTTGAATCAGCAGTTCGTAGTATTAAACTAAAGAGTTTATCTTTTCTCAGTGCACTCATCAATTTAAAATATACTCAATAGTGACGTATTTACTGGGTGGGCAATGCATATATTTTTTTATAAAAAAAAATTACGTGCCAACATTTCATAAATTTTCAAGATATTTTTGCAATTTTCTATCACTTTTTGACAAACAATATTCCGGATATTCTTAAGATTGACAGGTCGTAAGAGAATTATTAGGGTTGTTAAACTTGCTTGACGTTAGTAGCAGTTTAAAACTGTAAAAATACTAATTACAACAATAAAACTACAAACAAAGTAAGTGACACTTTTAACTATTTGTACATGAATACAATCATTAAGACTTACATAATTAGCAACATTACAAACAATTACGTTAATAGTGTTTTAATTGTACCTTACTTGCAATTTCTTATCGTAATTTTGATATATGTATGCATGTTTGAAATGCAGTTGTTGTTGAAAAACTGTTCGTTTTCAGCATTTATTTCATAAGTTTTTTTTGTTATTGATCAGATATATTTTATTATTTTCATCGATAGAATATGTCGGTGAAGTTCGGCCAAACTTATCTTTAACAGGGTATATTAAAATAGAAATCAAAAACAGAGAAAATTAACAAGCACGTCCTTATTTTAATTACATGTAATTTGAGAAATTGGAACTTTATCTTCGACTGTTGTATACTGATTTCGTATTTCCTCTGACCCAGTTCTCACTGGCGTCACATCTAAATTATGTTAGTAAGAAGTTGTTTTACAAGTTCTTCAGAACTTGTTACACGTAAATATATTTTTAAAAATGATATTCCCTCCTTCTGAATTGCCATCAGTTAATAAAGACCCAGTTTTAAATAAATTGATACCTAAGTCATTTTCTTTTCATTGCTTAATTTGAACATGTTTTAATGATACAGGGTACTTTAACTGAATAACAAAATTTGGTATATGATCTAGATTTATTATTGGTCTTCTTTGACTATGAGTTCAAGTAAATTTAAACACTACAAAGTGTTGATTGAGGGTCAGTCACTCACGAAACTTTTTTCCATTGATCGAATTTAAAAAGAATAATATTCTGGGCATAATTTAATTTAAAACACTTATTTTACTCTTGTTAAATTAAATTAATCTAATTAATATTTTAGTGTTTATTAGAAGACATCAAAAAATCAGTACAGTAGTCAGTCATAAAACTATAAAATAAAATTAAATTAAAACTAAAGAAACTATTCAAAAGGAGAACCATTTCTTTGAAACATAAATTTACTCTGGCTAATAAATGATCCTTTCTTATAACGTTACATTTATTCGTAATACGATTCTACAAATTTGCTCGGGATGATTCAATTGGCAAGGAATGAACAAAATCCTTCAATGTTTCCCAAAGAAAATAATCACAGTTGTTGAGGTCTGGTGCTCGTGGTGGACAATTTTAAGGAGAATTATTTCCTCGTCTTAACCATTTATTTGGAAACTTAACATTCACAAAGTCTCTAACAATAGCACTAAAATGAGGCGGTGCCCCATCATGCATAAACCAAAACTCTAGTCTAAGTTGCAAGGGTATATCTTGTATATTTTGAAAAATAACTGGTCTAATCAAATAACGATCAATAATACCGGCCCAAAAATTTATCTTAAACTCTCGTTGAAAATGTCTGGAAGTTATTGCATAGGGCTTTACATCGGAATATTCATGAAAGTTGTGAATATTTGTAATTCCTCTACAAGTGAATCAAACCTCATCAGTGAAAAGAATTTTTTTGTGAAAATTAATATTCTGATGCAAGATAAACTCGCAAAAGATCACTCGTCCTAATCTTGAGGTAATGACCAATAATAAACCTAAATTATGTACCAAATTTGATTATTCCAAGTTACAGTAATTCACAGATATTAATTTTTTTTATAAATATATTTTGCCCCAATTTGAAGGTCTGCAACTGCGTTTGTGTGTCACTTTGTATATAGGTATGTTTAGTTAAATTGCAACATTTTGGAACCCCCTATATGCACCTGCTCTGTTCTGTGGTTCTTATGCGGAGCACCCTGTTTATTTCGTTATTTTGTGTTCTAACGAGGTTTTATGACGTATTTGACAATTTGCATCAAATAAAGATATTTGTAGTAGAAATAAGGACAGAAGGACACAGTAAGGACTGTCCTTCCGAAATAAAGACGGGTGGCAACCATAAGGGATACCAAAAAAGTAATAATTCTCTCAAAACAGTTTTTGAACTTCTGGAAGTTCTGAGTAGAAATTTATTTAAATTTCTATTGGCGAGTAAAACAACTGAGAAAATGTTAAAAATTTAAAGTAGATTTCATGAATACGTCAGCAGTTTAAAAGAAATCGCAAAATCATTTTTCATGAGTGCCATTATTAGTGCAAACAATTGTACGTTATATGTAATTCGCCTTAGTTTTAATTATATGATACTGATAAATTATGGTATAGATATGTAACCTTTTGATTGTTCCTGGTAATTGAGTTGTGATTGTGGTTTAGTCAAAATCTGCGGCAAAAACCGGATAATGTAAGGTCAAGAAAACCATTGTCCACTTAGGTGGATCATCAGGTAGGAAAATATACACCGTACTATTCTGAATCGACGATTGTATGGTCGTGAAAGATAATAGAATATATTTGACGCTCACGGGCAGTCGTCGAGAGGTTGCTTGGCAGCACACTATCGACTGCTCGCATACAACTAGGTCCACTTTTGAGGCGGAGTAGACAGGTCCAAACCTGTCCTAACTCTGTGATTGTTTTAACCAAGTTGCAGGTGTTATTTCTACGATACGATATCTTCGCTCAGGCCAAAGTTACCTTTTTATTGCATCCTCGATATCTCGAACCTTACTGCATAATAAACTTACTAAAAACACGGCGTTTTTTTTTTTGTTTGTTTGGTCGGGACTAGCCCGACGGGCTGGCGTTTTGCTCTCTTTATTTCTCGAGATGAATTTGTTTTAAATTGCTATTTTTACGGTCCCCAGGACCAGCGAAATTGCAAATTATTATTTTTCTTAACTGCAACCAGCGGTGGCACCAAAACAACAAAGAAACCGCGCCATAAAAAGCCATTCTCGTATTAAAATTGACTTTGTAAAATAAAGACTTTTATATTACGACGTCAACACGTTCTGCAATCCAAATCACCATTTGTTAGGAAGAATGGTATATACAGGGTGAGTCAATAATGATGCATAGCTTGACATCAAAATACGTCTTGCAAAGTCGTTACAATAATTTTAGGTGATACAATACACTTCAATAATTGTAGAAAAGCACAGGTAAATTAAAAAATTTTAAAACATTAATTATCACAAATTTTGTAACACTTGGTATATAGAGGTATGTTTCATTCGACTCAAAATCAAGTACTCTATCACCTCCTAAAATTATTGTAACGACTTGCAATACACCATGTATAGCGATTGAACTGAATACGCCTTATTCGATTGTTACTTCTTTTGGATCTACAGGGTGTTAAAGTTTGAAGAATATATTAGATTTTTTGCTATATTTTAAGTACAGTGCCTGCATAAATGATTACAAGCCACGTGATCAGGGCCGAGATTCTCAAATCAATCGCAGAGCAATTCATATGCGTATATCCTTTTCCTCACTACGGCAATTGAGAGAGACAAGAAATCTATTCGCATATTAGTTGCTCTTCGAGAATCATAGTCCTGCTCCACGTGGCTTGTAATCATTTATGAAGACTCTGTAGGTATAAATGGACTGATTTGAAAATTTGTAGTCTGTTAATTATTTTTTCTATTTTTCTGTTAAATTCTACTGTAACTGAAATTCACATGTTTGCTACAAAGTTTTAATGCAAACATATTTTTCAACGTAAATGAATTAAAGCTCTAATAATGTTAGTATGCAGTCATAATGTCATTAATTTTAAGAGAAGATAGGCAAACAAATGTTAAAATGTTTTTAATGTCTCTGCAAGCGTTGCAGAACCGGTAAATAACAACAGAAGCAAACAATAATTAAATTTGCATTTTTATAAACACCCGGTGTAATCAATGGGAAATTATGAGAATTTTATAATAAATACCAACCGCAGCAATCAGCACCGACATCAGATAGGCTGTAATAGGCACAGCTAAAAAGTTGGCAAATCAAATTCCCGTTTAATACGTTGCCGGCGGAATAAGTCGAACATCGTTCGGGTCCGTTTTCCTATATAGGCGAACCCGCCGTCGATGCACGCGACCCGACTTCACTCCCTGCTTCATCCATCAGTCATTATTTTCGCATGGTAGAGCTTGGTGAATTTCGTGTGTTTATGTCACCAGTGTAGTGTATAATTATTAATAAAATTTGCTATTTGCCTAAATAAAAATGCAACTTACGAGGGCATGATGCATGACTTCTCCGTCAGTACTTGACAAAACGCTTAATACACACAAATATAGCGATTGTAGCGCCCTCTAGGAAATACATCGAAATAGACAACACATTATTATTTCTCATATCCAAAAACATCTATTCCAAAATGTTTAAGTTGATACTTAATATTATGAAAAATTTAGTATGCTTTCATGGGCCATTATTTCGGACCATCCTGTATAGTACCTATTATGCGAATAAATTACCATGTAGAATAAAGGTTTATTATTATAAATTTGAGGCTATTAATTTGTAAACGTATATAAATAAAACAATGTACAAACCGGTACTTAAATAGTCGTAATACTGGGATGTTATTGTATTTATAATTGGAAAATATGTAATACTGAAAATATACTGAAATATATTTAGCCTAGACACCGTATTGTTTGGACTGTTAAAAACCTATAAAAACTATGAGACACACGTGAAACAATGGGGCATATATAATTACGTTATATAACAATAGGCGTTTTTAGTTTCATGCAATTGTAAAACATGTGATTAATAAAATGTAATACCGTTATTATGAATACGCACATTTTCTTCGCCAATATCAGGCGAATTAAGTGGGAAAAATATTTTAAGAAAGAAAAAATATATCATATAACTGACTAAGCAAAGTGACACTTTTTGATCCAGGACAAATTGCTATCAAATTCGATTCCTAAAATTTTACAGAAGTCTCATCATTAATTGGTATGCCATTTATATCAACATTCAATTCTATATCTGTCCGTTGGCGATTTTGAAATAAAACCACATGAGTCTTTGTCACATTAAAACATAAGTTATTATTACAGAACCTTGTATATAATTTATTAAGTAAAATATTACATTTTGCTTATAAGTCGTAGGAAGATTTATCTGGGGGAAGGGAAGTATCATCGGCATATATAGTAAAATGAATATTAGAAGCAATGGTGTTTATATCATTAATGTATAAAACAACAAAGAACCCAGTACAGAACCCTGTGGAACACCCATGGTTAAACTTTGTATTTCTGAATTTACATATTGAACACTCAAAGAATATCTATGCTTAAGGCTAACATATTGTATAGTGAATACGCACATTTTCTTCGCCAATATCAGGCGAATTAAGTGGGACAAATATTTTAAGGAATAAAAAATATCATCAAATAACTCTGACTAAGCAAAGTGACACTTTTTGATATATATTAAAATTTTCCACAGTCACAATGTGCAATAGTTAGATAAAACGAAAAATCCTTGAAACGATTATTATTGTTGCTTCAATTACAATAATACTCAATACCCTGAATTTTATATGTATCTCTGATAAACTTATCTTGTGGTTCTAACGAAATGCGTTTTAATTTCTAGGAAATAAAGGTCATTCTTATTGCTGATAAAACTGTGAATAATCAAAAACATAAATAAATACAGTTTTGGTTAGGTAAGATTAAATGGTAAATATTTTGATAAAACTGACGATTTAGATACAAAGACACGAGATCAAATTTAAATATTGATAAGATAAATACATGTATTTATTTGACTTATATGTATTTCATAAAAAATTTATATGTTACAGAATTTTCCCGCTAATACAGCGTAATATACAGGGTGATTCGGTCATAATGTTATTAATTTTAAGTTTAAGAAGGAATGTTTATTAGAGCTTTTAATCATATTTTTTTTAATTCTTTCACCACCTGAAGTTTACAGTACACCCTGTATATGATACTTATTTGCACAAAATGTTCCTGTGGCGATGTTAGGACTGAAATGTCTGTAGGAGGCACCGACTAAAGTTCTACATTCAAAGAATATTGATGTTGAAATCAAAATTTCATTATGGCATGAGGGTTTTCAGCAGACCAAACGTGTTTATTGTGGAAGTTCATTATAGCATCTCCGGAAAAATTTGCCATTTTTTTTGGTCACAGAATACACCTCTGGATGTTTGACCTCTACATAAGAAACACACCGTATTGTTTTATTTAAAAAATCACATACTATTGTACGATTGAATAATTCACATTCTTAGGCGTTTAAACTAGAGTGATATAATTAAATTCGTGAGTAATATATTTCACCGTTGTGTGTGTGCTCATATTTCAGTGAAATATTTAGTAAATATCTGTAGATGCAGTCCGCGTCGGTAAAATGTCAGGGTCAAGCCGTGACGTTAGTTTTGCAGTGGTTTATCAGTAATTTGCAGGAAAGGATCACCCGACGGAAATACTCCGCCACAACTGACCCGACTAAAAAAAACTCGACCGATTATGAACCGCCAAAGGTGTAAGGTAAATTAAATTTATCACAATAACATCATCAAGTGAATTTTTCATACTAATTGTCCGGCAATTAATTTCATTGTTCGAAAATCTCCTCTTGACGTGATGATTATGGATTAATTATTTTTTGTGTTTTGTTTTATCCGACGGTTCTGTTTTTAATTGCACTCCGAAGATAGCTTGACCGTTGACCTAAAGGATATGTTTGAAACAATTTAATCCAGTTGGATCAAACCGATAGAAGTAATTGCTTTAGTAATATTGTCTAGTGAAAATAAAAATATTTATAAAGAATTAATAATGTTAATTTTTTTTATGCGTTGATAGTATACTGATTTAATATCATTTGTGGAGTCACCACTGAAGATTCCGACAGTGCTGAAACGTTTGCACAGGCTACGGAACGTCTCACAGCCGTCTGAGTACCAGTTCTGACCGTAGCAGCCATAGTACAATAGCCTAAGAGGGCTGCTTCATAGCGTGTCCATCATCCAACAAGCCTAGCCCGAGAACAAAAAGGCAGATCAAATATTACCAACTAAGGCTAGGGAAGTGCGCATTAATTCTATAACCATTATTGAATATGTAATTGTACATTATTTCAATTATATTGTTTATCAATACAATAACAGTCGTATTTTAATCGTCTTTATTAATACAACAATCAAGAGTTATTGATTTAGTAATTTTAATAATGATAATACATTTATTTGCTAATGAAGAAATCAGTCAAAATTAAAATTTGTGTTAACTTTATTATTAATTAAAAAACTAAAACAGAAATGCTGTGTTCGGTTTTCCTTGAGTAGTTTAACATAATATTGTACAAAGCAACTCACATTTAATATATCTTAAATTATTTAAATACTTAACAAAACTTATATTTCCAATTTTCTCTTAGTAAATCTTTTATAGAAAACTTTGTTGTTATATTTTTCCCAGCATCATTTATAAGTTGTCGAAAATTGTATCAGTTGTTTAAAAATGCATTTTCATTTTTATATGCCACCCCAAGTAGCATTATAGTAAGAAAACTGGTACCGCAATTTCAATTAAGTGACTGTTACGTAGTAGTCACTAAATCTACCACCATATAACAAAAATAAATTCAATTTATGTTAATAAAGTTGTAAGTACGTAATCTTCACCATTGAAAATCTCTTTGGAATTTTTGGTGAGGCGGTTTGGTGTCTGGAACGTTATGAATACTAAGCAGAAGCACCTTAAAGTTGCCCAAACTTTAAAGTGGATATTAAAGGTAGCGGTAACCCAGCCATATCACTTACATATTACTTTGCAGTGACAGTAGCTTTAAAGTGTTTGTAATAGTTTTGGTGACGTATTTGGAACCTTTAACAAACCTTTAATGTGACGGCACTTGATTATATATAGCAATTGTGGCAGTTGTCGTCACGTCCATAAGTAATTTACACATTTTACTATGGAGAAACATTTACCCAATAGTGCCTTCGTGAGTGCTTGTTGGATTGCGTCTTAAAGTTTCTCTTTGAGAATAGTATAAATGTTCTGATGCAGAAATAAATACCTTTTTTATTCTGTAAAAATGCGCGAGATGTGAGATGTTGGTGTGAACTACATATACTGCAATTTTGAGATTATGACGAAACAACGTTATTGTAGCGTTGGTACCACTTTTAAGTTGGAAAGTTGATAGGTTAGCTCCATTGACCACTTTTTTGATGCATGTAACTAAAGTGATAGATATTTTTAGTTTTTGCCGCTCTAAGTTTACATTTTAGGTTATGTTAGGTTAGTTAAATATTCCCATTTCTGTCCTGTAAAGCCCACCTACAAATATCTTCAGCATTCTGGATCGTTTAGGATTAGGAGCCAGCAAGGGGGTGAAGTTTAAATATATAAATGACCGAAAAAGGGCTGGTACTTGCGCCATCTCATATTTTACACAAGTATCTCCAAATTGTTGTGGTATAAACTAAAATTATTGAATGTTTACCTGTAGTCAGATAATTTTGCTCTACTTTTCCCTAAATTGCCATGTTATACACTCGCAAACATAATATATAATTTGAGGTTATCAGTAACAGGTAATGGATTGCAATGTAACAGTACGTTACAGTTTGAAGGATTTTTAGGACAACTTCCATTGGTTGCTTCACTAATACTGAGAAAAAACAAATTCCATGAAAAGGGCTTTTGTTTAGTCTTAATTGTACCTTACTGTACTTTTCTGTATCTACACTTTTGAAATGTACTTACTCGTAGAAAAATTCGTCGTGTATTTGAGCAACGAACACTATTTTTTTTATTATTACGTTACGCTCTGTATACACACAGGCTAAGTGTCTCTTGTACAGTACGATGAGATGCGAAATGACCTTGAACGCACCCAGAAGTAGTAAAAGATTTGTAGTTCACCTGTGTTTACACTATTACTAATAGTACACGTTAACATAATATTTACTTAAGTATATCCCAAGATTTACCTAACAGGCAACATGAATACGCTAGTTGCCTATATTTTAGTTGAAGCACCAACAAATTCTTTAGATAATTTTAATATGTCTCACTCTGTGACCGTAATACTTTAAAAAGCAATTGCTTTACTGTTAAAAGGGGTGATAATTGTATAAATATATCGGTACACGAGTTGATGAAATTCAGCGAATAATCGTCTGTTTGCACCATATCTGAATTGAAAAAGTTGTAGCAAAATTGTGGTTTAAAATAACTTTGAAGTTATTACCGTCAGAAATGGTACATACAGTGGCAGTAACAAATGGAAACATTTTCTGTTTTTTTTTCAGGGCTTAAGCTAGGAAGAAGTACCGCATTTTTATGTCTTTCAATTTTCTGAAAATAGATATGAGATATTTTGAGTAGTTTCTGAAATATCTACTGGAGACTGAAAAAATGCATTTTTGTTTTCTTTTTCCTCAATTTTTTTTATTTTTAAAGTATGAAATTTGGAAAGAGAAGGAAACAATATCCTACGTCTACTAGATACCCAAACTTTCATAGTGAGCTTCTGATTTTCGTATGGCGGCCATATTTAATGTTGATATCACCGAAACAAGCAAAAAAGACGAATTCAACCATTATAACACATTTACTTACCTATATTAGAATATTTGTTTTAGTTTATTTCTGATTTTAATTTGTATACATTGTTATTAATTTTAGAAATCTATGCATATCGAAAAAATAAGTTAATATTTCACAATTATTTTTGGCAAAACTTAATTTATGAGTCACCTTGTATGTGTTTTTAATATTGATTTAATTAATACGAGGAACTCAAGTCTAGTGTTTGTAAATCTACGGCTAATCGACCAACCCCCGTATAATCTGTGTTATTATTGTGAGGAATTAAGGGGAGTTGGCTGTGTCCTTAAAAAGTGCATCTGCTAGCCCTCAAGCTTCCTTATTGCATCAGGTGGGAACGGTTACATATACCCAATGGGGCAACAACCTCTGTTTTGTCACAGAAAACACGGGACCACTATAGCCAGGCAATGTTCACTGATTTTGTTATTTTTATTTACTTCACCACTCAATTTGTAACATACCTAACTTGCTTTAAACTTAAAACACTGGATTTTATATTGATAGAACAAAATTCGTACTTTTTTATAGTTACGATTAAATAATATCGAAGAAGCAGTGCTAGTGTCGGTAATGCTATATATCTGTCAAACATAACTAAAAAACTAAATATTGCTGCAGAGAAGTGGCAATTTCTACAGGGTGTTCTGCATAAGAACCTATTCAGAGGAGGTACATGTAAGTGGTTCCAAGTCCCAAAATATTGCAATTTAATGTAATAGAACTGTTTTATTTCTGTCACTGTTTGTTGTTGAAAATTACTAGAAAAATTATATTCAGCGAACATGTTGACATGTTGCTTGTTGCTCGTAAGAGATTTCCAAATCGAGTTATTTCTCATAGAGAAACATTCTTAAGATAAATGTTTAGGGCTGTTATTACTGATCGTTATTTGATTGGACTAGTTATTTTGCCAATTGGATTACATGGCGAAAATTATTTGGAATTTCTACAAAATACTCTCCCTGATTTAATCGAAGATTTACCGTTGCTGCTTAGACTAGAGTTTTGGTTTATGCATGATGGAGCACCGTCTCATTTTTGTGCTACTGTTAGACTTTGAATTTTAAGTTTCCAAAAAATGGTTAGGCTGAGAAAATAATTGTCCTCAAAATTGGCCACTACGATCGCCAGACCTCAACAAATGTGATTATTTTATTTGGGGCACATTGAAGGAAGGTTTATTCCTCGCCAATTGAATCCTAAGATTTGTGGAATCGTTAAATTAAATTCTGCACGGGATATATCATTCTTTTTGAATTGAGCAATGAAAAAATAATTACTACAATTTTAGGAGTGACTCACACTCTATAAACACCTTGTAGTGTCTCACTTGAACTTATAGTCAAAGGAGACCAATAATAAACCTAAATCACGTACCAAATTTTTGTAACCTGCAACTCCGCCTGTGTACCTACAACTATGTATGTAGGTATGTTTTGTTAAATCCCAACTAGAAAATATGTATATTATTCCATCACTACGTTTTTTGCTGTACCAGCAATTTATTTAGTTATCTTAAGTCGCACTACTACATATACCTAACCTAAAATATAATCTAATCAGTATCAAATCAAATAAATATTTAGTATAAATGCTGTATTTATTTTGTTATCTGAAATAACAAAATAAACAGGTAACAGACACGCAGTCTCTTACTTTTAAAACAGCTTGCTGAAAATAACAATGTATGCAACTATATTGTACCCATTTGCATATAGTTATTTTTTAACATTCTTGTGTCAATTGTCGCAACATTCCGTAACGTATATCTACGAACCTGTAGCGCTTTAAGACAATTTTATTTATCTGTCCACCAAAATGGGGCCACGGCATAATACATTGCGTCTTATCGAGAACATATATTAGCTATAGATTGTAACGGTACCAAGATAGCACCTTTACCCAGATCAGAAATCGAGAATACTTAAAACTATTGCTTTTACTTAATGGCTTCTTAGATAAGCAGGTACAGTTACATCTAAGAATCGTGCCACTAACGGTACCGTGTTTGTTTTTGTTCTGACCAACACTTTCACTTGAAAGCAATAAGTCATAGGGCTCGATGGGTGTCTAATTTGACTTGTAATACTGTACAGGGTGTCTCAAACGCGATAGTATGGGCCTACTGTGACAATATAAAACATTTAAATAAAATTTAGGACACGTAGTGTTTGATGGGTTAAGGTAAGCTCCATTTCCAATCGAGAGTATTATCTTTGGGATTTGACAGAAACGACTAATGACGTCATCAATTATATCTTTTCTTAGCAAAATTTTTCTGTGTTACTTCCCGTTTAAACGTTTTAAGCAATATAGTCCAAAAGAGTCTCAAAAGAAATACCACCTAAAAATCACATTAGCTGTGGAAGGATCAAGTAGTCGGAAAATAATTGAATGTTAAAAAATTTCGGATTTGATCGAGGTGGATTATAGCAAATAGCAGTTTTATATTTGTACTCTTCTGATTTTCGCTTCAGGAATGCGATCAAATTAAAATATTTTTGGATGTCGATATTCCTCTTGAGTGAAATTTCTGTTCTTAGCATTGAGTGATATCACCGGATTTTAGGTAGCATTTCTTTTGAGACTCTTTAGAGCGATATTGCATATAACTTTTAAACGGGAAGTAATACAGACTATCTCTAATAAAAGTTTATTAGAAAAAGAGAGCTTTTTAAGAGAAAAAGAAATTGGGTGTGTTTCTGGAAAAAATATAATTGATAACGTCATTAGTCGTTTCAGTCAAATTCCAAAGATAATACTTTCGATTGAAAATGGAGCTTCCTCATCCCATTTAACACTACGTGTGTCAAATTTTATTTAATTATTTGTATCCTCACGGTAGGCCCCATACCATCGAGTTTAAGACACCCTGTACATAACAAAACTGTAAAAGTGTATTAGTAATGTTATCTGATCACCAACAGGTACATGCATTTATTTGCTCGAGAGGAGAGGGAGCTGGAGATAGTGAATCATAGCAGATGATTCAGGCCTCTCAAGTTTTGTAATACGTTTACCTCTGACCACTTTCTTCCTTGTGTCGGTTATGGTGTCATTAACATCCCACCAAAACATGCAGCGGCGATAGACGCAGGTTCGAATTTGACTAAATTTTATGTTGCAACTCCAATTTGACCTCGGTATATAGAAACTTTCTACCAATATCTGTAAAATATTAATATTAATGCTAATCATTTATTATTAGTCACCAAATGCTTGACTAATATGTAAATTATTGATTATTTTTTTCGTATACAAATTTATTTTGATTAGCAATGACGACATTAAACTACACTGACCTAAACATAGTTTTTCGTGTTGTCCGTTTATTTGAAATACTGCTGAAAATTTTGGCATGTAGTTTTGTAAATACCGTAAGTATAAATTTAAATTCCAGTTCATTTATAAATAGCTTGTGCAAATAATAAACATACACAGGGAAAACAGTTCAGTCGGCGTCATTTAATAAAAATATCCGTTTTTCGCAACCAAACGACTTATTTCGACGTTGAAATAAATAAATCGCACCAATATGCAGTACCGAGGGTAAATTTTCAAAGGTACTTTCCTACATCGCTTTTACAATGTAGATTGAGAGAAATATCTTTTAGCCAGTAGTAAATATTGATTATTCCCAGCAAAACACCTGCGTTAAATAGGTTCCAGAAAGGTTAGGTAGTTGTAAAGATAATATCAATTCAATTCAAGGTAGCTACTAGTTTTTTGTAACTTTTGATTTATTGTTACAATCTCACATTATTATTACAGTAGCTTTTGCAAATTTTCACCCTGGCAAAAAATTTGTTGAAGCTGATACTAATAAATACTTCTTTTTATTCCAAATAAGTAACTTTATGATCACTATTAAATTATTTTCTTATCATTACTATGTGCTCTAGTATTTGTTCAATTATTAGGTTTGTTTTGCGATACCTACAATTTGGAAAAACAAAGATTATCTTAGCAAAATTTTTATATTGGTGGATTTCATTCTGAGCATTAACATTATACATATATTAGAATATGTAATACCGAGTGTAAATTTTCAAAAGTACTTACTTATATCACTTTTACAATGTAGATTGAAGGCAATATCTTTTGGCCAGTAATAAATATTGAATATTCCCAGCAAATTATCTGCGTCAAATACATTCCAGAAAGGTTGGCTGTGAGAATAAAAACAATTTTGTTAAAGGAAGCTACTAGTTTTTTTACCTTTTTATTTTTCATCGGTCAGTGGTCGCGCGGTTTAAGGCGTCAGTACGTGAATCGAGGTGACTAGATCGCTGTGTGGTTCGACCCCCGCAGCCGGTAGATCGTATATAAGCTATATTCGTGGAGAGATTGGCACCCTCTCTGCGGGTATGGTAGGGTGGAAGAATGTTGGCTTGGGTCAATGTGAGAGATTGATACCGGTTGACATTTGACTACCCCCCTAATTAATGAGGTTTTCCAAATTTCCCTCATTCCTGCACTGAATGGTGGTTAGGGCCTACCAACGTAAGTCGTTCCTGGGCGCAAATGCGGCCTGCTTAATAATAATATGCCGACCCCTCTCCCGCACAAGTCTTCGACTTCTGGGCTAATCCTCGTGATTAGAATGAGGGGTAGAGATATTATTATTATTTATCGTTACAATCCCACATTATTATTACAGTAGCTTTAGTAAATTTTCACTTCAGCAAAAATCGCATTGAGGTTAATACTAGTAAATATTTCTTTGTATTTCACATAAGTGACTTTATAGTAAAATGATTTTTCTTGCCATTACTAAGTGCACTTATATTAGTTCAATTATCAACTTTGTTTTGTGATATCTACAATTTGGAAAGAGAATCAGTGATACAGATAATCTTAGCAAAACTTTTTTATTGGTCGATTTTGCTCAGTGCATTCAAATTATACATATGTTACAATATGTAATACCGAGTGTAAATATTCATACTTTTTTATTCCAGAGAAGTGACTTTATAGTAACTATTAAATGATTTTCTTGCCATTGCTAAGTGCACTTATCATCTTTGTTTTATGATATCTGCAATTTGAAAAAAATGAGTGATGCAGATTATGTTACCAAAACTTTTTTATTGGTCGATTTCGCCCAGTGCATTAAAATAATTTTGTGGCAAATTAAACCAAAAATTTTAAATGTTGCGCAAACATAATCGTCCAATTTTGTAAAAGACTGTTTGCAGACTCCAATGTCAGTATTTGTCCAATTTAATCAACAACTCGTCGACGATTGCCAAAGTGGTGACATCTAGCGGCAGAATTATAAAACTAGGGTCGTAAGTGGCAGTTGGAATTGTAATCGATAATTTTATATATTTTTCTCAGTGTAACAACACTTTAAGCTTTAAGTGTTGTGTAATATTGAATATGATTGATTCATTTAATAACTATTAATAAAGCTGTATTGTTATTGTTATGAGTAGTTCCAGTGGCGTACCTGGGTAATGTGAATGACCCTTAAGCACCTCAGTTGGTGTCCTATAAACTATAAAGAGTCTCTGAAAGGTTAAGAGCGAAGTTTTATTGTTCTTTATTCTTTAAAAAGAACAAGATAGAATTTGATAAATATTTATGACTACTGAAGACCAAAAGCAGCAGTGGGATTATTTGCAATCAACGTTTAATTATAAAAAAATATTTCTGAAGTTATCGAACAATTTGCTATAAATACGTCTTATTATTTGCCTCATAATCAAAACAAATTGTCGAGAAAATTACCCAATTAATTGTCTGAATTAAATTAAATAGATATCAGTTAAAACAACTATTATTTTGTATTCTAATAATTATTATGACCGACAACTTTGACTTATAATATTAGACGATATTATTAAATTACAATTGTTACATATCATGTTTATAATAACCATTTAATTGCAATGTAATTTTAGTAATTGCCTATACTCAGATTACAAGCATTATATAAAGACAAATAAAATAATTTACTGTTTTTACGCGTACTAGCGTTCCTTATCTCTTCCTTTTCAAGGTCGGGAGATACTGTTACTTATTTATTTATCTGTTAATTACATTACGCCTAGAAAAAATAACATACAATGATAAAAAGTGCAAAGGGGCCCCTCTTTTGGATCATCCGCTCTTATTTTCGTTTCTTATCTAGACCGTGATATGATGAACTATTAATGCATGTGTATAGAGACGATTAGATATCTGAAATGTATGACATTTAACGAAGCAGACAATATGGTGCCTCTGACTGATAGCTGTACCAATGTAACGCGTAATTTGTACCTAATTTCGTTTACTTAATGTAACTGTTGATTTGTTGAAATCGAAAATACTTACTAACATGATTGAAGTTGAAATTTAGCCGTTTTATAATTCAGTCTTACGTTAGTAAGCAATTTTCATTCTAAGTAGAGACCTATACAAGGTGAGCCGATATCGTAAAAAAATTTTTTGTAAAATCTTTATAGTTTCCGAGAAAAAATTATTGAAGTTCTAGTAGTTTTAATCTCCACATCGCTGGGCTACTACAGTCTCTAGTCAGGCGATTTCAAATATCCGATTACTTATCGTATTAACTTTTTTGTGATGCAGGTATTTATATTAGTTTTTCAAGTATCAAAAATGATTTACGTGTATAGCTGAACGATTTCCTGGTAAACGTGCCAAATGCAGCTACTTTTACAACGGTGTACAGTGACTGCAAGTGTAGTGCAAGCGCAGGCGTGACACTGGAAATTTGCAACTGAATCGTGGAAGAGCTGGAGGTCCAGGGTGTCCACGGCGTATTGCAGAAGTGTGGCGTATCATGCACAACGCTCAATTATATCTGTACCATGTACAGCGTGTCCAAGTATTAATAATACCAAGGGATTGGACGAGGAGGGCCGGTACCATGGCCGCCATGATCTCCTGACTAAATCATTTGGACTTAAATAATTAATAACAATAGCGGCAAAAGCAATTGAATTTGCTGTATAAAAATAGGTGTTGTAAAATGTAATTTATTTCTTTCCTTGGGAATTTCTTTTTTGTCCGGTCGCCGATTATACACCTTATCAGGTTTTACAATCGATCAGTTTCCAGTGCCGTGCGGAAGTGGATTTTGAAATCATTTTTGAACTGCTCTTTTGGATTTTATTTGTACAAAATTGTATTTGTACACTCAAACATTTTTTTTAGATAGGTAAGTTCTGAAACACCCTGTACAATTAATTGCTGAAGGGCATAAGCTTCACTGTTTAAGTTAAATCTTTTTGGACGGCAGCTTTACAATTTGTTATTTTTCCTTCATATAGGAATATACAGGGTAAATCTTTTTATTTTAACAAGACATATACCTACCTCTAAAATATTAAGCAAATCCCTCAAGCAATATTACAGACTTTATTGCCGCACCGTATGAATTACTGTTAGCACATGTTACACTAACGACATAATTAATGAATCTTAATAACGGTAATCGTAATAATACGTTCATAAGCACAATAAGATAAATAAGGACGCATCTGAGGCATGCCTCATAGCAGTATCATACGGGTAAGAAAGAGATGGGGAGCATGGAATCTGTTGGTAGCCAATTGCGGGAGAGAGAGAGACTTTTCAGAGGCACGCCTCGTCTGTATGAGAGTGCAACAGAGACAGTCTAATATAGTTTCCCATATTGTACGGTTGTTTGATGGTTCATTTTCCGTTATTAATATATTATAAAAATTTCCGTGCACTGTATTTAAAATTTTATTGTCGTTTCTGATTAGTTTTAGTTAAGTTTCAGATGTGTACCTATACTGTAACTGTATAATGTGAAATAGCAATGCCCAGAGCCTCAAGTATCACCGAAGAACAGGATAACGTGAGGAATATGCTAACGATATTAATTATTCAATAAATAAGCGCGCTTTCAACATTGACAAAAATGAATATTATGATTTAAACAGTTTTAAAAGTTAGTATTCTGATTTTCTGAGCCCTTAAAACAAGATGAATAAACCTACTGGCTGTAGTATGAGTAATTGTCATTGTTCATTGTCATTACTTAACCGAAAGTTTCATGTCGGAATGTAATTTTTATTAACTATTTCATACCGCATATTTTAGTGAATTTTTGAGATTTCGAAAAAACGTTGGTTGAAGAATTTGCTAAGTGGTAAAAGAAAAACCCCTACATAAGATTCCCTGTAATATAGGTTCCTCTAAAACTGACTCAAAAAAAAAGATGAGGTGATAAAATATTAAAATATAAGATGATTTTTTCCTATAAACCATGGATGTATATCAATCTGTTCCAAATAACAATGTTTTGCATAGAAATTTTGTACGTGCATAAGTTTTAGAGGATCTCAATTTTTATCAACTAAAGCTTAGTACGAGTACCTACCTATTAAAAAATTAAAATCTAATATTACAAAAAGGTTCTCTTGTTCCAAAGTCCTCCATTTCCGAAAAAAATGATATTGATTTTAAGTATTAATTTTCTGATCGATTAAAAGCAATTATGTCATAATATTGATAAAAAAAATAACTTTGAGGTTATGCAATTCACATAAATCTACACCTAAAAGGTTTTCAAAAAAGTAGTTTAGGAAGTTGCATCATTATTTTTAAGGTTCCTTTAGGTCGTCGTATTTTTCGCCATAAAATGATGATGATGTGTTTTTTAGATAGAGAAATTTCGAAAAATAAAACGTAGTGCAAAATTAATATTAAAAATGAAATTATTGATGTTTTGTTTATCCACTTTTCTATTTAAATCCTCCTCAAATAATATAATAACTTACACATTATTTTGCTATTCTAATCCCACAATTATTTTCACATACCTACCTACTTAAAAACAAATATGAATGATCTTATATGCAGAACTATGTAAGTTTATAACAATATCTATATATCTACAGTTGAATTTTAAGAAAAATACGTATTTTGAAAGATTTCTGTACTCAAAAATGTGTCTATTAGACCTCTTTTAGTCGTTAATAGGTATATTCATTTTATTTCGGTACCTTTGAATATTCGCAGGTGGCATGAGATAACATCCCTGCTATTTGCTAAACTCTATAGTATTATAGAGTTCTTATATGCCTAAAATTACTTGTATTTGTATGAAACGCTATATCAAGAATACGGCACCCTTAAATATATATATTTCCATTTATTGATATTTGACATCCGCACCTCCGACAATATGTCATTATTCCACTGTTTAATAAAGAAAAATCTAAGCCGTTTGCAGCGCAAAGAAAGAGGATTTAACTACTTAATTTCCAAAGATATTGACCGTTAATGTTTTACAGCTGCCTATAAAAACCTTATGCAAATTTTGACTCCTGTTTGCTTTAAATAATTTTATTCGGGTTATTGTTATTCAACATTTAAATAGTCATTATCGTTTTATGACGCACCCATAACTACCCAGTAAAATCCACAGTAAAAGTATAAAATTTAGTAAAGGCAGTATTTCCTTAGTGATCGTACATTGTATTTGAATTGACAGTAAATTTTGTAAAAATTAAAATCTAGTCGTAATCGTAATAGTAAAAATGTGCTGCAAAATTACTTTGTAGCATTTATCGGTACTATTTTAACGGAGTTACAAAAACAGACAAAACATAAATGGTCTCTGTACAACCCAGTTCAAAGATATTACTGAGTTTTATTTGTGTGCTTAAAATATTATATCGAACCATTTAATTCCAGTCTTTTATGAGGATTGAAAAGATAATTTCACACTTTAAATATCCATTGAAAGTAAGGCAAAATTATTAATTCATTTTATTCAGTTTATTTTTTTTTACTAAGAAGCATTTACATACCAGATTTAAAAGTTAAAAAAAACTTTTTTTTATTTAATTTTAAGCAAGCAAACAAACATGTTTTTAGGGCTGTTTATAGATTCAGGAATTTGATAGTACAGTAAAAAATAGTTGTTTTTCTTGTCGCGCAAAACTGTTATTTAGTTAAGGTACATAATTATTGGAAAATAAACACGTAGAGCGAAAGTAATGTCAAAAATAAAATTATTGATGTTTTGCTTATCCACTTTTACCATTTAAATTCTCCTCAAATATTATCATAACTTTTAAAATGCATTTGTATGACACACATTATTTTGCTGTTCTAACCCCATATTTTAACAATTATTTTCACATACTTATAAACAAAAGTGAACAATCTTATATGCAAAACTATGCAAGTTTACGTTATAACAGTATTTACATCTACAGTTAAATTTAAAAAAAAATACATATTTTGAAAGATTTGTGTACCTAAAAATTTATTGTTTAGACCACTTTCAGCCGTTATATATTCGCTTTACTTCGGTACTTTTGAATATTCGCAGATAGCATGACATTCCTGTTACTTGCTAAACTCTTATTTTATTCAGTTCTTAAATTATTTGTATTTATAAAAAACACTATATCAAGAATACGGCGCCCATAAGTGACATCTAGTATAGTTTGACCTTGAGTCTGGTTAAATACATGAAAAGGCAAAACTGGTTTAGCACAACCAAAATTTCACTTTAGCAAAAAAACAAATCACTAACCTTTCAAAATAATGTATTTATTCAGCCAAGCAGAAAAAACGAAAACAGTTTTAAATTGATTCGCATGAGTTAGTGTTAAACTGGAGAAGGAAGGCATATCACGACCTAAAACTTGAAATTGGATATACAACCAGTACGTAGCTCGACCTAGTGCCGTGAACTATCAATCTCAGGTCTTAGCTAATAACAAAGGTATAGTATTTCTAAATATATTTGGCCAATATTTTGCTCTGTTTTTGGTAGACACGCCCATGGGGCGCCCTTATTGGTTAACGCGTCCTGGACGCGTTTCACCCTTACGCAACCTGCGATAGAATCGCATGTCGCTTGAAACACACGCGGGGTAAAGCCAGGAAACGAACTGACGCGAAGCAAAGCCAAAGCTGACGCTTTAGTAGCTTGCAGAGCTTGAGTGGAGAATTAAACTGTGTTCAGACTTCGAAGCGTGTGGACGTGTCTCGCTTACCGCGTCTCGCGAGTTCGTGATTGTGTTTGACAACTTTGTGCTTGCTTTTGTTCGGTAAAATGGCAGTGCCCTTCAACATCCCTGAAGACCACGAAGTGGACGTTATTATTAATCAGCTTCAGTCACTTCTAACAAAACTTCAAGCAGCCGTCAGAAGGTCCAGGGGTCCGACTACTCGGTCCAGCCAGGCCACTGCCACCAGAGGTTAGTACTATCACGTATCACGCGACAAGTGAAGGTGCATCAATTTTGGGCGGGTAATAGTGCTAAAACAGGGACCTGTTGCACTGTCGCAAGTTCAGGGTCGGGCGCGAGACTAGCTTTAGCTTTCCAGATTAAACGTGAATCTGAGGATTTAACCGCGGACTTAATTTTGCTGACGCCTAAGCAGGCAGCCTGGGGCTAAAGTCATTGACATAACGCTCAGTATACAAATGCAAATTGTATGCCAACCCAATTCTTACACACTTTATGGACAGAATCACATGGACCCTGAAGTGTCTCAAATATTTGTTGTTATTCACGCTATCACTTCGTTTATCGAACTAAGTTTAGATATGCAAAATAAATATAAAATAAAAATGTCATATTACTAACCCACATTTTCTAAACAAGTTCCAACTCAATAAAGTCCACTGACCTTAATAATTCCCATAAAAATTGCTCAAAAATTATAGTACTTACGTAACTTGTTCTCGATTATGAAAAGTTCTAAACCTTCATCTCTAAGTCGGTATGTGTTGTGTCCAACCTTCTAGTCCAGACTTGTCATGACTTGAAATCGGAACGAGAAGAATTGAAATTCGTTTAGCTTCTCTTGGGTAGAATTAGAATTACGTTGTGGGCTTGATGGTGATTCTGTTGAGGTAAATGCAGTTGTGAAATGAACCTTTTCCTAGTGGCCTTGGGCATTGCAGCGTGCATATGCAATCGATACGTAGTAGCAAATCAAACAGCTGTGTTTGCTGCAACAATATAGTAGCGTACGACGAAGCCTCGGGCTAACCAGGTATGCAGAACGACAAACATAACAGCCTGTTGATTTCGCAACTTATTTTCTTTGGATTGCGAAATTTTCCACACCCTGTAAACGGAGCGGCGACCAGTTCTGTGTCGAATTTCGTCCAATGAGAAATGTTTTTTTATTCTGGCGGGATATACTTCCACACATAAATAAATATTATTCCTACGTCACAAATTGAATCACCTTCCCTATGCAGTGATCAAGTGCGTCTTGCCTATCTTACAGATATTATTCGAAATGCAATGATTATAGGTTGTGTCAATATATTATTTGTAGTATTAAAAAGAGGAAAACATATTTATTAAACCATATATGCACTGACTACTAACCGCATTCGTCACTTTTAAATTTATGGTTAGAGATGACCACAAAGTTCTGTTTTGGGGCCAACTCCATAGTTGAGACCACAAAGTATACGAGTTTGTCTCTACTGAAATATCTCTATCAAGAAAAACACTTACGGTTAAAATTGTAACCACCATTGAAAAAATTTGTATCTAAGTACGGTTTTGAAACTAGTTTTATTTTTTAGTGATAAATTCAATTCATTAGTGAATGCAGCCGTTTTAAAGGAATAATTAAAATTTATTTCTTGCTAATATATTCGTGAATTCAAGGTAAATACTGCATTGTATATTTTTTAAATTATTTTCTCCCTTTCCGTCGTGACAAGTGTACAGTAATCGGAAGGCTTAGCTAGTGTGGTAAAAGGGTCGGCGTATTAGTGTTTGTCGGTATGTACAATTAGCTTATTATTAATCTTTATTTTCAGTGCGTTCTCCAGCTTCAAATAGACTGAGATCTCGAGATGAATCTTCATCAACAACCTCGATTTCTTCAACAAATTTCCCGGATCTCTTTAATAATCTGGCATGGCTAGCCGCCGCTAGTCAAGACGCCGCCTTCGGTTCGAATTCTTCACTGACTGCCAATTCAGTGATTCGATCTCCACGCAGAAGGACCAGCTCAGAATCCTCAAACTGCAAAGAGACGAAGATCTCTATCACTGCCATCGTGAACCACGCAGCACAAGACTGGAACCAGGTTGGTGTCAAACTGACGATTTTGAGGTGGGTGTGTGTCGTGTCTTTTGTTTTCAGGCCGTCGCACCCCCTTTTGCACGATTTCCAAGGCACACTGCGTGAAAATAATGCAAAACTAATTTTCGATACGAAATTATTTTCACGCTTCTGCCTTTCTTGTTGTAGATTTCGATCTGGGAAAATAGTTTACTGAGCCTCAGATTGATAACTTTGCACTCTTTGTCTTGGTTTGGTAACTTTTCGAACAGTTTTTTTTTTTTTGTTAATCGACAAAATATTCAGAAAAGTAAACTGAATTTACATAAAAAAACATGATATTACACAAATTCGATGTACTTAAAAAATAAATACTCCTTCTATTTGATAGTAAATGAAAAACAATTTTAAAAGTAAACCATACATACTTATTGTTAAAATGTTATTATTTCACCGATCTTCTGAATCGTACGTTCAATAATATTTCAATGAAAAAACAACAAATTCCATTTGCGTTATCAAAAATATGGAAACAATTGCTACTTGATATAATAAGTAATTTAAACCATGTAGAAAATATATATTTTCACTGATCTTTAGAATACATTCAACAAAATTTAGAAGATGGGTGAAAAAATATAAAATGTTCGCTGATCTTTTGAATATCGATAACATAACAAAACGTTAGTGAAAAATATAAATTATATATACCTACGTTATGAAAGAACATAGAAATATTATTATTTGACGATGATAATAAAATAATAAAAATTAATTTTTTCACTGAACTTTGAATGTCGTTAATAACGACAAATTAATCACTGATCTTTAGAATACATATATTCAATAACATTGAAAAGATAGGTGAAAAAATAACAGTCGATTTACATCTTTAATGCTACTATTTAATACAAATTTAATTATTTCACTGATCTTTTGAATATGTTCGATAACATTCAAAACGTTAGTGAAAAATATAAATTATATATACGTTATGAAAAAACATGGAAATATTACTAGATATTAAATGGTGAGTCAAAAATAATTTAAAGAATTTAATTAATTTAAAAATTTATCACAACTTTGAATGTCGTCAATAACATTTCAGAAGATCAGTGACAAAATAAAGTCGATTTTACATTATCGAAGGACATATAAATAATGCCACGGTTTGATAATGTGCAGTAGATTAAAACAAAGGGCAAGGATTTAGTAGGTAGCTTAATATAATGAAGAATTATTTATTTATTGCGTAAAATAAAAAAGATATGTTTATAGACAAAAGCATATTATTATCTGAATATGTTATCAAGGGAGTAATGAATATTATAATAATAATAATAATAATATTTAGCTTTTTCATGATTAATTTGATATTATAAAGTAAAAGAGGTAGATAAAAATTTGGATTTTTATTTTATCGATGGATTAAAAAATCCAGTGATAATAAATTATGCATTCAACACGTGATGTGGCTGAAAGAAACAAAAACAATTATCACACTACGCAGTTATATTTTTTTACCATCCAGATAATTTATATGTAGATAAGAAAGCGCTCATTGCATTACGCTTACGCGTCGAGTCTGACAAATTTCATGGATAAATAAATTGTGAGACCGCGCGATGCCATATGTTGACAGTAATTACAGAGCAATGAAACTAATGCTCGTTTCTTTGTTACTCGGAAACCTGTACTGTATGTAAAGTGCTAGATGTCTAAAAATAAATTTTTGTGTACGGTCAGACGGGCCGTGAACAATGAAAACGCACCCTAGTAGTTCTAACTTGTTTATTGTCGGTGACATGTAAAGTATGCAACCATGCTTGCGCCTTGAGCGTTGCATAACTCGGTAATACGTATTTACGGTTGTGCTTTATGAAGTCCATTTAATTTTATTTTGCGGAATTCTCGAGGTAAGCCAAGATTATTAATGTGGTGTTTGTTACAAAATAAACGATCTTTACTTCTGCTGCGTAATACACCGGTGTAAGGACACAGCAACTGCTGTCATTTCGATATCCCCGTGCATTTTTGACCTTGTAATACCGTTTTATAGATAATTATAATATAATTATATTTATTCCATTGTTTATATGTTCACGGTTTTTCTTTGTTTAATTGTGATATTATCTAACGTCACTCTACTTCTTTCGCTGGTTAAGCGATATTGTTTCTTCGCCGAACCACTTTTAACAAAGCCTACTTCATTTTTATACCACCAAACTCGAATCTGGTGCAGCAAAATATACTTTCTATCTGCGAAGCAATTTAACGTTTCATTTGAAAGCATTTTACGTGGAGGGTCACTGATAAGCGAGGGTATAATGTAACAAAAACCACAGTGTTTACTTAATGTTACGAACGTAAACAAACGTTTCGATGATTATATTTAATAACCAAACAAGCATTTTCAGATATTTACATTATTTCAGTACAATTATACTTGACAGGTACATCATTGTATTTACTGAACAATATTGGTAATATTTAAAAAGATAAGAATTGATTATTCGAATTGTTTATTCAATATATTAATCAGTTGCAGTGTGAATAGATCCAATAGAACCAAAATTACAGTAATAGCGTTAGAAACAGATAATAACTTAAGAAATATATAATTAGAGATTAAAAGTACATTTCCCTATAGATTAAAACTGCACTACATATACTGCAAAGTAACAATTTTGTAAAATACCAACATGTGAGGCATAACATGTGAAGTAAATTTAATGTTGCTGATATAGTAGTGGTGACATTTTTCGATGAGTTAGTTTTGTTTTCTTTTTTCCAGGGTGATGGATCCCCTGATTCCGAACCAGAGCAGGCGTCCGGCGACGGCCTCCTGTCAAAATTCGTGCCAGGACCGGTCTCAGCCCCTCTGTGGACCGCCATGATCTGCTTCGTAGGCTGGCATTTGTTTCGAGCACGGTAACTGCCTTGCCACAGCCGCAGCGTACTGTATCCAAAGCAAAAGTGATTAATAATCGATAATTCGTAGATTAGAAACCGCTCCCATATATTGTGTTTGCTTTATTATTGTTTTTTTTTTTATATATATGATATACTTTCGGTGTGTCTTTATTTCAGTTATAGTATTGTATATAATATAATCACGTGAGTGTATAGGTTTAGTATATAATTTACCTAACGCAGGTGTACGTAGGTCATTTGTGCACAGTTCCAAAGAGAGGAAAACCAATCAAAGCGTTGATCTCATCCAGTAGGGCCGAGTCCGCACAATACGGCGGCTACTCTCAGGAATTCGTATGGTTAGATGTACAAGGCGCCTATTTTTGCACGGGAATCAACCATAAATTCCCAAAATGAAATATGTTAATGGTTTGGCTTCTTGGAATACAAAGATTTTAAATATTTTTCTATAATTGGAAACTAGTAAGACATAATTATAAGTAAAGCCAAACCACCCGCAAGTTGAGTTAAATTTGTGGTGTGGTGGTTTGTGGTTGTAAAACTAAGCGGTGGGCGCCTGTATTTGATTTTTATTTTCTGATTCGGTAGATTTATAATTGTAAATTAATTGTATATAAATTTGAAAGTTGGATTCAGTATAGCCAAAGATTGAATCGTGCCAAACGGCCAAGAACAGAGCCAAACAGGTGGGCGCGTCGTCTCTTTGTTCGCTTTCGCTAGAGTCTGACTCTGTTGTAGTAAGTTTAAGTAAGGAGCGGCAGGATTTGCCTGCGCCCTAATGGTTTTCAAATGATCTCCGTAGTTAGAATAGCGCGGTGCGGCGAAAGCTGGACGTGTGCCGCAAAGTGCCGATCAGCCCGCACCTGAGGTGTAAATACATGGGGGCCATGTCGGGACAGTATGCTGGTTAAAGTTTCACGCCTGGACCGACTCGCCCAGCAGCTCGAACAACTAGACTCAAAGGAAAACCGCTAGCACAAATCCATCTCAAAAATTTACGGAAATATTCACCATACTTTCGATTACAAAATTTACTTCACAATGAAAATGTTGCTAAAAATTAAATGAATTTGGATTTGAAATTGAACTAAATAAATTGACATTGAAAATATGTTATTGAAGTGTTTAATGGAGATTTTGGATTTTTGGGAGGTTGTGCCGGTGTTGTTTCTAATATTTTTTCTGGTCTAGTTAATGTGAGCTCCAGCTACGTGCATGTTACATAGCTTTCTTTTATTTTTTACATACGATATAGGATTATATAAATTTAAATGCTGATATTTTTAAAGAAATTAAAGCAATTTTAACTAGATTAGTATTTTGTAGGTGTAAGTAGTAGCGTTAAGAAAAAGCTGCGTTGTAGATGGCTCTTCAAAGCGTCTCTGTGATTTGCCGAAGAGGCAGTATATGCATGTAAAACGCACATGAAAGTGCTTTTACATAACTCCTGTTTCCACTGATCTCTAATACATTTTGTCAAATGTTTTGTTTATAGTTATGTCCCTAGTCAGTATAGTCGCTCGTTGTGTTTTAGGGTTGGCTAGGTTTTCATTTTTTTTTTATTATTTCATAAATTTTATTGTGGTAAGTGTGTTATTGTTTATCGATTTTATTCATCCCATATAAATATAGATATAATATGCCATTGCCATATGATTTAAAATGCTCTGTACTCATGTTAATATCTACAACTCAGTCTTATTCATATGGCCTCCAAGAAATTTTCCTAAAAATGTTCAAAAAAGTTCCGTCAATTTTACTCGTTACCTAACCTAGAAATACATACAAGATCAATAAAATGTACAAAATTTATGATACAATTTATAGTAGTTTATTGATGTTTCTTTTACTGATCTCGTATGGTAATATTTGACTTTGTAAGTCTTGGAGAATTTCTATTTTCATAAGAATAATTCTGATTCTATATAATAGCGCATTTTGTTTCTACGTTGTCGGTATTACAAAGCACTTCTTTGTATATTTAACAACGTTAAAGCAAAGTCCGATTTTACTGTATGTTCCGCCTTGTATATTGAATATAATATTGATGTATTGACCCCTGGACCAATCTTGGCGCGAGGCCTGTGATAACCTCGAATGACCAATATTTCAGTTACGTGTTGCTTATCAATGGCACAGAACCTCTCAAAACATTTCACCACCAAGCTGTGTGACATATTTTGACGGGTGCTGTGAATATTATTATTTTCAGATATAATAAATGTCATACGTTTTATACATGTTTATAAACATACATATATCTATATATTATTTTTTTTTGTGATGTATGGAAATTGTGTTAGTCGTCTGGTGTATAGGCTGGACAATTGTATGCCATACACACATCTACTACCGTCGTCTTTCACTTGGTAACTTTTTCACTTTTATATAGTTGATTTGAAATAAATGTAAACATGCCGAAAGATTTTTTGACTTTTATTCACCCCCAAACTCAACCAAACTGCGCTGACTTATGGAAAGACTATCTGTCGGCTTTACTTTTAAACTTCATGTATTTCTTTATGATTCTTGTAACAGACATTCCATTTCTATTTTATTAAGTTTTAAAACTGTGTACCTATGTAAAAAAGTTGATTATATGTATCCATAAAATTCGATTTTTTATTGATAATTCCTAAGTTAACATTTGACATTTATTTACCTTAACTTCAAAATTAAATAATAAAGAAACAAGCAAAATTAGACCGTCGTTGCTTGTAACAAATATTACATTAATAAGCAGATGATTTAATACAAAATTTCAAATATTTTTTTAAGCATATTAATATCCAAAATATGATATCACGAAAGGTCTTTTTTACATTTACTGACGGTCAAAATACATTCTGATTAAATAATAGAAAGATTAATGAACGTAGCAGAAAATGTTTCCTTGAACATTTGCTTGGAAGCGTTATCTTTCCTTTTGTAAGCAATTTAAGGTATCTCATTTTCAATGAGAACAAATTCCGGCGCACGTCTTGTTTATTGGAAAATTATTTGTATTTTATGGACCAAGGGCAGTAAATCGAGTAAAGAAGCTTTTAAAATAAGAGTCAAGTCCACTCCAAGCGAATTTGCGCGCGTGCTTTATGTTATTACATTTTCCAGTTGCTTTATCAAATTTAAGGTAATAGTCGCTGTAACTTTATACTGCAATTTTCTCAAGATATAACATTCTGGGAAATGGAATGTATTGAAACGTTTCCAAACAGGAAGTTTTATAATGCTCCTTGGAATAAGTTTTATCTCTTATCACTAGTTGTTTTACAATACTAGGAATGAAGGTGGTACTTGGAACTTACTATCTTGTTTCATTATACGAAGAACGGATGATACATATCAAACAACATATAACAAAATGAAAATAATTGTTATTTTAATTTCCAAACTTACCATAGGTCATATTATTCAGTTACATCTGTGGCCGCGCAATAATTCTTGCGGATAACCGCGATATACAAATTATGAGATATAAAATTTTATTATACGGGGTTTTATAAATGATAATATATGATTTACTTTGTATATAATTTTAAATCCATTTGGCGGCAAAATTAACATTTTCAAGCATACTAGCACATAATGTTTTATTGTATAAATTTTAATTAATTGAATATTTTGCCACAGCTTTTGCCTTTAGTAAAATTACAAACGTAAAAAACATTTGTTTATTGGTAAATGTGTAAATATGGCTAGCTTTATCTCCAGTAGCATTATAGTAACGAAAACTGGTACCGCAACTTCAATTAAGTAGCTAGTAGTAATCACTGTATTTACCACCATATAACAAAAATAACTATTTTTTGTTAGCGTAGTTGTAAGTACGTAATCTTCACTATTGAAAATCACTTCATGGTTTTGTCATTTTTGGTGGGGCGGTTTGGTGTCTGGAACGTTATGAATACTAAGCAGAAGCACCTTAAAGTTGCCCAAACTTTAAAGCGGATATTAAAGGTAATGGTAACCAAGCTATCTAAAGCAACAAGCAGAAAGTGCTACAACTCTTAATTATTATTGTTTTTCGAGTTGAAGAGCACATTTAAAATTTCCTAATTCTGAGAATTTTAAAAGACGTATCATTTGAATGTGAAATTTAAAAATATTAATGCAACCCATTTCTCTGTGGCTATCTCTGACGTTGTTTAACTTTCTCAAATCGAATTTATCTTCAAAAAGAAGAGTTTGGGAAAAGTTATAAAGGGTAATAAACTATTCTAAATAAAATTTTATGATAGGACATTGGTATGTATTATATATTGACTGCGTTTATAATATAACTAAGGCAATAGTATATTGAGAAACGGTGAGTCACCCTTTATGTTCAGGTGAACGTGGAACGATCGTATAATGCGGGTAGACTTCTGTTGTTCCCGTTCCAAACAAGAATTCCCTGCGAACGCACCCCAGCGTATATCGGAACAGTGCAATTTAAAATTAAAGTGAAAAAGCCACAAGTTGCTGGCAAATTGGATTTATTTTTCAATATACTGGGGTATGCGAGCAGCTTTATTAGATTTAGGTAAAATGAACTCTGTTGGGAAGCCTACACCTGACGATTTCGCTGAAATGTTGAGAGTCCCCTTTTATCTTCGATTGGAGGAACTCTAATAACTTCAGATAGAGCATCTGATATGACTGCTGATTGACGAAAATTGCATCGCCAAGGAGATGAGAAAATTGCCAATAGAAAACGTATACATATCAGAATTTACAATTATACTTCACTGAAAAAAAGGTTTATAATCTATCGGCTTGTACTGTATTAATAAATATTTTTACATTAGCCAGTGTGAAATATTTATTAAAAGAACAAATTTTACAATCAATGCACAGTTTTAACCATACCAGAATTTACAATTATACTTCACTAAAAAAGTAAGGTTTATAATGTATTGGCATGTATTGTATTAATACATATTTTTATATTAACCAGTGTGAAATATTTATTAAATAAACAAATTTTACAATCAATGCACAGTTTTAACCATATCAGAACTTACAATTATACTTCACTAAAAAAATAAGGTTTAAAATGTATTGTTTTAATAAATATTTTTACATTAGCCAGTGTAATATTTATTAAAAGAATGAATTTTATAATCAATGAACAGTTTTAACCATATCAGAATTTACAATTATACTTCACTAAAAAATAAGGTTTATAATATATTGGCATGTATTGTGTTAATAAATATTTTTGCTTTAGCCAGTGTGAAATATTTATTAAAAGAACGAATTTCACAATCAATGAATAGTTTTAATTGAGTATATAAAAACTATCAATTTTGGTAATATATTTTCATAATCAGTGTTTAAAACATTAAGTAACAAACTGCACACTGTTTTAATCATTGAGTTTATACAGGGTGGTCCGTAAGTAATGGCCCATGGAGATATGAGGTTTGTTTTAGCAGCAGTTGAAAACCATTTGGAACCTATCAGAAATGTCCGTCCAACTATTTATTGCGTCAAAATCAATGGTAACGCGTTCTCAACTTAACTGGTCGAATATTTCTGACAGTTTCCAAACCGTTTTCGACTGCTGCAAAAACAAGCCTATGATTTTTCGTTTCAAAATATTGCGATTTAAGCCAACTTGTCTTAATAAAATGTTGATAATAAAAAAGTTATAGGTGTCAAAGGTGGAATTTAAAAAGTGATTTTTTGTTGTAATAATTATACTGTGTTTCACTGTACCTATCAACTTAACAGTTTGGGAATTGTTTTTTCTGGATATGAGAAATCATAATCTGCTGTCTATTTCGACGTATTCCATAGAGGGCGCCACAGTTGTGACGTAAACGTGAGCGTAACTTTTTTGGCCCTAATATTATCACGGTGTTTATTAAAAAATCTTAAACGTACATTGTTTTTGAGGAAAACGATGTAATTGTCATTAGTCTTATAAATTGACCATTTTCGAGATAATAGCTTTTCAACAATTAGCTGCATAGTTCCTTGTACAATGTTTTAACGTAGTAGGCACCAATAGTAAGTTAAATTTTGACAATTATTAGACAGAATGTTTCTTAAAGTTAATAAGTATTTCTAAATGTAAGGTATTTATTCAGTTTTTTTTAAAATCAATTACTTTACATAATTGAAAAATTCTGAGACAATCATTCTTCATATTCAGATATGCGAGATGTGACTGTTATTTGTAGGCAATTAAATTTCAATGGACATGCTGGACAACGAGAATATTTAGGAGGATATCGAAATAGATTACAACCTGACAATCAACAATTTAAATTTAAAAACAATTTTGAGACTAACAACAAGCAGACTAATATTTCTCATATCCAAAAACATCTGTTCCCAAATTTTTAAGTTGATACATTAAAAAATAATGTAATTATTACAAAACAATCACGTTTTAAATTCCAACTTTGACACCCTGTATCTTTTTTATTATTAATATTTTGTTAAGGCTGTTTACCTATTTGCTAAATCCTAAATCAAACCGTGCTCATTTAGATTTGTCATAGTACTCAGGTCGTTGATATTTCCCGACTTTTCACTATCATTTAAAAAAATTATAAATTATATGTCCGTGTGTGTATAAGCAACTGTTTCAGGAAACATGAATTTCAGGTGAATTTTTTATAAATCAAGACCGATTGTCAACTAACTGCAACCCCATTTAATAGTTCCAGGTACTCGATGTAGTTACCTAAACAAGTACATAAACTAGATGATACGATTTATTGACAATTCCCCTTTTAAAATGAGGCATAGAGTTTTATGAAATTGAGGGTGAGCCTCAATGTAAACAACGCACAAAGCGATGCAAGTTTGCAATTTCCTGTAAAAAGACTGTAATTTATGAATACAGCTTTATAAATATATACGCTTAAAGCTAAATTACATAGTTATATGGTGCATCATGTGGCTATTTTTGCCTGGAAATTATACAACGAGCCACAAAGCAACCTTAATCAGATTTAATAAATAAAATATCCCCAAAGGACATAATAGACGGATATTAACAACAAAAATTAAAATATACGTCGTCTATTAGACGTGTGCGTGCATTAAACATTAAAATAATTTTAGTTAAACATTAAAACGTAGTAAAATAATAAAATATATCATGCAAAATACGTTAATAACACATATTCGCATTTCATCTAGAGGTTGAAGTGAACACTAGAAATGTACGTTGTTATAACGTTTATTAGACTCCTGTACATAAATATATACGTTTATATTTTAATAATATTTAACTGCGCGTTAAGTGCAACGTTTATAAAACGTAGAATTAAACATTAAATACATATGTGAATTAAATTTTTTAATCGTATTATCCAAATATTAATAACACGTTATCTACACAAAGTTTTAGTAACATAAAAATAAAACGTATAAAATACGTAGATACTACACATGTTTTCAACTGAAAGTAGAAACAGAATGTTTTCTTAAGTAACGTTTACTTCACTTTGTATTACGTCCAAATCGACAAAACGTTTGTTAACTGTTTAATTTCTGTGTTATTTAAACGTAGCTGACAATGTTTTATAAACATTTCTTTTTAGTTAAAAATAAGGTTTTTTTGCTCGACGTTTTGACGTTGTTTCAACCTTTGGTATTCGGCCATGTTTAAATGTTTTTTTAACGCATATATTTGGGGGTCGAATATATTTTTTTCGTTAATCTACTTTGTTGCTAATAATGAAAATACTAAATTTAATAAACATCATGAACTAAAAAAATTAAAGCTAAATATTAATTTAGAAAAGTAACTTTGAGGTTATGTAACTACTTCAATACTGAGTTTTCGAAAAATGTCATATATAGGTAATCATATGTAAGTTATAGATGCTAATGTGTTCTCAGTCACACCTTGATACGCACGTTTACATTTAAGTACAAGCATTTCATATTTCACTGATTTGTCGGTCACTATCTTCCACCAACATCTAAATATACAGATTTTCAATAGCTGTTGAAGAAAATGAATAAACCATGTGCTACATCGAGTACTCCATGTGTAAAAGTGAGTGTGATTCAATCAGTAATCTGTCTTTAGGAAATTGTAGGCACTAAAATTAATAGCCTTTCTGTTGATCATAACTCAACCCTTTGACACGTCAGCAGTGGTGTCGCATGTGTTATTACGTTGAGATAATAAAATATTAACGCACTAGTGCGTATTACAAATACAGTGCTTTCGAAAAGTAACGAATAAGTTCATTATTTTTTAAATTGAGAAGTTTTCGAAAAAATCCCCTGAGAGATATTAATTTTCTCGAAATATTTGGGCCCATTTTGAAGACCTGTATATACACCTGCTCTGTGCCAGTTCTATGCGAAACATCCTGTATAATGTACCTAAGTTATAGACAATGTTTCACTGCTAGTGCGTAAAGTATTTCATTTTACGACCTTGTGTAAATTAAAATAATATGTTAAAGTAATTAATCAATGGATTTTAAGATACAAATGCTTGTGTTCATTTATTGACATATTAAAACATAAATAATTAGTTTTTTACGCGAGTGCGTAAAATATTTATTCACACACTAGTTACTATTTTAAACACTGTAAACCCATATTTATATTGTCTAGTCTCTTACTTTGTCAATGAGACTATAAGAACCACTCACAGTCACAAGTTATTTGACTAATATATGAATAAGATTCCTTACTAGAAGTTAGAAATGATGACCGATTATTTATTTTGAATAATTCTGTGATAGATTAAAGAAATATATGCAATTATGTTCTTTTTTAATATTAGTACAGAGAAATGCAGGTTGATTAATTAAATAAAATAAAATTGTCGAAAAATTATATCATGAATTAACAAATCTGTTTTTACCTCTAGATGGTAACGATGTTGCCGCCTCTGGAGCCGTGCGGCATTGGCTTGGTTAACCCGTAATTTGAATCATGATGTTGACATTAAGCCCTACTGTAATCCGTCACAGCGAAACGCCAACTTTTTTTTTAACTTTTCAGAAGGGGGCGACGCGTCGAGATAATGTTAGATTGACACCGGTTTCAATTCCATTTAAATTATTCGGATCGCAGATTTCCATCTCTTCAAACTTAAACCCTATAACGAAATTAATTCGATATACAAGCCATTGTTGCGTTTTATTCGGACCAGGCCTAAATTAATGCTCGTTTTGATATGGTCCTCACTGCCAGCATATTTCGTGGGACAATTTAACCGCCCTAAAACAAGTGTAATCTACTTTAATGCATGTACTTTAATATTTGTGAATAAAGTATTCATAATAAAGCCTCAACCATGTCGTTAAAGACGTATACAAATTCGCTAGTCGTCTCAACCAAGACATTCCGACTAGAGAAATCCGTTATAGTCTGTTTAGAAATGAAAGAGAGTAATAAAAGCTTATTATGTATGCAAATCGTAAATAAATGTAGTACTGGTGCTTATATTCAATATTTTTATATTATGTATTATCGATATAGATGAGGTGTACTTTTAAAAAAACTTTGTGTGACCGGGTTGTACTAAACTGTAGCAGGTAGCTAAAATTTAATCCCCGACAATCCGTCTTTGTCTATGCCGCTTCAATTTCTCGGTCCATTTCTCTTCTAAGTAAACAATATAAAAACAGCATTCCAAAACATGAGGCTACTTTAAGCATCATAACCGGGTTAAGAAGGTTTTTAGTAATTCAAATAAAATTATTCAATATTATCAAAATATTTATTTAAATTTAATGAATAGACTTTTATTCTACACAAAAATATATGTATTTTGAAAATTCAAATTATGGTGAGTAAATATAGTGTTGTATAAATGTACAATAAAGAAAATAAAAAAGTAGGTATATTAAAATTCATCCCCTGAATATTCTGATGAATTATCTTCGTCTCCTAGATTGATAAAGATAGGTTCCACAGTAACGTCAATTAAATTATCGAGTTTGCACCTTTTCTCTTCTTGTTTTTGTACATGATGTATACATCTTTGCCAGTTATCTGCAGTTACTCGTTCCAAGGAATTTTTTAACAAAATTTTCACGTCACTTAATTCAAACGTCGTATTATATCGCGCTACATCGCCTTTTACCTGTGCCCAGACTAATTCGATTGGGTTAAGTTCACAGTGATAAGGTAGTAACCCTAGTACCGTTATTTGGCGATTTGTTGCCATTTCATCGATAACATATTTTTCTCTGATCTTTATTAAGATTGACAAGTGTCAAAAGTTCCTTTTTCACCATATTTGTTTCAAACGAAATGTTTTTTTCCGGATAACCATTGAATTATATCGGCTTTCCTCCAAGCAGTCGTAGGCGTCCGCTCAGTCTGCCGTGAATGGTAACTGGCATTATCCATGACAATTACAGACTCCCGGAGGAATAAGATCCAACATCTGTGTAAAATTCTCTTCGAAAACATCTGCGATCATGTTTTAGTGATAGTCACCTGTATTTTAAGTTGTAGTATTTCGCTGGGCCACTTATATGGCATAAAAGGTGTTAGAAAGTTATATTTTTTTTGTGATCGCACTAAAATTACAAAATCATTTAGAAAATGCAATAAAAAATTGTGTCTTCTATGCATTATTATATTTTTATCCTTAAATATTACTCAACAATTTTGAGCTTTTCTCAGGTACTTGTCTCAGCTCCATACCCTGCATAATACAAAGCCAAAAATGGAGAGGAATTTATGTTTAGGTATAACTAACGCTGCTGAAATACAGTTATATTATCTTCGATATATCGAAGAATGATGGTTACCTTGAGAACCATATATGCCAACAACTCCCTATACAGTAACATGATTCAGAATTCTTAAAACTTACTCATTTTTAACATATAACCAGTATGCAATTACAGTTATTTTCTGGAATACCTACTGCGATTCACATCGTGATTAGAGAAATTACTTTTATAGAACAAAGGGTGAACAGGTATATGTCGTGCACAGCTAGAAAATCTTTTCTGCAATCGTTACCACTTTTCGCGGTATTTACGTTATTATTTAGTTATTTAGATAGACTAAACTTGAAATCATTAAAAAATGTGGTTTTGTTTTATGAAACTTCATTTATTATTAAAATTAGCTTGAATTGACGGTATTATACAGAGTGTTCCGCATAAGAACCGACATAGAGTAGGTGCATGCAGGGGGTCCCAAAATATTGCAATTTAACCAAATATGCCTATATATACGAAGTTGCACACAGGCGGAGTTACAGGCCTTCAAAGTGTGGCCAAATAAAAAAAATCTGAATTACTAACTTGGAATTACGAAACTTGGTACATGATTTTAGGTTCCATGATGATATCTCGCGCAAAATTTAATTTAAAATACATTTTTACTCTTATTAAATTTTTAAAAACTTTAAGGTTGTCAAGAAAAAAGTGCATTAATTAAAACAGTTTTTTAATAGTGTTTATCAAAAAGTCAGTAGTAGGCTTTGTTTTTAAAATTTGACATTTAACTATTCAATAAAATAAAATTAAAACTAAAAGAAATAGTTTCGTATAATGTTACATTTATTCATGATACGATTCTACAAATCATTTCGGGAATAAAGTGACAAGGAAAAAACAAAATTCTTCAATGTTCTCCAAAGAAAATAATCATATGTGTTGAGGTCTATTGATCGTTGTGGTCAATTTTGAGGACAATTATTGCCTTGCCCATTTATTTGGGAACTTAAAATTCAAATGTTTCCAACGGTAGCAGTAGAATGAGGCGGTGCCCCATCATGCATAAACCAAAATTCTAGTCTAAGTTGCAACGGTAAGTCTTCGATTAAAGCAGAGAGAGTATTTTGCAGTAATTCCAAATAACTGTCTTATGTAGTTAACCTCAAACCTAGATCAAAATAGTTGTACATTGTACAACGACCGAGAGGCTTAGCTTGGTTAACTATCCTTCTCCGTTTCATTCTCATCTCTTGCTTTCTCCTTCCATCTGTCAATTTGTGGTTGATGTATGTTTCTCCTCTGTTTTCCATCTTGACTTCGGTCGCCCCTCTTCTTCTAATCCCCAATTGTTCGTGTCATTACCAATTTTGGTGTCCTTATATCTAACATCCTCTCAATATGCCCTAGCCATTTTAACCTCTGTGTTTTTACCACGCATACTATGCCTGCACTTTGTATAAACTTTTTATTTCCTCATTCGTTCTTCTGCTATTTCTCCTCCAAAAATGTTCTTCAATATTTTCCTATGCCACACTTCCAGTCTTGTGTGTTCTGCTTTATTCAATGTTCACGTTTCATTGGCATAAGTCACTACTGGTGTTACCTCTGTCTTGTATAGTCTTATCTTTGTTTGCCTAGAAATATTTTTGTTTCCCAGTATTTTCTGAAGTCCTCCTACACGTTTATTTCCTGACATTATTGCTTTAATTTCTTCTCATATTTTCAGTTGATTGGCTAATATAGTTCTTGAATATGTGAACTGTTCTACTTTTTCGAACCTGTATATTTTCCCTCGATTTGTGTCCATTGGCAAAAATTTGTCTTTTTGATATACCTACTTCTTCTGTCTATACCATGTACTGTTTTCCTCATTAATACATAGCTGACTGTTCATCTATTCTCTTTACTACATCTTTAGTTCTGTTCTATTTCTTGCTAGTACTACAAGATCACCTGCTAATGCCAAACACTGATGCCCTTTATAGTATATAATGCCTGATCTATTGACTCCTGCATCTCTTATGACTTTTTCTAGTACGGAGCTACACTGATGGTAATGGATATTTTGCCTCAACCCGTTTTTTACTTCAAACACTTCCCTGTTTCTATTATTTACTTCTAGTCTATTCTCAGTCTTTTATATAATGTTCCTTCATCTTCTTGCTGACTTCCTGTTCTTCTAAAACCTTATATAGTTCTTTTCTTTTTATTTTATCATATGTTACCGTTGACCACAGAGAAAAAATCGTCAAAAAGTCAATTATGTTTTGTATGGTATAGGTTATCTTACAGCAAAATATAGACATTCATATTCTGGACATTCTGTATAAACTATTCATAGATTGCGCATTAGTGCTAATTTTATTTTGCACAATAAAATATTTTAAGCAAACAAAATTGCGAATTGCGTTAAGATGTAGTAAATTTTTGTCGATGTCACGAACTAAGAAGTACTTATTATCATATCATATTTGAAAAGATACGACTATCCAAGGTAGCCAAATAGTCACGCAAGAAGTTACAATCTAGCCTTAAGGTTAACAACCAAGAAAAAATGTATTGGTTAGGAGCAAATCATTCTGTTAATAACATGATTCAGAGATCCTAAGACAATAAACTGATATTTTTGTTCAATCCACTTCTTTATTATACCTTTAAATGACTATTCGAAACTTGGATAGAATTTTTTTTATACAAGGTGTACATTTTAAGTCGGAATAATTATTGTATCTAGATAAAATGCTAAATTGTTATGTTACTATAATTGATTTTTATGTATGAAGCAGGTGTAACAACATAAAAAAAGAAGTGTTTTACTTGTCGATATTTAATAATTAAAAATATAATAATAAAGTTCAACATGTGTATTTAAATAACAAAAAGATTGCTTGTGAATACCTTGTTAACATTGAAATATTTCTGTAATAAGGAAATTGTATAATATTTCTGCTATAAGTTTTTTTTTACTATGCAGGCGAGCCTGCTACCGACTGCATCTAGAACAGATGCCCGCCGCCCGACTTCTCTCTCTTCATCATCCATCAGTCATTTTTTTCGCTTGGTAGAGGTTGGTGAATTTCATGTGTTTGTGTAGTCAGTGTAGTTTATAGTTATTTATAAAATTTGCTATTTGCCTAAATAAAAATGCAAGTTGGGTAAAGTGAGACCGCGGTTGTCTTCTACTGAAAAAAGCCGTGGAAAAATTTCTAAAACACGTTTTAGTAGACATTTGCATTTGTTTTCCATGTGCATCTGAGTTATTCGGCACCTACTGATCATGAGAGATTTGATTCTGATTCATATTCATAATCAAATGCGACTTGCATTATTTGGGAATATCAGCTTACGAGCTCAACTTGATTCTGATTTCAAGAACATAACGAAAAGGTGATGCAAAATAGATATGTTTTTAATGTTTCAACCAAAAACACGCATACACCAGCTGTTATTACTCGTATATGTTTGTGGTCGTGAGTGGCAACACTGCTGGACTTCTATGTAGCTTCAATACTCGTATACTTGTTTTCGATTTTCTGTCTTTATGAGGCCTTCTCAATACATGGTTACAATTAATGACATTATGATTGAGTCTTCCTGTATAAGGGCGCCGTATTGTTAAAATAGTGTTTTCTTCAAATGATTTTAGACATTTGATAACTGAATAATCTATAGCTTAGCAAATAATAGGAATGTTATCTCAAGCCACTTGTAATGTAACTTATAGTTAGAAGTTACAATTATTTTGATTTTGTTTTTTTTTTCAAAGACTACATGCGATTGCCCAAAATCTGAGTTCGGATTCGTGATCAGCACCCTCGAAAATAGGGGGTTGGAATTTTTTTTCTTAAAATTGTACTGTTTTACACTGCAAACAATTACCAAACAAATCAATAATTTAATTTTTGATATTTTGTGTTTTATATTGAGATTTCTCTACCTGAAAACACCATTACACGGCGAGCTTAAAAGTAGCACAACTTTATGTCGTACTTAGTTACGTTAGTTCTTCACCCTGTACGCTTTCGTATAGTTATCTAATCAGTCCATTAAACCTGAACGTACGTACAGCTCGAGCAGCTTTTTTCCGAGTTTTTTCGGCCACTATTTGGTTTTGTGATATTTAATAGCCTGTTCGGGTCGAAAAACTAGTCTGTCGTTTACAAAAGGTAATAAACCTGCCTCACGAACTACTTATATTTTTAATCTGTAACCAATCCGTAAACACTGTTTAAAATTAGTTAATAGATTTATCCAGCTACTGTTGTGAGTTGCGAGCGTGATATTGTCGTTTTATGGCTACGAACCTGAAACACAAAGAAAAAACATATGGTTCGGTTCGAGCCCAAGCATAGTGCGGGTTGTATGCTTTAAAAAGTGATCGGTTAGTCAAATTCGAGTGTAGTGAATTGTGTATGAAGTAAGTTTTTAAAACTAATTCAAAATATATAGGGTGTTCTATTTAAGTTAACGAAGTTGTGGTCTTTTAAAGTTTTCAAAATTTAACAAAGTAACACACTGTATAATGTTTTATAGAGTTTAATATATGATAAAATTTGGGCATAGCATGGTTTCACTAGTTGCCAAAATTCAAATCAATAAATGTCATTACAATTTAAGTTTCTGTAAATCCTTGCATCCGTCAATTTTTGTTGTACAATGGTGATACATGTTTTCGACTTGGTATTGCATGGGTTTTCCGAAAATATAAAAATATACAGGGTGTTCCATAAGAAATAAGGTTGTTATGAGCTGCCACTCTGAAACGAAACATCCTGTCTAAGCCAAATAATGTTATAAGGTACCCTCAGAATTTAAAAGAGACATGATTTATGGCCCTTCTAAGCCTTCATAATAAACAAATCATTAATAATTTTATTTTCATATTATTTTTGATCTACGTGTTTTATTTTTCGAGGTAATCTAAAAAAAAAGGTAAATGTGGCTCATCACAATTGTGCTCCTTCTTATTTTACAATAAATGTTAGGGCCAATCACATGAAATAATGTTTTGCTACTAAAAGGTATAAGTTATAGAAATTTTGGAAGAGAATTTATTTAAAAAAAATTGTGACAGTCAGATAATACAAAAAAAAAATACACCACCACGCTTTCTTGACTTAACTCCACTAGATTTTCCCTGCGGAATTATCTAAAATCAAAGTGTATGTAAACAGACAAGACGCTAAGGAAATATTGAAGAATAGTATCAGAAATAAAACTTGAAAAATAACACCAGATACTATTCAAAATGATTTGAACATTTTCTAATCAAATAATCAATGTAAAACAAATAACAAAATAGTATTATAATATCTCTACCCCTCATTCTAATCACGAGAATTAGCCCAGAAGTCGAAGACTTGTGCGGGAGAGGGGGCGGCATATTATTATTAATCAGGCCGCATTTGCGCCCAGGAACGACTTACGTTGGTAGGCCCTAACCACCATTCAGTGCAGGAATGAGGGAAACCTGGAAAACCTCATTAATTATTGGGGTAGTCAAATGTCAACCAGTATCAATCTCTCACATTGACCCAAGCCAACATTCTTCCACCCTACCATACCCGCAGAGAGGGTGCCAATCTCCACGAATATAGCTTATATACGGTCTACCGGCTGCGGGGGTCGAACCCACAGCGATCCAGTCACCTCGATTCAAGTACTGACGCCTTAAACCGTGCGACCACTGACCGATAATATTATAAAAATGATGTTGTAAAATTACATTTCATTTGTACAAAAACACATATTTACTATGAATAAATGCATAACCATAAGTAATAATTTTCCATTGTTGTAACATTTCATTCTGGTGTGTTATTTCACACTATTGGCCTAGGTAATAAATAATTATTTATTATTTTTATATTATTATTTATACGTATATTAAAATTTTGGTTATAACCAAAAATCCACCGTGTAATATCGTTAATAATTTGTATCAGTGTAGTGATTGGTGAAAACAACTGCAGTTTTCCTTTCTCACTAGTCCTGTAACACTTGCTGTGATTTTGAGAAATAAGGAATATCAAAATTAAAAAAAAATGATTATTTTTTTTGGAAAACAGCTAATATAATGGATAATAACTTTCGTAAAGTTTGGAATATCGTTCAGAGCCAGAAAATATTCGAGTTTGACTGCATAATACTCTGTCACTTCTAGGCGATAATTTAGAAAAACCTCATTTGAAACGCATCCCACAACCACAGCTAGAACAAATTTAACCTTGACTGGCAGACAGCTTGACGCCCGATTTGACCATTACAAACTGGTATATTTTCGTGATGGTTAGTAGAGATGAGATACAGTGGAAGATATCCGTTTAGCTTGACTTGACATAACATAGTTTATACTTAAACCTGGTACATTTTAAAACTACGCAAATAGCATACTATTTACCACTTTTTGCTGTTGCGCAATTTAAAATTGCGCCATAAACCAAGTCGAATTCGGAGAAAGTATATGGATTTTCGCTGAAATGAATAATAACTTTTTGATACGTGTTGATGCATTACAACACAAATTGATAGTTTGTATTAAAAATTGTTAGTGTTGAAAAATCTTTTTAAATTAAACATATATTTGGTTGTTTTAAAATTGTAGGTTCTAAGTCTGTGTTATTTGGGTCGATTAAAATTACTTATCTAAATAGCGTAATATTCCGATGTTAAATAAAAGTTTTATGAACATAAAACATAGAATTTTCATTGAAAGCATCATTTTACTAAAACAACGGATTACGTCATACTTTTTGCAACTAAATTTTAGAAATAATTATCGTATTCGAGGTTATGTATTATACATAGAAAGAACATTGTGTCAAGGCTATAATGCATTATGAGGTCGCGGTCTAGACACATCGCGAGCCACTTTGTGACGAATTGATCACAGACTTTTACAAAATCAGTCTCATGTCATTCTCTATGCTCTTCTTCCTTCCTTCCTTTGTTTTACTGTACTGTTTAGATGCCAAAATATGTTCTGTGGAAAATGAATTTTATTAGCTCTTTTGTTTTATTCTTCTAAATCTATCATCGTATAGCAAAAACAACTCCAATTCATCTAGTTGTAAGCACGTAAATCTCACCATAGATTATCACCTCACCGTTTTGCAATTTTTGGTGGGGCGGTTTGATGTCTGGAACGAAAAGCACCTTAAAGTTGCCAAAACTTTAAAGTGGATATAAAAGGTAACGGCAACCAAGCCATATCAGTTACATATTACTTAGAAGTGACAGCAGCTTTAAAGTGTTTGTAATAGTTTCAATGACGTATTGGGAACCTTTAACAAACCATTACCTTCTAACGCTAGAGAGAATACATTAGGTAGTTTATTACTAGCTGTGTGTAAGATGGATAGCAACAAAAAACTTCGCAGAAAGAAGATTTTCCGGTAAGTGCGTTTCATAGAAAACTAAAACAAGAAACAGAAAGTGCTACTACAGCTCTTAAACATGATAGTTCTTCGTGTTGAAAAGCATCTTCAAAATTTCCTAATTCTGAGAATTTTAAAATGCACCTAAGCGAAGACCAAGTGTCTTCTGGAGCACTTGTTGGATTGCGTCTAAAGTTTCTCTTTGAGAATAGTTTAAATATTCTGGCTAAAATAATGTTAAGTCATTTTGTCCTTACTAAAACCAAAAATAAAATTTTCACACAGTATTCAAAGTTCATATGTGATGTTATACTGGCATTAGAAACAACTTTTCTCTATAATATTTTTTAGGTTTTTTTAACAAAGTGCCACTTTACTCTTGGCACTATTTCACATTTTCTTGTCTCTAATACCCTGCCTTTTTCAACTTTTCCAGACGAGCAAAACTTTTGTGAAACAATTACTTTTTTCCAAAAAATGTGATATAAAAGTTTACAGTGTTGACTACGAGATAAAAATCTGATACTCACAGAATCTACTGTTCTTAGCTTCAACTTTAAATGACTATATCATTTGTTTTGTTATTTTCATGTTTAGTGCATGTACAATGGTCGTCAGCTTAAAGTCACCACTTCCATGTTTTGTCCCTTTCTAGCACCGTGTATAATAAATGGCACTAGAAAAGAATGGACCATGGAACTGGTGACTTTAAGCTGACGACCATTGTACGAGCCGTTTTTTTTTACAGCAAAAATCTGGACGATTTTACTAATGAATTAAAATTACTTACCATCAAAAATAATTATAAATATGAAAAATATTTCAAGTTTTAATAAAGTTATGGATATTTAGGGTGTAAAATTGTTTCTGGAAGTAATTATCATCGAAAATAGTAACTGTAAACAATTTTTCAACGAGAAAATTATGTACAGAAAAATTTGACAGCAAAAATTAATAAAGCTTAAAAATAGCAATTTTTAAGAGTCTTTATTTAAATAGGCGGAAACATAAAAATCAAACTCGTGTAAATTTTGTTGTTTGGGACCCTAGAGAAGAGATTTTCAAAGTTACACCAAAATCTAAAAGGGTCGGCTTTGCTAATTAGACGATTTCAAATGGAATGACCATTTTGTTATTAATTATTAATAGAATTAATTTATAGTTATAATTAGTAAAATAGTTTGACATACCTGATATTTTAATAACATTTTGGGTCCATCTTACACACTTTCTACGAACTAACACAAATGTTTCTGCTTGTCCGTTTTGAACTTGTAAGTTATTGGCAGCAGCTATGATACGTTAGTGTCCACTTCGATGCAATATACTTCATTTTTTAAATATCCCCACAGAAATAACTCCAAATGATTTAAAGTCAGGAGATCGTGGCGGCCGTGATACCGGTCCTTGGTATTAATGCTTGAACATGCTGTATATGGTACGGATATAATTGAGCCTCGTGTATGATAGGCCACACTGCTTCAATACGCCTTGGACGCCGTGGACCTCAATCTCTTCCACGATTCGGTTGCAAATTTTCCGCGTCACGCCTGCGTTTGCACTACACTTGCACTCACTGCACACCGTCGTAAAAGTGGCTGCATTTGACACATATTTACCGGGAAATCGTTGTGCTAGAGCATTTTCACTTCACCGTAAACTAAAACAATACCCATCAACTGCGAGTTGCTATACGTAAGCCATTTTTGATATTTGAAAAACTAATGTAAATACTTGCATCACAAAAAAGTTAATACGATAAGTAATCGGATATTTACTACGGTAGCCCAGCAATGTAAAAGTTGAAACTACTAGAACTTCAATACTTTCTCGTAAACAGGATTATACAACATTTTTTTTTACGATATTAACTTGTTCGTTTGCACTGTCACGAAAATATGTGCGCACTGTATAGTATTTTTCTAATTTGATTGATGTGATTTTCGGAAGTGGACGTAATGTTCATAAGATTAAGTGTCTCCTTCCATAAAAAGATGCGTTTGGCATCGATCAACTACATGAAAAGTCCATATAGAAAATTAATTCGTCGTCACCCCAGAATACCAGCATCCTCGGAAAATCGGAAGAGAAAATAAAAAGATTAAAAAGATGAGTAACTTCGAATCGGCGATTGTCGCCGCCATCCCCTAACACGTGTCAAATACAGATACAAAATAATGGGGGGATGACAATGTGCAAGAAACAATCGAATGATGTTTGCTTCATGTATTACAGATTTTTTATCCCCGGATGCGGATAATACGTATTATTTTAATTCAGATACCGTTTTGTCGGATTCGGGGACTGCCAGGCTTACTGCCTAAGCCTAAGTAATTGGAAACATTGGAGAGGTATCTATGTATCTATCAATTCAGTAATTTAATAAAAACAAATATTGCAGAGAAACGTTGAAACAGGTAAACTAGTGATTTTTTAGTAGAACGGCGTCAAGGTTAAAGAATTAGTAAAATTGCGTTTAAAACTGATATTTCAAAAATGTATCAATGATGTGAAAACAGTACATTGACTACATTTAGTTTAAGGGTTTTTACATATTGTACCTCCGTTGCCATAAAATTTAGCAAGAAAAAATAGAACTCAGTTAAGAACACTTTTTGTAACATTCATTTTTGACATACATGATACAAATAAACGTAGCAAATTGTTTATTTGTTTAGAAAGAAAAGTGTATTAAACTTTAATTTAAATAAAATGCTGGAAATGGCTACTCTGTGCATCAATACATGCTCTAAATTGCCTTCGCTTATGTCTTCTAACTCTTCGGAATATCTACTAATGCAGCTTCATTCGCTATGTGGATATAATACACCAGTTGCTTTAAATGCCAGCAATTAAGACAGGCGTCATCCTTAACATTTAAAAGAGTATTATAATCTGCAAACATTAACAGGAAACATAATGATACAGTTGGTAGATTGTTAATAAAAAGTAAGAATAACAAAGGCCTCAATATGGAGCTCTGTGGCACTTTTCGCGAATGCATCGCATATGTAAGTCACTGACCTAATTTTCCCTATCTACTTAACTTCACAAGAACAATGATATGGTCCACCAAGTCGAACGCCTTGCTAGATCCATATAGCATGTTATAGGGAATTTAAACGTTAGCTTTAACTAGTTTATTTTTATTATTTTGATATTTGACACTCACTTTGCATGCGACACTTATAAATCTGTGAAGGATTAAGCTGAAGAATTCAAAACAGTCCGCCTCTTTATTTGCAGTGGTCTCAAAGCGTACAAGGAAAGTGTTTTAGTAATACAGCACCTAATTGTAGTGTGTGGCATTGGAGTGGCTATTTACATATCTATCAAATCCAGGACCTCAAAGGGTTATATCACGCTAAGCAAGAATAATTAGATGATTGAAACGGGCGTTTTGTATCAGTCAACCACACACTATTTGCTAATTGCTATCAATTAATTATCGTTGTGCGACGACATTGTACAAACTATTGTTTGGATCTGTTTTGCATATGTAAATAATGTTTATGCTCGTGTTTAGATATCACTTGAAATAATTGGAATACAGAAATTTTAATAAAACGCGCGATACGTATAGTTTCACTGTGTAGGAAGGTATCCTAGGAATTTTACTTAATAACTGAAACCTATAATAATTATTTATTAACTAATAGAAAATACTAGATGAAATATTGTGTAATAGATTACTTATAAAAATGACTTGCTGCCATGATAGCTCTACTAATAATTTTAAGAAAATGCCTACAAAATGTTCTAACTCGAGGAATTCATAGATAATTAATAAATATGTGTATAGTTAAGAAATGGAGTCATTCTGTCGAAGTTTAAAGGAGAAAAATGGTTTACAGCTTATTCCAACTTATTCAGTGGTAACTTCGATAACATACACCGTAGTTATTATGTAATCCCAAAAATAAAAGTCAAACGGATTTAGGTCGGGCGATTAAGAGGGCTACCCAATTGGATCATTTCGGTCTATCCATCCAATGTTGTCGCACTAGTCAGGCAAAATGTGATGGAGCACCATCGTGAAGCAACCATATATGCTGTCTAACGTTGAGATTAACTTCTTCAAGGAGTACCGGTAAATGATTACGCACAAATTGTAAGTAGAGAGTATCAGTTAACCAATTTTCCAGTATGAAAGAACCAATAAGTACACAACTGATAACAAAGTAATATTTACAAATATCAAACATATCGTCCTGAATTGTTTTTATAAACAAAAATTTCACCTGATATAATTTTGTAAATTTCGGAAACTAAAAATGTTACTACTTTTCCACTTCCACTTCTTCTTCTTTTTTTCATGGGGCGTAGTGTTTTCCAGTACATATGTTATTTTAGTTACACAAATTTTAATACTTCTTTCACTATTTGTCATTATTTGTCCTCAGGTTAAAAATCACCCTGTATAGGTATATGAAATTTACACAAAAATAATATCACTTCTTCTTCTTCATGGGATGTAGTGTTTGTTTTCCAGTACATATTATGTTATTTTAGTTACCTACACAAATTTTAATACTTTTTTCACTATTTGTCATTATTTGTTCTTAGGTTAAAAATCACCCTGTATAGACAAAATTTTCCCAAAAATAATACTTTTTAAAAACCACTTTTTCTTCTTTATGGGATGTAGTGTTTTCCAGTACATATGTTATTTTAGTTACACATATTTTAATACTTGTCCTTCACTATTTGTCGTTAAAAATCACCCTGTTTAGATGAAATTTTCGCAAAAATAATATCAACTTTTTAAAAACCACTTCTTCTTCTTCATGGGATGCAGTGTTTGTTTTCGAGGACATGTGTTATTTTAGTTACACAAATTTTAATACTTTTTTCACTGTTTGTCATTATTTGTCCTTAGGTTAAAAATCACCCTGTATAGATGAAATTTTCCCAAAAATAATCACTTTTTAAAAACCTTTTAGTGTTTTCCAGTACCTACATATTAATTTAGTTACAAATGTTAATATTTTTTTCACAATTTGTCATTATTTGTCCTCAGGTTAAAAATCACCCTGTATAGATGAAATTTTCGCAAAAATAATATCGCTTTTAAAAAAAACCACTTCTTCATGGGATGTAGTGTGCTCCAGTACATATATTATTTTAGTTACACAAATTTTAAACAAATTTCATAAAATTCTGGTTCTTTTTAACAGGCCATACTGCTGTTAAACTACCTTTTACAGTTTCGTAACTCATTCAAAAAGTAATTAATTAGTACATACGTAAATCATCTATTCTGGTGAAGGGACCTTTTAAAAGGAGATGAAATATTGATCGGTAATATTTGTTTAGGTTAAATTTACTCTGACCCACTGTAAAGTAGCCAAAACCATTTGTAAACAAAAATACGCAAGCAATTTTAGCCTGTAAACGGACAGTTGGACCGTTTTTGTTAAGTAAATAAACAAATAAGGTTTCAGAATTTCACCTTTTCTGTTTTTCCAGCCTGTTGACCGATAAAGATGTTTGGTCCAACCCTCGGTTAAAATTAAGTGCTCTAATGAAAGTGGTACAAGCAAATTGTTTACTTTTCAGAAATTAATAAATAAAAATAGGTATGACGTTTTTGATGCTTGTCACACTCAGAGAAATTATTCAGTTGATCATGACACAACGCTGTGCAAAGAAATTTGTAGCGTCATTTTAAAGAACTGAAAAAAGACATCATTGCGGAAACCGTTCTATACATTTTAATTTTGCACATTACTTATAGAACTTAATATAATCTGTACATTTAACTTCACTAGTTTGGTCATAAAAGGTTTTTTTTATCTTTCTCTTAGAGCCACTCATTTTTGTGATACAGGGCTTGCAAGATAATTTTAGAAAACTAAATTTTGGATGTAATTTTATTAAAGCACAACTTATTTTATCAAAATTTGACACAGATACTTTTGCCAACAAACTTTCGTTCAATAACAATGCAGTGTTTTTCACACAGAATGATCTCGCTGGTATTTAATTCGATTTTTGACATCCAACTCAGTATTAGTTATATTAGAATTTTCAGTCGTTTTAATAGTTTCTGCGTAAATATTGCAATATTATTAACAGTTTAGAACATATAACAAAAATACCTCATACAGTTTATTCTGTAACCTATAATTAAGTAGTTAGGTATGCCAAGTGTTTTCGATGCTGCTACAAAATATGACTTAAGATTTCGGTTCAGATGTGTTTACTTTACAAATGACTTACTTCCAGCATGGACAAGTTATTATTACTAGAACATCACCATGTACCGTTTGGGGAGGGGGCAAGAGGTGCCGAAAAAGTCTATCTTTCTTTAGTTTTATTGGGTTTTTGCCACACTTCTGAAAAATAATAAAGATTAATTAAATAAGCCCTTGCGCCAAACGGAACAGTCAAGGGTTATTTTTGAAACTAAGTTTGCCTAACCAAAAAATCTCACACTGAAAAAAGCTTTACAGTCGTTTGTTCATGCTGTTCATTCTGATCGCAGTACGTCCAAAATTGACTTTGAACACACTCCTTCAATTATTACTACATTATTATTTTTTTTATTACATTTCTCTATTTTTATTGTGGTTTTGCATATTACTTCTGTTGCATGTTTTATCCTTTGGATTTTTTGTGCTGTTTTGATGACCATACAGCACTCACTTAATAGTTATAAAAATGTGATATGTATTCAAAAAGACAAAAGATACACCCCACACGTGACATGATCAAATAGACATTACACAATGACGATCAGCATGAAGATTTCCAACTTTGAAAACTACATGGTAAAATTTACATCATGGTATATTTAAAGAATGATAAGCACTTTGCAGTTAATGTGTTCGATGGTCCTTAATACTTCTACAAGTAGAGATTGCAAATATTTCTTACTGGTTCCACGACTTTAAACAAACAATTAAGGTTCCGTGGAAGTCCCGGCAACTATCATAGCTGCTTGCAAGTGATTGTAACTTTGAAGTAATATTTTAGTAACATGAGTTAGTCGCTGTAACGATTATTTGCCACTTTCAAGTGATGTAAACTTAAAGGTCGTGTCGCTGATAACTAAGATGTCCGCAAAACCAGGGGAGAAATCATATAACTGTAAAGTAACCAGAGGCAGTCGATAACCTGTAGCAGTTACTGTAACTTTGTTGCTTAAAGTTATTTATACAACATAGTAGCAAATTTGGTGGCAGTTACGTAATAGTTACTTTTTGAAGGTTTCAGTCTCAGTTGGTGTTACTTTGGGTTTATACACTGAAAACTGGACATACGTTTATTAACTCAACCCTATTGCCATGACTTTATGAGACACCCTCTATATAAACAGAAATTATTTAATGATGTAACACATAATTCAACAAATTTCGTAAAAAATATATATTTTTCTGCAATAATACAATTGTGTTCATAATTCAAGTTTGGAGTGGTGTTATGCACAACTGAAGTAAAATTTTACATAAATTTCAGTTTGTGCAGCCGTTGCAATCAGATTTGCGGATTAGCTGAGCGTGTCCCACCAAAAAAGATTACACAGGCGCTGGTCAAATATCAAACCAATCCGATCGCCATAACACACCCATCTTTGCGGGTGAGAAGAAATGAAAGAAAAACAGACACACGCTTTTTGGCGTCAAATATCTAATACCCTTATTTCTAGCCCTAAGTTCTAGTCACGTGTCCTTCACGCCACCGTTATTATGTATGTAAAGGGACGGGAGGATCTGAGCCGCATTACAATTAGACAAAACGCTAGACTATTATTAGAGAACATGATATTTATTTAAAGTAGGACCTGAAAGGACATAATTATGGGTGGTTGGGGTGGTAATGCATCTTCCCTGAAATAAACAGAAGTGATTACAGCCCCTATGCCGGCCACTGATACGTGATTCTTATGGCGAGATTTTTAAAACTTAGCCTACTTGCTTAATTTCATCATATAGCAGTTATACAGGGTACAACTATGACTAACTGCAAATATTTTAAGCGGGGCAAGAGAAAAGTAACATTAACGGAATTGCCCTTTAAAAAATGTTATTTGAAACCATATTCTCTCTTTTGACTTTTAAACAGTTAGGCAACCAGCAATAATTTATTGTGATAATTGAAACCGTATTAAAACCCTGTGTGTTTACGTTTATATTTTGTTTTTCTTCAGTTTTTAGTGCCTATTTTCATCGATTTGTAGTAACTAAATAACGAAATTTGTATCGGGTACAGATATTTTTCCATAATAAAGTTCGGTTTATTTTTCCAGGTTATCCAACAAGATTTTATTATTAATGGCTGCCGCGATCCTTTCAAAGTTTTCTATTATCTGTTAATATTCCCTTGGTTGAATGTTCTTAGAATAGTGTAATAGAATAATTTAGAGTAACTGACCTCTCTCACGGGAAAATGTGACAATGTTGCATTTTTGGATGTTATGGAATAACTTATTTTGAACATACCATTTGTATAATAATAATAATAATAATAATAATAATTGTATTGTCCTGAAAGTACAAAGTACAGAAAAAAACCACTCTGATGGTGGTATAGGACTAGTCACAAAGTAGAACACATAATTTTAGAGACTTGTGCTCTGCTATATAACATAAAATCACACAAATACATTTCACATTAAAAATGTTAAAAACATTGATCATTTACAAATTCACTTACACTATAATAACTCTTCTGTAAAAGAAACTCTGACACAGACTTTTGAATTTTCATAGATTTGAGTCTGTTTTAAATCTAGCAGGAAGCTTATTATATAATTTTATTCCCATATATCTAGGACACTCCTCATATTTTGTTTTATTATGTATTGGTATACACAAAAGTTGGCCTTCTCGAGTATTATAATTGTGATTAAAATTATTTAGTTGGAACGTGCCTATGTTAGATTTAACATAACATAATATTTCTAATATATATATACACGGCAGCGGCAAAACTTGCAACATTTTAAAAATATTTCGACAGGATGCATATTTTGTTGCACCGACAATGGTCCTAACGGCTCTCTTTTGTATCTTAAATATTCTTTCAAAATTATGAGAAGCCCCCCAGAACATTATGCCATACTTAATTCTAGACACAAAATTAGCATGATAATAAGACATTACAGTTGACATATTTGAAACATTTCTTAACCTATACAAAACAAAACAGATTGACGACAATTTTTTGCCAACACGGTCACATGCTCAGTCCAAGTTAGCCCAGCATCAATATGTACCCCTAAAAATTTTGTATATTTAACTTGCGCAATAGACATATTTTTTACTTTTATTAGATAACTCTGATCAAATGATGAAACGCGTGGAGTAAAATTAATGAAAACAGTCTTGGAAATATTTAAGAATAATTTGTTTTCATTATACCAATCTGAACAACTATTACATATATTTTGAGTTGATTTTATTAGTTCCACAACCGATCTTTCTGACATAATGAGAGATGTATCATCAGCAAAAATTGTCAAGGTATCTTCATCTATATGTTTAGCCAAATCATTTATATATAATATAAATAAAAGAGGCCCAAGAACGGATCCTTGAGGCACTCCTATATCTATTAATAGCTCTTCTGATTTCATGCCGTTTACCTCTACTAATTGTTTCCTATTTGAAAGATATGAAACTATCCAATCACACATCTTTCCCCTTAAACCATATTTTTTTATTTTTTCAATTAGCATGGAATGATCTATCAAATCAAACGCTTTGCTTAAATCCATGAAGATACCCAAACATTTCCTGTCATGAATCAAGTTGTCATATAATGTATTAAGATTATAAAAGGATTAAATTAGCCTGAATAGAATTTACAGAAAGAAATAACTTTAGACCATCGGCATATAGGAGAGCTTTGTACTGTAACTCAGAAGTGTCATTAATAAAAATGAGGAATAGTAATGGTCCCAGAACAGAGCCCTGCGGGACACCTGGTGTAGCAGATACCCTAACAGACTGAAATCCACGATATTGCATATACTGATTGTTTAGATAAGAGCTAGAGCTAGAGCTTAGGCGAAACAGGATCATTTCGCCCGAAAAGAGACGTTGGAAGGCCGAAAATATTAACAGCGGACCAAGTAGATGATGTTTTAGTGCGAATTGCTGAAAACAATACAAGCAATCGGCAGCTACTGGCATCAATCAGTCTTCCGTTAGCAGAATACTCCACAAAGAAAAATCCTATCCTTATCATTTTACTCCAGATCAACATTTAACGCCACAAGATCCTCCAGCTAGGTTAAGGTAAGTTGTGACCGCAACATTGTTTGCATATTCGTAATTGCCACCTCAAAAAACATAGACTACAAATTTTCAAAACAATCGGTCCATATATCAAAAAATCGAAAACATTTTTTCAACTTTAACACCCTGTAGAATGAAAAGGAGCAACAATTAAATAAGGCATGTTGGCTCAATCTCTTTATTTTGACGTTAAAAATCTGCCTTTAAGCTATGTACCATTATTAGTGACTCACCCTGTATAAAGCCATTCCTTTACAAGTTATAAGAATTCTGAGAAAGCTCAGCCAAAATGATAATATTATTGCAAGTCATCTATCAAATTTACGCATGAGAAAGTGTTTAGCAGCGAGTAGTATGCTTAATTCATTTTTGTCACTTTGTATATTCTTACATAATTTAAGCAAAGACTGAGACAATCGAACCCAAGTAGCGTGTCAAGCTGCCACGCCCTCTCTGTGTTACAGAAAACCCTTGAATTGACATTTCATTCCACTTATAAATATAATTTGTTTCACGCCTTACGCAAAGCCATGTGGTGCGTTTGACGTTCACAACCCCCTGTCACAGATAGTGACAACCCTTACGCCGATGCACTTATTTCGTTTATACGGGGTGTTCACAAGTGCTGCTTTATAAAGTGGTAAATCATAATCATATGTCAAAGACTATAAACAATGTTTTCTTTATCTTTTTTTAAATTAAAGTGTTTTAAAACTTAGTCATCGAAAGAATAAAAACAATCTTGAATTGTTATACTGAGCTATAGTACACAGCAGTTAACGGTAAAAAATATATTTATTAATACACGAACTAACAAATTATATTAATACTGACTATAGCAAAATATAAGTTAATTCAGAGTTCAGTTTTATGATTTACTATTGTTAATTTTGTTATGGCTTTGACAAAATTAATAAAATGGGAAAAATGCTTGATTGCGCAATTAAGCCAATATTTTTAAAAGTATTGAGAATAGGTATTACATATTACATGATTAATAAAAGTTGTTAGATCTCGAAAGATTTAAAGGAATATTGAAATGTGTGTGCAATTTAGAAAAATAAAAAATTCTAGTTTAAATTTCTTCAAATTGTCACCATTGCACAAATACCCTGTGTGCTTTATTTAATGGTATTTTTATAGTAACTTGCTACAAAAAATATTCTTTTAATTCTTAAATATAATTACCATAGCTACAGTTACAAAAACATACGTTTGGTTTATTGTTACAAATGTTTGGAGCATCCTGTATATCCGAAAATGTCTATAAATCCTGTTAGCGTTCTTATTATTTTTTCATAAACTTTGACAATTCGAAGAAAATCTACTTTAAGCAATCTTTGACTCACGCTGTCTGAAGAAAAAATTCTACAAATTCTCTGTGCACTATTTGTATCACGTTTAGTTATAAATCGTCTAGATTAAAATCATATGCCTAATTTTACCTACTACTAATAATTGTTAGTGATCTTGAGTATTATACAGTGTGTCCCATTTTCAACGGTTTTTTCACGAGCATTTTGAATACTGAAGATAATTCAAAACGGTTTTCGCAATATGTGCTACTTTTTGGACTTGACATTTTGGAAGATCTAGACACTTTGCATATGTATGGAGGTAATATTTTTAAAGTTATAGATCAAAGCTTTTTTTAATAGAATATTTTGTATATTTTTCCATAATCAAATGCTGCTTAAGTTCTAATTCAAGTGATATACAACACTATGATCCTGACAGTTACATCACATCTCTTTACTATAAATCAGTACTTTCTAAGATCTTGACTTGTTAAAGTGCGATGTGACTCGACGTCAACTTATTTTTGGTAATTGTAATGTGCTTTGATTTGCATCCTTTTCAAGTGGCACGCCTATAGAATCTTGTTCTGTGCAACCCTCATCACTCGCACTGACCCATGTGCTGTAAATTAGTCATTCTCTTTTATTTTCTACCTCGGGTACTTACTTGACAAGATAAAAACTTTAAATTCCGGAAATATCATTTTTATAATCTAATGTCTCGAAATTGGCAAAAACTGTTATATCACTACTACAAATAATGGGATGTAATACAATTATGTATGTTTATTGTATTTTTAGTATATTTTTATATCTAATTTATTACGCTTATGCATTGTGCCATACAAATGCATTTTAAAACTTATCATATTATTTGAGGAGAGTTTAAATAGTAAAAGTGGATAAACAAAACATCAGCAATTTTATTTTTAATATTACTTTTGCTCTACGTGTTTTATTTTTCGAGATTTCAGTAGGTACCTATAAGACACCACAAATTTGATCATTTTACGGCGAGAAATACGGCGACCTTAAGTTCCTATTCTCAGCTCTTGTTTTTTTTAATATTGTTTGTTTTCTGTTAATTCAGATCATTTTCTTAAGCTATTTCTTACAGCAGATAGGTATAAGAAAAACGATAACGACTAAGAATATTCAGATACAAGTGATTAATTTGGTTTCTTGTAACAATATTTCATGTTTTATTGATAAACAAAAATATTTATTGCGACACAACATCCTGCATCTAGAAAACCACATCTAAATTGAAAGAATTAAATTTTAAACAATATTTTATCAGTTCATGACAGGGAATTCTTTGGCCTCTAAGATGACGAAACAGTAAAAAACAATTTATTAGCAAACACGCAACCTCGAAAGAAATTACTTCAAATTGTATGTAATGTTTAGTTTTGTTTATGGGACACTCTGTACTATATACCTAAATTAGCATTTCATTTTTCGTTCCCTAAAATTTCAGTTGATGGCTTGGAGAGAAATCATCAAGAGTAAATAATTTGTATTACAAAAAACGATAAAGGAAACGACAAACCTTGTGACCTGAGAAGGCAATTATTAATGATTAATTTTTTCTGGTTTGAGATCAAAGACGGGTAGCGAGACGAATCAGAGAAAAATATTAGAAAAAAATGTAATTAGTGTGTTAGCGCTGTCGAGAGGGGTAGACAGGGGGGAGGGAAAGGCCCGCTAAGTGTGGTATAGGGTTAGATTAAAGTCCTGAAATAATTAATCTCAAAGGTTTCCCCATAATTAAAAAGCGGGAAATGGTAATTCATTGTCGCGCATATAGACGTAAAGTCTTAAATGAACGTAATAATAAGTAACAGATAACAAAAGATTCTTTGACGGAACTGAACTTCAAAGTATATCGCAACACGTCGAATCTGAACCCTCTTCCGTTGATCCCTTAATACTATACAAATCCTTGCTTGCATATAACTGAAACCAAGGCTTACCGAGGTTTTTTGTTATGCCTGTGACATTGTTCTTTTCGCGGATTTAAAGGAAATCGGGAAGGGTACGATGAATTTATATTATACGCCTAAATGCCCTTTTATACGGTTTTTCTCTTCTCAAAATATTTTTGTTTCGTTGATTTTTGATATAAGCCAGCAAAGTTTCAGCCAAAGAATAGACCATGTCATAAGTAATATCATAGAAAATAGAAATAAGTCCATTCAGTCTACGTATATATTTTTTCAAACATTTTTTTACGTGAAACCAATAATTATGTATAGGCCTACTAAATTTCATGCAGTACTGATGAGTAATAATATTTTTAAATTTCTATTATAAATAGGCGACCGTAAACATACATCTGTAAATATGTTTGCTTTTGAAAATAGAAGGTTGAAGTAATATACAGTGCTTTCGAAAAGTAACGAGTAAATTCATTATTTTTGAAATTGAAAAGTTTTCCAAAAAATCCCCTGGGACGTCGATTTTGTTTTTAAAAAAGGAACTTGTTGACATACGACCTATATTTGTGACGTCATCGACAATTTTTTTCAATGACAACCTCCAGTTTTTGAGTTATGGTGTTACATAAATCATAATCAACGAACTGTATCACCCGAGAAGGGGGTCGATTGAGTGGCCAGCCAGATCGCCTGATTTGACACTCCTAGATTATTTCTTGTGGGGATACTTAAGAAGCAAAGTATACGTTAGTAGACCGGTTAATTTAAAAGCAAGAATTCGTCAAGAGATACAGTGTATACCTCCTGAAGTTACTGATAATGTCCAAAAATAATTTATTAATCATCTTGGCTACTGTCAGGCAGCCGACGGTACACAATTTGAACATTTAATTTAGTCGATTTTTTACATAATCATTATCATTTTCAGTATTGTGAAAATTAAATTTTAAAATCTTCAAACATTATTTTCTCGAAGTTTTTGTTATATAACACCATAATTTTTCATGATGTGTATGTAGAATGACACACTCTTTCAAATACGATGGTCAAAATTGGGGGTTGCCATTTAAAAAAATTGCCGATGATGTCATATCTCGAACAATGATGACGTCACAAATGTTGGTCGTATGTCAAAAAGTGCCTTTTTTTTAAATAAAATCGACGTGCCAGGGGATTTTTTTGAAAACTTCTCAATTTCAAAAATAATCAATTTATTAGTTACTTTTCGAAAGCACTGTACATCTAAAATGTATACTTAAAATGGCAGAAACTACACATTTCTAACTCTTTAGTTACATTCATCGAACAAGAAGCGCATGGAATTAACCAATCAACTTTCCGGCCGCTTAAAAGTGGTAGCAGTGCTACAATAGCGTTGTTTTGTCAGTTTTTCTTAATTTGCCATAACCTCAAAATTGCAATAAATGTAGTTCATGTCAACATCTCACATCTTGCGCATTTTTATGTCTAGTGTATATGTACAATGAGGTTTAAAATAGTGTCTACAAAAGAGAAAAAAGAAGATTGTTGTCTGGGTTGTTCCATGCTGCTTTTAGAAACTCATACATTTTTATAATTCTGTACTTCATTTTTATGTTAAGATTTATGAGTTTTTTCTTTTTTTACTTTTCCCTCTTGTATACAATAATTTGTGCTTCTTATTATCTGTGCAACGCTGCAATTAGAATGGGATTGGAATCTCTTGTTCTTTAAAAAAATAAATGTCGTTTTTTGCACATGTTAGAATCCAACCTTTCTGAACTACACGGATAAAAAACATTTGTCATATTATGCGCATTCTTTGAAGAATACCTTCGTTATTATTTATTACATCACAAGAAACTTTTGCGATTCTTCAGTTCTTCCTTGAACTCAGTACGTCAGTTTGCATGATGTAAAAAATAGGCAAATTTGCATTAGGCTATGAGCATTAGAGATAGATATGAGGAAACTTGATAAAAGTCCCCCTAAAACTACGCGTAGAATCCATATATGCATAAATATACATTTAAAAATAAACAAGTAAATGGAGACTTTCGGTACAACCGGAAGTGCTACAAGAATGGCATTATTTTATTTAAAGAGAGCACCCCTGAAAATCCCAAAGCCTATATTTTCAAAATTAGGCTCTCAACATAAGACAGTAAATTTGAAATTTACAATATTGCAGTTATTTAAAAAAATATGTTTTCATCAATACACTTTTATCACCCTGTACCTTTATTTTTGGACTTTTATAAAGCAGTTTTGCTGTTTATTTGAATTTTACTTAATAAAGTACCGTAAAAATGAATTGACGAATTTTCGATAACATTTTCTTTATGTTTTTAATTCTCTTACATCGAGTCGTCAGCTATTTCCGTTGAAATAGATAAAGAACCACACGCCAAACGTGAGAGAGATCACCTATTGCTTTGTTTATAGAGAATGCACCATATCTTTTTGCGCCATAATTACAAACCAATTGCTGATAAGGCTACTTAACCACAACAAAGAGGCGATACCACGAAATCTGTGGCTATTTTTATTGAATAAAAACACGAAAAAGTGTTACGTTATCGACAACGCTCTTTGTTTCTGGTCTATATGAAAATCTTATGATTTCTAAAAGTGTGATAAAGAACAGTTACTTCATACATACATTAGTGCGTCCCCGAAACCTAGAAAGATATTCTTAAAATGCAATTTTTATCTGTCAGGCGACCATTAAAATACTTCAGAAAGAAAAAGATAATAAAAATGACGGTGGGTGAACGTGATTTTTAAAAATATGTTTGTAAACACATTAATAATTATTAATCATTATGCTTATGATTGTTTATAACGTTTTTATAAATTTAGGAATGGGAGTTCGTTTAAAAGATAAATACATTTTTGATGTACAGTGTTCCATTTTTGTTGCTCATTATGCTTATGATTGTTTATAACGTTTTTATAAATTTAGGAATGGGAGTTCGTTTAAAAGATAAATACATTTTTGATGTACAGTGTCCCATTTTTGTTGTAATTGCAGGATATCTCGAAAACTACAAGAGCTTAAAATGCCGCAATCAGAATTTTCATAGACCTCTTCGTATTTGAGGTACAGGGTGAATTTTAAAAAACTACTCTTCAATGATTCTTCGTATATCAGAGAATAGCTGAGATATCGGAATAATGAAAATTGTTTCTGATAGCCCTTTCACGTAGAGTTCAGTAGTGTATATACAATTTTTTAAACTGGATACGGGGTGTTTTTAAGTAAGTAGAAGTCCAGGGGCATATTCTGTGGCCTATATTAAGGTTTTTTTTTGTTATATTAATGTGGGATCTTAGGACAGCCATTGTCCAGCTACAGCATGTAAAAAGTTTGAAAAAAAAAGGTTTTTTAATTTCTCAACCTTGAGATAATTTAACCAAATTCGGTGTATATATTTAGTATGGCAATAGGTATAAAATAAAAAATTACCAGCTTTAGAAACTTACCAGTGGCGAAGGTGTGAGTATCATCGACCATTATTTGCCAAAAAAATATCATCCTGTATAATATTACATATAAAATAGGTCATCATTAAAGATAGTATGTCGTTCGCACATCTCAGGTCCGTACTCAGGTTCGTCGGTTGAAAATCGTAATATTTAAATATTCCTAATTAAAAACAAATATCATCTTCAAAATAATGGCCAGTGTTGACGAACCTCATCCTGTTTATTTACCGCATGTGTCAAGGTCGCAGTGAAACGTTGTGCATGTCGGATTTTTGTAGAGACGATAGCGCGTTATTAGCAAATGTTTGTTTCTTGTCGAGTTTCTTGTTGGTTTGTCTGTTTCGGTGCTTGAATATTTTCCGTCGGCCTCCCACTCGTTCTAATGTGGAGAAAAGGATTAAAGAGAAGATATAGAATTTGACGAGACAGAGACAAAGTGCAAAATTTATAACAGTTATATCGTGGAATTATAAAACACGTATTGTGGGACATATGCGCTCGGAACAACACAAAGTTTGTGTGAGTAATAGTATGACAAACCGTGAACGTCCGAAAAATCTTCAAAGTGAGAAAAAGCGAAATAAAATTTTGAAATTGTGGAAAAGAAATATGTACCCTCTATAGTTTTTATTCAAATTTCATACACAAGAGGTTTTGAAGGCGGCCTCCTTTAACTTGAGTCAAATATCTAACTATAAAAATTATTATACCAATAAATTAAAATTATTTGAAATTAAATGTCGACAGTGTCAAAATGAAATTAAATGTCGACAACGTCAAACTGATTAACTGTCAATATCATAACGACCTACTAAAATAAATAAAAAAAATTACCTTTTATGTATAGTTTTTTCACATATTTTCAGGTATTAACAATATTGTGTGAAACTAACTACTCAGTGGACAAAAGCCCCAACCTGCGTTGAATTACACCCACAATATCTACCCATATATTCCTTATTATTAGCTTTTGTAACATTTTTTACTTTACTTTTACTTTAATGTCATTTTGACACTGTCGACATTTAATTTCAAATAATTTTAATTTATTGGTAGGTATAATAATTTTTATAGTATTTGACTTAAGTTAAAGGAGGCCACCTGATGAAGCAATCCTAAAAATGCAGAAATAGGTCAGGTTTTGAAGGGTCCTGCTTAACACATCAGATTTTAAATATAAAAATCGCTAAGCGTTTATATTGAATTTGCTTTGCAAGCCTTGGATTGCCATCTTAAAAGCCGTGATATGATGAGAAGGCATAGAAATCATAAAATATATAGAACGCCAGAAGCCTTTACATTAGGCACTCAAAAATAGTCAGACTATAAGCTTAGAAATCAACCACCTAGGGAAAATTTAAAGTAAGTAGTTGGTTACACTGCATTTTAAGCCTAGCATACAACTGAATTCAAAACGAAAGGACCACACAAATTTGACGTAAAATTTTCATATTTTGAAATTCCCGCCTATTAGTGCGTTTTCTCCATAGGTTGACTATTTTCGATACCTCTTTTGGCGTTCTATATATTTTATGATTTTTATGTGAGAAGGTCGCTTTTCGACATTATTTAAAACAAAAATATATTTGTTGGATTATCTTGACGAACAAAATTTTTATTTGAACATAAATAAAAGTAGAGACCCATATATGTTAACGAGTATGCAGTGTAAAGCATCGAATATTTATATTTTTGTATGCAAAGGCAACAAACTATATAATTTAAAATATCAAATGTTAAACGTCATAAAACAGCAGTAACTCGCTCAATCAGAAATCGTTTCTGATTGCAGACTGCAATCCAACACCACGATCATTATTACTGTCATGTCATTAAAAGCAACAACAGATTTAATGATTTGTTGTCCGTTTCCAGACATTACAGTTGCTAATAAAATTTTCAGATTTATAATATGCTACGGATTGACGCACCTGTGTACAAGTTTTGCTGAAAAGAAACGGACAACACGTACATTAAAAGAGACAAGACAGATCTGGACTAGCCTACAGACTTAATAATACGCTTGTAGGTATACTACTACTTCCACCCTTTCAGATTAACCACTCTTATATTGAATGGCATATTACATCTTTATTAGTTGATTTAAAGTTGCAGAATTGAATGATGAATGATGAAACAGATGGTGTAAGTCCCAATATATTTTTTTCTGTTATACATCTTAAACTTCTGGCTTCAGCCCCTTAGATAGGGTTAAAAAATTTAAATGGGATGATGAGTCATACAGCAGTATTTATTTTTTAATATTTATCGATTTTTATAAACAATACATGGAAGTAAATATGAAAAATACATTTTAATATTACTGGTCTTCTTTGACTATGATATCAAGTAAATTGGAACACCAAGAGGTGTCCATTTAGGTTGTCACCCATAAAATTATACAAAACATTTTTTCCATTGATCGAATTTAAAAAGAACGCTAATATGCCGCACAGAATTTAATTTATAACACTTTTCTACTATTGATAAATTTTAAAACATATTTGAAACAATATTTTAATAGGGTTTATTAGAAGAAATCAAAAAGTCAGTAGTAGGCTTTGTCTTTAAAATTTGATAGTAATAAAACTATAAAATAAAATAAAAATAAAAAAATAAAGTTCAAACTAAAGAATTTTTTCTGAAACTTAAATTTATTGTATTATCTGAAGCTATTTATTGGTGGCATAATTTTAGTTTTCCTTTAGTTTTATTGGGTTTTTGCCACATTTCTGAAAAAATAAAAATTAATTAAATAAGCCCGTTGCGCCAAACGGATCAGTCAAGGGTTATTTTTGAAACTAAGTTTACCTAACCAAAGAATCTCACACTGAAAAAAGCAGATAAGTAAAAAATAACAAAAATCACATCACGTTTCGAAAAACTCTCTGTTTTCGTTCTCAAAATATTAGTAAAAGTATTTAACGTATGGCAAAATCTGTTTATCAGCTTCCATAGAGATGTTAAATGATATAGTGGTTTTTTAGGCTTTCACGGCCAGTGCTGTAATTAGATACATGGTGATTTTCCGAGTTGTTGTGCCGTGATCTCGGTAACTGGTAGCTGCCAGAAACAGAGTTAAAACGCACATCTCTAGCTTTAGCCGGGACTCTTTTACCTGCCCTGGTTGTTCTCGGACTAAGCTCTGTGGGGATAGACCCGCTATCGGTGTCTCTGGGCCCGTCCATATATGTAACATGCACTCTGTGTCAGTTTTTATGCATAACACCCTGTATAGATATATTACAAGAAATACGATTACTAAAATTACTTGACTTCATGATTTTCATTTTAAAATTTAAAACACATAATAAAAATGACAAAACAAAATAGCACTAGATATTCCAGAAAAATATCAAATTTAAGAAACTCGAAACTGAAAACAAAAACTTTTAACTCTCTCGATTGAAATACATACCTTAAGAAAATCAAAATTTTTGGAGACGTCTGCCGAAAAAGTTGAGGTTTTTTCATATATTTAATGAAATATATGAGTGTTTTACGTTTCTCACCTGTTAAATTTAAATTAGGTATGTGTTCTTGTATAAATTACCGAATTTTTTTTATTGAACGGAGTCCTTTTCTTTATAAAAAAATTAATGTCAAATATTAGGTAATTTATTTAAGAAAGGTCAAAGGTTAGATACATTATATTAAAAATGCAACATTCAAATAAAGAAAAAGCAATTTTAGTTTATTAATAAATATTTTAAGTACGGCTCTGCATCCCTCGTCTCATTTTCATTAAAATTATTCACAGATTGAAGCAAAAAATCGCCTGACCTACATTACTCCCCTGCGTATTGTTGAAGACGCATAAAAGAATATACGCATTTTGCATTGAAAAGTGAAGGGAGATTTTTCCTTTTTAAAAATGTACTTGGAAGGTGTAGGTTTGGTATATATAGTATAAGTGCATGCATCTGCGACGCAAAATGAGATTTAAATGCAGTACACGTCCACAGACCCTTCTTTGATATATTCCGAGGCCTTCTGTCTGTAATTCAAACTGATTTCAAATATTTCCATCTCGTTTAATTACTTTGATTTGATTTCTCGCAAATATCATTGTAAACACCTAGAAATAGTATTGCTTAAATTAGTTTATATTAATCACTTGATATGGATCATTCGCCTTTTTGGCCTCAGCAGGCTTGTACTAATAAAGTAGGTCATGATCTGTCTAGAATATACAGTATACAGTGTACCCAAGATGGAAAATTCATATTTTTTGTGTATTACTATTAAAAATAATCACTTTTCTTTCTTCTTCTTCGCCTTCCTGAATCCTTCAAGCTTTTCATAGCTCGACAAATTTTCTTATGTGCAAATAAGTCACTTAGCTCCCTTTGACTGCAAATTTTTATCTTTGCATCCTGCCATTTTGAACTAGAAGAAAATGTTTCATCATTTTGCATATAGCGCAAATTTATTTTAAATAATGACCTGTTCAGATTTCCTATGTCGCAAAACGAAAGTGATCTGTCGTGGGTTAAAATTATATGGCAAATCTAGTACGCCTACATCACTTTCATCCTCAGTGAAACTCGACGATATTTTTGTTGAAGTATCTTGAGACCACTAGTTATTAAACTGTTAAGAAGTGTAGATAACGTTCATGCAACAATGTTTGCTTTAAAAATAGTGTTCTCATTTATGTTCTGTGGTGTTTTAAGCATCAGAATTGGTTCAGAAAATGAAACAGCTGAATTCCTATGGTAAGTATTTTCATTGTTTATTGTCATTTACAAAATTGAAGTATTACTTTGTAGGAAACTCTCCAATTTTGCCTTGCAGAGTAGGCGAACTCATAGTCGCTATCCTTATCCTTATTCCTATAAATATCCCGGAAAGTATCCTTCGTACTATCAAAATTATCCTACAAATACATATGGTCAATATCCAGGTTCAAACTACCTTGCTTCTTACGATCAAAATCCTTACCCACAGAAATTATATACCCAGGGACACTTTCCTTACAGACCTGCACATTCTTCTGGGTATCAGTCACCACCAAATCCTTATCCTAATATATTACAGCATTTTCAAAAGCCTAAAGAATCGATAATGGAGGTTCTTTATTCTATAGCTAGAAACGACGATCTTCAGTGTGTGCCTAAATTGATTTGTGAAGCTACTTCAGGTAAGAAAGCTGCCATTGTTTGTTATAGTAGTGAGAAATATTTCTTTGTAGGTACAATATCAGGACGACAGCAGGGCTTGAACTTACCCATAAACGTCAACATGGAATCTTTGTTAGGGTAAGTTTCTCTTAAGTGTCACACCAATTACTCTCTAAATTCTATTCATTTTAGTTTCTTTTCTGCTTTGAATGGTGTACAGTCTTCACCTTTGTTATATTTTGGAAAAGCTGCCTTACTGGGTTTTACATCCAAAGGTAACACAGGAACCTGTAATTATGCTTATCCAGAATGCCCTTCTGATCCTGACAGAGTGGTGAAGTACTTAAATAATCACAACGGAGGTTTTTTCCGCTTTTTCAACGCTCAAACTTTACCTCAAAACTACCATCAAATTCCATATAGAAAAAAGGCATTCGCAGAGCAAAGGATACAGAACAACGCTGTGAACAATTATGTGTCAAATAATATCAGACATCAAAACGGAATAACATTTCCTAATGAAGATGTTTCAGATTTCCAAGATCATCATAGCTTTAGATCGGAGAAGGCTGTTAAATTTCCCAGCAAAAATTTTATTTATAACAATTATCTTAATCAAGACTCAAATGACTATTCAGTCCCCTCTCACAATAGTTTGAGGTTTCCAAGTGACGAGAACGATGAATATTTCACAAGAAAACCAAAGGAATTACTGTACCATAACTCTGATTACAATTTGGACTTCCAAAAGCCTTTGCCAAATCACAAAGTCAGTCCTATCATTTTCCCAGTTCGGACTGGTACAGGGGACCTAAGACTGGACCCTGAGGAACTCCAAGATTACGAAAGGCCCATTTCTTATCAGGATGAAGACGTGAGAATAATTTTTAATGGAGTTAATCACGACAGACTTAATTTTGAAGCACAACGTGATAAAAATGGCAGAGGTTTCAGTTTTCCGTCATGAAGAAAATATAAATAAAGAAAATCTTGATAGATGGTTTGGCTTTTGTCGAGCAGCGAACCAAAATAGAAAAAATAATCATGTGATGTGTAGATTTGTAACGTTGTAAATATTTTTAGTACTGCACGTTAATAATTTATTGAAACAATAATTAGGTATAAGATGTATGTAGGTGGTTCATCTCAGAAATGATAAGGGATACAGGGATTGGTTCTCTCATAGGTTTAAAATAGTTCTAGTAGCACTGTGTAAATGTACTTTTAGATGGTCAGTTCAGATAAGCAATTAGTTTCAGTTTAGTTATCAATTATCTTTATGTGTAAACATATAAAATCTGACATTTTCATGTCTTTACACATAAAGGGTAAATGGCATTAGAACTGAAACTGAACTGACTGTCCAAAAGGACTTTAAAGCTTCTAATACTTTAAAGATCTTTTTATATAGTAAGTTCAGGTTTTTGTTGAGTTTGTCAGTTTTCTGTATGTGTAAACACAAGAATTTGAGTTTCTCTTTCATTTTTGTGGATTTAGACAAAAATAAGTGACAACTGAAACTCAGCCTTCTGTTCAGTTTCAGTTCGGCCGTCAGTTATGTTTATATACAAAAAGGAAATCAAAACTCAACCTAAAACTAAACGAAAAACTGAACTGATCATCCAAAAGGACCTTTATGAAGATCAATTCAGTTGTCAGTTATATTTATATGTATACCCACAAAAATTTAACTGACAACTGAACCTAAATTTAAACTTATAAAGATCCATGTGATTAGTTCAGTTTCAGCTTGGCCATCACATAAAAATATTATGTGTAAACACATTTTTTCATTTTTGTGTGTTTACACATAGAGACAACTAACAACTGAACTCAATCTGAAACTAAATGGAAAACTGAACTTTTATAAAAGTCAGTTCATTGTCCAGTTATTTATATTTGTAAACACACATTAAATGTCAGTTTTTCATTAATTTTTGTAGGTTTACACATAAAAATAACTGACAACTGAAAGGAAATTGAAACTAAACTGACCTTTACAAAGGTCCCTTTTTAGATGATCAATTAAGTTTCAGTTTGACTGTTAGATATCTTTATTTGTAAACACACAAAAAGGAAAATTAAATTTTTAATTGTTTGCACATACAGAAAATTTCAGTTTCACACATAAAGATAGCTAACAACCGAACTGAAATACTAAAAACTGAACAGAACACTAATTTTTACTTTGTACTACACTGTTAAAACATAAACAATACAAAAATATAAAAGTAAAAAAATATTTATTTCTTTTATGTACAAACAAAATCATAACTTACATAAAACATTATATTAGCCTTGCTACAAGATGGAGATTGTCTTACCTAACTTTCCACATTTTATAAAGAGGCCAGTCCTTAATGACAAGAAAACCAACTATTATTGACATTTACACCTTACCTACGACTAATACTAAATAATAAATTTGAGCAATACCAACAAATTACTAGGTAAAATAACAATAAACGTCTCTGATACGCATTTTAAGACACGTTTGCAGAATATTCAGCGATTGTAATATCAATAAAATATGTCTCATGTTCACAGTTCTACAGCTCTTTAAAATAAATAACTAATTTGATGGGATATTTAATCCGCACATGCTCTCCTCTTGGCAAGTTGTCTGCAAAAACGTGGTGATGAAATGAAGTCGCCCAAAAAGACACTCAGTAAGTAAAACTCCTTCTGCTTTTCGTTAGAAGACTTGTAATTGCTGAAACAAAACAAAACCGTTAAAAAATCGTGAAAGTATGCATATATTACAATTAAAGTAGGGCTATTAAATAACATTCATGATGAAAGCGGTTAGCATGCATTGGCGTATCATTTAACGGCGACATAGTTGCAGATTACATCGATATTGATTGACTGAAATTACTTGTTACATACGCGATTAGCGTCATTAAGTAATTAAAACTTATTTTGATTTAAGTGATCTGGGGCGAATTTTTACTAATTGCAGTACTGGTAAGTGTTCTAGATTGCAATTTTCTCAAAAATTATGACATTATGAATTAAATATGTCTAATTTTTTCTTAGATACATGAAAACATAATAAATATACACGGCGTCCGTTATATTTGTATATGTCGTTATAGTTTTGTCTATTCAAATATTTAGTAGTACCAAGAATTGACGTTTACCACAAAATGATACTACGCGCTACAAAATACAAAATTGTGATAAGATAATTTCTGTATTTTAATGACTAATAAATTTTTTTAACTTGGCTATAAGAGACCAATTTGTCCAAAAATCAGTGGCGTACAGTTTTTCCTAAAAATGAGTATCTATTTAACAGCACGAACATCACTGATGCTTGTATACAGGGTGTCCCAAAATTAGCCTTCCAAAAATTAACTTTGGATTCTACGATAAAAAATAAGAAAAAAGGTTATGTAAACATAGATCCGTAAACGCCCTCTAACGGAGCTATTGCTCTTTAAAGGAGGACCCCAAAATTTGATTTTCTCCAAATATTTTCAAAACGGATCGAGATAAACTAATCAAATTTAAAATTGAGAATCGCAAATAGATTGCAAATATGATGTTCTAATAACAATGCCATAATTAATCATAGGCGTGCCAGACTGGGGGGATTATTTGATAAATATTGTAAATTTTTTCATATCGAGGTTTTTGCCGTCAGATCAAAAAATTAAAAATGTTAATTTTACAAAAATGTACTCTTGTTTTACTTCGATAAATTATTCCGTTTACGAGTAATATTAATTTTAAAATGTTGTGACATATCGCAAAAATATTAGATATGATATGCAAGCGATCAAATTATCTCTAGTAGGCTTTGAAAAGTTATTTGTCAGCTTATTTGACACATTACATATGTTTTTAAAATTTTTTGAAGTATTAATAGGCTATATTAAAATTTAAAAATTTACAAATAATTACATTACTGATATGCATTTTAAAAGTATTTTAGTATGTTAAAACGCTTGAATAACACCTTTAATATGTGTTAAATAAGTCGACAGAATTTTCTCAGAGCCTACTAGGGATATTTTGCCTATTTATAGTTTCCATCTTAAACTTTTGCGGTATGTCACAAAATTTTTAAATCAAGATTACTCGAAAACAGAGCAATTTATCGGATTGAAATAGAGTACCTTTTTCATGTAAATTTTTAATTTTTTGATCTGACGACGAAAATCTTGAGATACAAGGAATCAAGCAATATATACCCACTGACCCCCAGTTTGGCACGCCTATGACCAATTATGAGGAATTAGATTCGCAATCTAATTCTGATACTAAATTTCAAATTTGATTGCTTTATCTCGATCCGTTTCGAAAATATTTGGAGAAACAACAAATTTTGTCCACCTTAGGCCAAACAGTGTAGCTTTTATCAGGCTCCGCCCATCAGCACCTTCAACGGCAAATTTAACTTTGTGCCCCTGTAAATATGGCTCTGCTGTCTAGTAAAATAGACTTTTGTTAGTTGATTAAAACTTGCTCCATCTTATTACGAATTTCCATTGAGGAGAAATATGAAAGCGCGTGAACGTCTAAAAACGGCTTTGTAAAATTGCGAACATTACAGCCAGTTCCATAAAAAAGAAAATAAATGGCTCTTTATACAAAGTGTACTTTACGTTAAAACTGGCTTTAAAGTGCGTTCCGTTCCATAAAGTAGTTAAAAGTAAACTTTGGTTAAAGTACACTTTATCAATATATTATATTGTTGGTAATGCCGAAAGCCAATTGTAGAAATTAAATGTACCAAAATATGGGGATATTTTAAGCGGGAAAGTCATGAATTTACTGTCAACTTTCAGAATAAAATAAACGTAACCTTATTTATTTGCGTCCTTGCCTGACGGTAGAAACAGATTTTATTTATTTCGATATGGATATGGAACCTAACCTGGAAAAAAAGGAAAAGCTGTGTGTTTAGTGTGGAAGATCAGATTAAATTGTTAGAGTTGATAGAAAAGAAAAAGGCTAATCGTTTGATCTTGTGAAGATCTAGGTCTACATCAGAAACTGTTTGAGTTTGCACATTAATAGCAAAAAACCTTTTTGACAGCGAAAGCATCTTGTCCACCGTTAATTTTAATAATCGAAATCGTTAAAAAAACTCCAAATGGTCACATTTTGTTAAACAATGCTGCCTTACTCTGTAAATTTTAGGTCTTCTTAAATAAATTATCACTTCATCTTCTGAGGATGAGCTTGAACTCGTATCATATAGTATGTAATTATTCATTATTTATCAAGAAAACGTTAATAATTACAGCAAAACACGTAGGTGAAGATTATCCACAAATTTATATAGGTTATGTTGTGCTCTTGAAGTCTTCTTTAACCTCATAAAGATCCGAAATCCCGCCTTTATTATAAAGTACACTTTATCGCCACTTTAACTTTAAAATGCCTTTATGGAACTGATTTTATTGGTAAAGCTCCCTTTTAATATTAAAGGAAGCTTTACTTATTGATTATGGAACTGGCTGTTAAAGAGCAATAGCTCCATTAAGGGGCGTTTACGGATCTATGATTATATAACTTATTTTTGATCGTAGAATCCACAGTTAATTTCTGGCAGGCTAATTTTGGGACACCCTGTATTGCAAGAGAAATGTGTGCACGTAAAAATAGCTCTTCCATGTACACTGTTGTGTACCAAATCTCATCTCAATATCTCGATCAGTTCTCGAGAAATGAAGATTTTAAAACATAGAATCCTAGATGTTCTTAACATTACTCTGTAATACCCTGTATAGGTACTTTAATAAATATAATTTGAAATTTTACACCTCAAGTCTCTAATATGTGCTGGTAGTACAATATATTGCCAGTTAAATTTAAGAATATTAGTTTATTAAATACGCTTAAGGTATCTCTAATAGATTTCTTATGTAATCATAGCCTTTATGCTCTACTAGATGAATATTACATGCTCTAATATTATCTTATTACTGTTCTTTCTTGAGTTGTACTTTGTTTATATTGCGTTTTATACCTTTCGAAGTATACTGTTCGACGTTCAAAAATAAAATTCTTATACCCTGAATACGATCTCGCAGCAATGCCAATAGACATAACACAGAAAGAAATCCGAGACGAATCAAATAAAAGGATAATGGCTTCGTTATTTACCTGAAAACTTCGTCCCAATCGATGACCAATTCCTTGTCTCCGTCCGTTTTCTTGGCTTTCTGTGCGTGATACAAACATACCTTGGGGTAAATACAAACGTTTTCACCTAATTCCGAGACCAATCTCTTCTCAGCTTCGATCATGTTGATCATTTCTTCCGAGGAAATGGATCTACGTGTCCTGTTGCTGGCGTAAGTTTCTAAATAAATACAAAACATGGTAAATATACAGGATGATTCATCAATACAATTCTAGAAGCCAATGGACAGATGTCTTCATCAAAGCTCAAATAGAACAAAACAGAAATTTGAGAATTTGTCGACCATTAGAAATAAAACATTTGTGTCTATCTGTTGTCTCTTATAAACAAATGAATGTATCTATTAATATATTACATCCTACTTTTTGTATTGTACTGTTTGTATGCACCGTGGTGTGCAGTGAGTGCAAGTATAGACTACGCGAAGCAAATTTGAAACTGAATCGTGGAAGAGATGGAGATCCAGGACGTCCACGGCGTATTGCAGCAGTATGGCTAATACCAAGGAATTGGATAAGGAGGACCGGTACCATGGCCGCCACCATCTCCGATTTTAAATCATTTTCGAACGGCTGTTTTTGATTTTTTTTAACAAAATTGTATTTGGAAGTCCTCTGTGTATTCAAATTTTTTTTTAGATAAGTTCTGAATCACCTCGGTCAAAATTGGTAGACTTTCGGTTCTCAACTAATAAGAATTGTTATAATTTTCTCATTTTGTGAACAGGTTGCTTAAATTTTGATAATTATATACCAGGAATACTATTCTGAAAGTTATTATCAATCATACTTTCACTGTCGTTCAAACTTGTGTTTGAAAAGATGGTTTAATATTTATATAATGATATTTGTGTGCCATATGTTTTCCCAAAAAAATCAGATTTCATATTATTTGCCTTTATTGTGGTTTTAAATTGTCAAAATTAAGGAGAAAGCACATTAGTTGAAGAAAAGGAAGCAACAATAATAGAAGTATGTTAATAATAAATTATACAGGGTGGTTTCTGACCAAAGCACCATGATGAAGCAAGAGTTGGAGGTTCTTATTTTGTGAGGTATATCATGTATGCGTATTTAGGAAGCAATTGTTGTTTTTCTAAGCATATACCATATTTGAAACAGAACCAGTTTTGTACTATTATTATACATTCAATTATGTCTTCTAATTTGTAGTATTTTTACATATAATTTATCACTTTTCTGTACAAGTTCTGTAGAAATACTGGACAGTTTTTGTACGGCAAAGTGACACAAATCATGTTTAAAAATACAAATTAGAATACACGATTAAATGTATAAAAGTAGTACAAAATTGATTCTAGTACACTTTCGAGTAAAGTTTGTGTATAAAAATACAAGATTACGCCACTCATTGCTTGGCCACAAGCCGAAAGTCTCTGAACCTGATTGCCTTCGGCGATTACGATATTTGCAAAACCGGAATTTCTGATACACCCCGACCAGGATTGTATTAGGGGTGCCACCAGGCACATATCAGTTACAAACTGTACGTGTCTATATCTAGTGGTCACTGGCTACTCAATAAAATAATATTTGCTGATGCCAAAAGTAATAGATGTGAAAATTATGGAGCTGTGCATTTAAAACATACTGTATATAATATAAAAAGTAAGTTTTCAATAAAAGCGAATAAGTGGTATAAACAATTCACTGTAAAATTTGAATATGCTCCTATTAAATATATTATACAGGGTGGTATAAATTACTAGGTCAAGCCTTTAACCACATATTCAATATTCTTTGGATTAAAATAAAATGGCTTTTCTTATGCCATTTTTCTTTTCACAGCTCTATTTTCAAAATACAGGGTATCAAAATAAAAATTGTATTCTAAATGTTCAATATCTAACCTTCTTCTAAAAATATTTGAAAAACTGCGACATTTTTTTTATTTCAAAATCCTATATCGAAAGCTAGTGTCCAGACAAATCTCTCAATGCCTGACATAGATTTAGAAAGTACCTTGTACATAGGACAAAAATGCATCATTTAGTATTTCTTCTCATAGCCATAATGCACTTTAATCATGAAATCTACACCATTTTTAAAAATTAATTATTTTTTCGATTGATTTATATTAGTAGTGTCAGCCTTGTGTCCTATAATACAGCCAGGGTCGAACTCAACCCACATTGGAAAGGTTTCATGCAAGGTTACCCTAAACAACTAACCTATTTATTTGCACGATTTTTGCTATACAATATCTAACTCTATCTATGAATTATATAAACACTTACTTGGGTTAAGGGAGTAAGCCAGCTTTTTAACAAAATTGGACAGTCGGACAGCAATAATTATCACTGGGAAACCTATCAATTCCACTGGTAATTCGATGATTGGCTGCTGTGCTAGAGCAGTGCTGGGTTGATCCAAGAAAATAGCCGCTTGGAGGCACAGGAAAATTGAAAACACTAGCCCACGCACTCGCATTTTGATCAAACTAAAAACTAACAACCAAGGTGAAACGCCAAGTGGTCTAAGAGACCGCCGAAGTGAACTATTAAGAGTGAAAGTGGCCACCACTCCTATCGCCGATATTTGTTGAAGGCAAGAGTAAAGACTAATTGCATTAAGGTGCCTACAGTCCAGCGTAAGACACACGCTTAACTGTTAGTCCCTTTAAAACAAACGAATACGTAGTAATGCAACTCAAATTGTTGCCAAAGTAATTTAATAACAGTTAACAATCAATTTATGGTGTCTAGATGTTGTGTTTGTAATGTTTAATCACTTGAAACGCCATTTGATAGTATTAATAATGTTACTTTATTATCTGCAAATAGCAATTAGAAGAGTACTATTTTAATAAAAAGAGTGTAAGTGATGGTAGGAGACTAAACGGCTTCAATTTCGAAAGTTCAGTGACAAATTAGCTTCTGAAAATGCACTTTCGTCTCAGCGTTGTTATTTTCTACATTGGGTGAACTAAAATAATCAGCATGAATTAGTAGTGTTGGTATCTTGTTTTGGTCTTGCAAATCAAGACAAAACCAAGACAATAGGTCTGTTCAAGCATGGTTTCAAACTCTCTGAAATATTCAACTAGTAAAGTTATGAATTTGTTTTCAGTAAACATCGTGCAAGAAGTAGTTGGACGCATGTTTTGACAGTTTCGAACCAGTCTAGATTTCTTGCATGAACAGACCTAACACGGGACAAAAGAAGTCTTGCGAGACAAGAAGAGAAATATTGCTATGGCAAAAAGTTTCGAAATATAAGAAGGGGTAGTTAATATTTAAGAGAATATTAGCTAAAAAAATGTATATTGTAGGTATATACTTTTTTTAAAGACTTTACTGCCACTTGACTGATAGAGCTCCGATTTTGGTTTGCATTTTTCGTCCATTGCTTATTAGAACTGGCCGTTTGTATACGTTATAAATACTACCAATCAACCACTGTCGACGACCGACCATATCGATAAATTATTACGTGTGAGTGTCGAGCGGAACCATTGCCAACCGAGAGTAACTACCACTGTTACCAAATTCGTTGTTTCTCATTTGTAGGCAAAAGATAAAAAATTTGAGGGACTCTCGCAAAACAATAAGTACAAGAATCTTGCAAGATCAGCAAGAACAAGGCTTTAAGAGACTTTTGTCTTGTTTCTCAAAAACAAGACTTTTCAAATTTTGCAAGATTTGTCTCAGCCAACACTATACATCAATTTAAAAGCTACATATTTTTATTCAAACTATATATTCTTTTTATACAGTGTGTTCCACCATGAACGACCACGTGTAATAAAGTTCCATGTTTTGCATTTGCATGCAGTAGTTTCGCAACATTGCGAGGCAAGAAATTTGCGAGACTCGCAAGACTACACAAGACATGATCTTGCAAGATCGCACAAGAACAAGACTTTAAACAAACTTTTGTATTGTTTTGCCAGATAAGACAAGACTTTTTCAAATTTATCGTCTCCTATATATTTTGTAATAATAATATTAACTCAGTATCGCAAGCTCTTTAGCGAGTACGAACAGGAATGAAAGTAGTGAGAACGTAGGACTCTCGCAAGACAATACGAGACATGTTCTTGCAAGAACAAGACTTTAAAGAAATTCTTGTCTTGTTTTGCAAGTAAAAACAAGACTTTTCCAAATTTTGCAAGAATTTTTGTCTCAACCAACAATATACATCAATTTAAAAGAAAACTACATATTTGTTTGCCAACTATATATTTTTTTCATACAGTGTGTTCCACTATAAACGGCCACGTGTGACCACTGTTACCAAATTCTAAAAAAACTCCCAAATTTCTCATTTGTATGCAATAGTCTCGCAAAATTACGAGGCAAGAAATTTGCGAGATTCTCAAGACTACACGAGACATGATCTTGCAAGATCTAGGAAATACAAAACTTTAAAGTAAGACTTTTTCAATTTCAAGGTCGATAATATACATCAACATAAAATAAAACTATACAGGGTGACAATGAAAAGTGGGAACACGCTGTAACTTCTTTATGACTGCTGGTTGAAATTGGGTATACTAGATGGTGCTATGAATTCTTTAAGGTCATTTCGGATTTCATGACATTTCCGGTTTGCCCGTAAATTTAAATTTTTATACCATGTATTTCTTGACATTTTTGGAATCTGATGATCATTTTACGTATGTTAGGACCAATTTTCTGACACATTTTCTGGATGTAATTTTTTTTTTTTAATTTTTAAAAGTAAAACTAGAAGGCCGCGACTGGCAGAAATTGGTTTCTTTTTCGTTTGCAATTTCGTCTAATTTTTAAAGTCCATCAAAAATCCGTCAAAAATTCCATTCGAGTCTACAAGCAGACATGAAAGTGGTGAGAACGTAGGCCTGTTAAACGCATTATAAACTTATAAAATTGAAAGTAATAAGTGTTGCAGTAATAGGTATTGTTATAGGGTCAGGCGGGAATGCAAATGAAGAAAATTATGAAACTGTTGCTAAATACAGATAACAGCAATTATTGCACGGGCTGAAATGTTACCGGAAGGAAAATTCTTGCTCTTCTGACACATATTTTAGCTTCTGTAATTATGCACCTTATTAATTTCATAAATAAAAATGTCCTTGAAACTATTTAAACATTTTATGACAACAGTTATTAGAAATCATTGATTGAACAAAGGTTAATGTATTCAATATAATAATTTATATAAGTTTTCAATAGTCAGATGTAGATTTTTGTCAAATAATAAAACAAAGTTGATGAAAATTTGATTTTAATTGTGCTTGTTTAATTTAGTGCAATTTAATTATAACTGTTGTGTAATAATATGGATTATAATAGGAAAATATAAATTAACACAGTTAACCACTGACTAAAGTTTTACTCTAAGATACTACTATAATTATTTTATAATTAAGTGTATGTGTAGCAGTCTACTGATTTTGTATTTAAATAGATTACAATCCTACACAAAAATGCGTACCGCTTAAGAGAATTACGGAAATAAAACAACTTTCCTCTAGCTCTCTAATAAAACATTTTTGATTAAAAATGCGATACACGAGGGTGGAACAAAAAATATATCGGAATTTGTTTTCATTAGATTTGTCATAGTAAAAGAAATGTGTTTGTAACCAAATGGGTACAAATTACATCTTTATCGTCGGAAATGACTGATTGAGCGCTTCCATATGATATTCTGACATCTGCAGCCATTTCTCATACCAGTCACGTTCAATCAAGCCATGGATCGCACGAATATTCGTCTCATTGGTGCTTGTCCGGGGGTCAACATGCCTGTTGTTTTTCATTGATTTTCATCAACTTAAAAGTTTGTTATACCTGTCATAGATTTGAGATTTTGAACGTGTTTCGTCGGCAAACTGCGTGGTTACTCGTCGCATAATTTTGGCGGGTTTTATGTCTTCTTGTGACAAATAACGATGCATTGCTCAACTGACGTGTGTACTTCTTTCTCAGACATACTTTCCCACTTCATACATCCCCACCTAATATACTTAATCACCATTAACAACTTATCTAAAAAACATTGGAAATAGATGCGTCATGAAAAATGTACGTTTTTGTGATGCGAGTATTTACATTAAATTTTCAAGTGTCAAAAATGGCTTACGTGTATAGCATGCACTGAATAAAAACTGGTTGTAGAAAAATGTCTTTTCTTCTGAAAATACAGCAAAATGTTACAATAGTCAGATGTATACAGTAATCCACAAAAAAGTTCTGCCATTTAAAAAAGCATGATATGCCATAGGTGGCGCCCTCTACTACGTCAAAATTAGAAACAAATTTGAATTTCCCGGCACCGAAAATCCTCGATCTCCAAAATGTATGGAAATATTTGGATTTGTTAAAAAGTTATTTACAAATATCAAAACTTTTGCTCTATATTGCATTAATTTTGGGACACTCTATATAATAATAGTTCAACAAGTTGTACATTTGTTTCTCTAATTTCAAGTATGACATGGACGCCACACATGACCGCCCTGTATACACGCATATTTCAAAAGTCGGCCATTACAGAAATGCATTTATTACAAAAGGATTTGCAGTATGCACACCATAATAGTATTTCTAGCGTATTATACCTTTATGTATCTATGAAAAACCAAGAAACAGCAACATAAAGTCACATTTGCGTAGGTTGTTTTTGACAGGGGACTTAAACTATGCAAATAATGTCCTTTGTATTACCCTGCAAACGCAAGATTTGTTAAAATTACGCGCAGATATGAATATGGGATGATTCGGAAATATTTTCGCTTATCTTTCGAAAACTACTGCCACCAACACTATTACATAGTTTATTTATAATTATGTTATAATAGAAAATGTTTAATTTATTGTTGGTTACAATTAGATGAAAGTGTTTCATGTTTTGTATTTTTTAGTAATTCCTTATTTTTTTTTATAAATGACTTCAGAAACTAATGTATCCCAGTTCGATAGCTCTGTTACTTTTCATTTCATTTTAAATGAAAGATCGTAAACAAAGCCTCCTAAAGCAAAACGTCAGAGAACAAAATGCACTTACTTTAGAGTGGAAATACATTTTACGTATTAAAGTAAAATCACTTTTTCTCTGTAATTATTCGAGATACGAAAAGATGTTAAACAATATGTACCGGGTGTCCAGCGTAACGTTCTCATTCGATTTGTGGTTTTAATGTCATAGTTACAAAAAAATGTCAAATACAAAAATTGTGTCATTTTTATAGATGATTTGACGTGTCTTAGAGAAAAAAACAATAGAACATCGAATTAAAACAATTATTTAACGGAGTTCATTTTTTTTAAATGCATACATTTTTCTTTATATCTCAGTAACCAGTGGGACAAATATATAAGTATATCATATGGATGTAATCAGAATTGTATGCTTTTTCAGAAATTTAAAAAATTTATAGGGTGTTGCATTTGAAAAAATTTAACTTTGGTAAATAATTGTTTTATGTTCTATTGTCTTTTATCTAAGACACGCCGAATCATCTATAAAAATGACATAATTTTTGTATTTGACGTTTTTTTGTAACTATGACATTAAAGCCACAAATCGAGTGAGAGCGTTACGCTGGACACCCTGTACAATAGATATGAAAATAAACTATATATTAATTTTACAATGTTGTTCAAAATACCCCTTCTTTTATATATCATGTTTTTCCAAAAAGTCGTAGTATAATAATAATAATATCTCTACCTCTCATTCTAATCACGAGGATTAGCCCAGAAGTCGAGGACTTGTGCGGGAGAGGGGGCGGCATATTATTATTAAGCAGACCGCCTTGCGCCTAGGAACGAAAAGTTTTTTCCACATAACTTGGCAATCGTGCCCTAAGTTAGTAAACTGTTTATATTGCAATGTACAAAATGTTCCTAGAAATTAATCTGCTAAAACTACTACAGTGTGTTTCATCGCCCTGTACGTTTCAAAATAATTTTGTAATTTAGGTTTCTTGATCCTTTTATATGTTTTTTTTTCTTTGTATTATGCCCAACCTGTATATCCTACTTTACAAGATCTCATCTGTAAATATTCGTTTGTTTTTTTTTACTTGCTATTCAATCTCTGGGGATTCAGTGTCAGTCCACACTCTACACGATGTGCCAAAAGTATATTGGCATTTTGTTCGCCTTGAACAGTCAATGTTTCCATCTATATCATAAAAACGACGCGGGGCATATTGTTAGGTTATAAATATGAGTTCTGTTTTTGTTATGGGTTCTCGGAAAACAAAAGGACATAACTCCGGTTACAAATATGCGGCATAGTTATAAAAATACCGGAATATGTCTTGGCGTGCCATAAAATAAGTCTTGGAGCTTATTGAGAAAGTAATTCATTATGTTATTTGTAAAGTAACGTACTATTTAAGCCCCATATTGTAAAGTTTATACGTATTTCATTCGTTAAAGCGCCAACAGTGGTAATTTCTTTAAGAGTTATAGGTCGTACGCCCTGAAATTTGTTAAGGACGAAATGCAAATCGTTCTGAGGGGCGTTCAGCATCACTACAAATTTTATATCCTGGTTAAACTTGATTGTGTAACAAAGGATAGTAAAAGCACAGTCCATGGACAGTTCAAATTATAGTCGTACTTACCATATATATCAGGCTCTGCTTCCTTTGTAGATTTACTTGAACTCAAGTCGACATACACTGCTTTACGTATGAAATTTAACTATAAGGAATGAAATTTTAAATTGGTGAAACAGATCAATATTTGCTGTTATTTATAGGACATTTTTGAACGTTGAATCAAATTAATCAAAGATCTAAAGTTAAAATTTCACTATTAATCAATTACATCCCAAGATGTTAGAAGTTAGACTTAGTGTATACTTCATCTCATCGATACTTATAAGGGAATATACAAAATTTTAAAAGAAGCTGAAAGTCGTGGGCTAGAGTGGCGCAATATAATTTCAAGCAAGTGACATAAAAATCATTGGAATATGTGGTTGTATGCATAATATATTATCTCAATTCTATAAATGATGCATATTTTAATTATCTAACTCGATATTATTCAAATCGGGGTGGTTATTAAGTAAATATTTTATATCTCGTCGTCGGTCGAATATATAAACTTATATTGGAACGGCGGCTACAAGCCGTCATTTGAATGCAACATTGTAACATCTTACAAAACAAGATAACCGCTTTCTGTACATCACGAAAATGGGTTGGTTCTTGTCTTTATAAAATTTAGTCTTTTAACAGGTATCAAATATGTATATATACACAATGAGGGAGACCAGAGAACATTAGAAAAAACGGCTTATTTAATAATAGTAGTAGACAACACTCCATACTTTTAGGTATTAACAATATTATGTGGAACTAACTAAACTACTAACTGCGGACTAAAGCCCCGACCAGCGTTGAATTACACCCACGATATCTACCCATATATTCTTAATTAGCTTTTGTAACATTTTTTACTATATTAGACAGGTATTTTAAGCTAATTCCTCCTACAATTCCTATCAATGAAGACATATGTATGCACTCTGATACCAAACATCTAGGCATGCTAATGAAGAACTCCACAGACAAAGCGCTATTCAATAATTATCTAAAATAAAAATTAATCTAGCTAAATTTACTAACCTGGTTTAATGAAAATATTCTATAAATATCTAAGTTCACTTTTGAAACTGTGGCAACTCGAAAATTCAACCACAATAGATGAGCTCTGACGTATTTCTGCATTTTTAGGATTGCTTCTTCAGGTGGCCTCCTTTAAGTTGAGTCAAATATCTAACTATAAAAATTATTATACTAATAAATTAAAATTATTTGAAATTAAATATCGACAATGTCAAAAGTTACTTTAACCTGCCAATGAAATTAAATTAAACATGACAATTACCTACGTAATTCATCAAAAAAATGTTTGCCCTTTATGTGATCGTTTTTTTTTAATATACAGGGTGTCCCGGAAATCAACGTTAAGCCGCAAACGGGCAATAGGCCAAGTCGTGACAGTTAGAAAAATATAAAAAAATCTTTGTCATGTACTTTTCAAATTATAAGTATCAATAAATAAATTGGAAAAATTGACATCTGTGATGATCTATCAAGTTCTATGACTACAAATATTATTGTTTCGTCAATCTTTTTTCTGTAATGTAATCATGAATAACCCTTCTGTAAATTACAGTTTAAAATTAAAACATAACTGCCTCAGTTTCAAATAAAATGTTGGATTTTTGCTTAACATTAAAGTAATTTTAAAAGATGGCGCATTTAGTCCGGATTCTAAAATGGTATGATACTTGCTAGATTACTTTTAATTTAATTTTTTTTTTTTTAGTGGAACCGGATTTCAGGCCAATTTTGTTTAATTATTTAAAATGTTGGTAACTCAATCTAGACATTTTTAAGACCACAATAGGTACAAGTTCGACTGAGACGGAGAATGCCGTTATTTTGCCTAGTGTGAGCGAGACAGATAGTGACGACTTTTACATTAATATGACTGAAACAGATAGAGAAGCCACCCCAGCAACACAGTGATGCATAGGCATGCATGGACAAGGTGGTGTCTCTATCTGTTTCACTCACATTGTCGAAATGGCGTGTACTTGTACCTGTAAATTGTGGGCTTAAAAATGCCCAGGCTGCATTACCAACATTTTAAATAATTAAACAAAATTGGCCTGAAATTCAGTTCCACTAAAAAAAAAATGTTTTTCCTAAACAAAGAAGTAATCTAGCAAATATCATACCATTTTAGAATATTGACTAAATGCGCCATCTTTTAAAATTACTTGCCAAAATAGTGTAGAACATTTTTTTACAGTACAGTTGGTTAAAGTCGGGTGATGTAATTATTTTGAATTTAATGTTGGGCAAAAATCCAACATTTTATTTGAAACTGAGGCAGTTATGTTTTAATTTTAAACTGTAATTTACAGAAGGGTTATTCATGATTACATTACAGAAAAAAGATTGACAAACATTAATATTTGTAGTCACAGGACTTGATAGATCATCACAGGATGTCAGTTTTTCCAATTTATTTTTTGATACTTATAATTTGAAAAGTATCGTCCGTTTCCAGCTTAACGTTTATTTCTGGAACACCCTGTATATATTTTTAGATATTAACAATATTGTGTGAAACTAACTACTGTGCGGACTAAAACCGCGACCAGCGATGAATTGCAGTATAGTGAACAAAAGTTAAAATAAACATTTTTTCTGAAATTTCTAATAAATTGATTCAGCACCTAATTAATTTGATAAAATACTACAGGAAAATATTGATTTTTTTTCATAAAACTTCGTCAACCTATATTTATTTCGAGATTAATATCTATAAAATAATGTTTTCAACATTCATTTAAAATTGGCATTTAATTTTGCATTTACGGCATATAAATAATAATTAATGATTTCCATTTTATTGCTAAATCGATATGTTACGTATCACCTCACCTCTCATTTGCAATATGTCGAAATTGAAGACAAACGCTGAATACGTTATATTTGTACTTTTGCATAATATTAATAGACCTTGCCATGCTGTCGCACCTGTCATCCATCACGTTATAATGCTTAGTAACGATCTGGATAGAGATGTTCTTGAATTACCTCTAATTTAATGGTTATTGCTTTCATTTACGAGCAATATTGTAGCTACGTGAATTTTTCTGGTTGGTAACGACAGCATAAATTTCCAAAAAATGCGTAATTATTGGTTTAGCTCCCTTAAAGGCGGTCAATTAAATATTTTACAGCCACGCATCAGTGTAAATCACTTTTCACTATTCGGAATACGTCCGCGTTGAAATACGACCAGAAGGCTGTTTTAAAATATACAGAGTGATTCAGAACTTGTGTGAAGATGCGTCATGAAAAATGATGTCAATAACGTAAAATATTTTTGTAAAATCCTTATAATTTCCGAGAATATAATTATTGAATTCTAGCAGTTTCAACCTTTACATCGTTGGGCTACTGTGGTCTCTAGCTAGACGATTTCAAATATCCGATTACTTATCGTATTAACTTTTTTGCGGTGCAAGTATTTACATTAGTTTTTCAAATATCAAAAAAGGCTCACGTATAGCAGCTCGCAGGTGATGGGTATTTTAATTTATGATGAAGTGAAAATATATTTTTGTAAAATGTACGATAACGATACATCATAGGATGTAGGAGTTGTTAATTCAATGTTTGCTGAAGAGTTTATATACAGGGTGGCCCTAAATAGGTGAAACGACTCTTGTATGAGATAAAAATGTTGGTGTTGAAAAATGGCGTTCTGGAATTTAGCTCTGCTTGTTTAAGAGCGTTGTAATCTTAAAATAGTGTTTTCTACAATTACAAGTAATTTTAGACATCTAAGAACTGAATAATATAGAGTTCAGCAAATAAAAGATATGTTACCTCATACCACCTGCAAATATTCAAAGGTAAAGTAAAACGAATATATAACAACTGAAAGCGGTCTAACTAACAATTTTTTAGGTAGGTACAGAAATCTTTCAAACTACGTATTTTTTTTGTAATTCAGCTGTAGATTTAAATATTGTTATAACATAAACTTACATAGTTCTACATATAAGATTGTTCACTTTCGTTTGTACGTATGTGAAAATAATTGTTAAAATGTGGGGTTAGAATACAAAATAATGTGTGATACAATTTATTTTCGATATTACTTTTGTTCTACGTCTTTTATTTTTCGAGACTTTCTCCTAAAAAACACCACAAATTTGATCATTTTACGGCGAGAAATAGGACGATCTTAAGAAACAAAATCTGCAAAGATTTCAAATCCGTAAGATCCAGTAAGCCTTGGCAATTTGGAGATAACCTAAATTTGTCACCAGAAAAGTACTGTTTCTGTATGAGATACACAAATTGTTATTAAGAAAAGTTTATCGGCATGAAAGACGTACAAGACCTATGTATGTGTGCAAAATTTCAATGTCCTAGGTCTACCTTAATTTTTTGTTAAGTCTTGAAAATGTTTCCCAGAATGAAGAACTAAGGACGTGTGCAAAATTGTAAGGATTTGTGCCTCCTTTGAAAAAAATCTGAAATCAAGCAAGTAATCGAAGTAGGCCTAGGACATTGAAATTGTGCTCACGTTCTTAACTTTTCATTCCGAGAAACTTTTCTTAATAACATTTTATCGTATCTCACACAGAACGGCTCTTCACTGGTGAAAAAGTCGTTTTTCTAAGTTTCCAAGACTTACCAGATTTTATAGAAGTGATATCATGGCAAACGTTATTTTTTAAACAAGTAAGGTTTTTTTCATTATTAAAATTTTGTGTCTTAAAGAGTCGTTTCACACCCTGTATAATTCATTCACAAACATTAGACAAGTAATTTCATCCAATAAATTCGTTTTTTAATTTTCTAGATCACTGTCAAATACTTTTCCTTTATTTGTTTTCACCTTTAGTATTTTAATTTGTTTGAAAGATGTTTTACAGTCCAGTCACATTATAACCTGCATTTTGTAAAAAAAAGATCTTCTTAAACCCCTAGAAGATTTTGGCTTTCAGATGTTGGCGCTAAATTCAAGATAATTGTGAACTGTAAAGCGATTTGACAAGAAAATCGAGCCAAGAAACTCGAACAAGAAAAGTGACTCAAGAAAAATGTTTGTTCTGTAAAATAGCTTATAAACAATATAAATAAAATGACAACGAATTAAGTACGACTCTGTCAGAAACCGCGTTCTCCGAATTCTAATATAAACATCAAAAATGAATACGACTTAAAATCCAGCAATTCTTCATCGTTTATTTTGCAATTTTTCTCACTAGAAAATATATACAACTTCTTTGTTCTGGAATCATTTTTATGAAAAAAGAACGGACCACTTTGTCTTGGTTCACGTTCTCTGTTAATTTAAAAACAAATGTGTACGAAAACTACTTCATTATCATAAATAAACTGTAGCTGGATGGTGTAAAAGTTTTATTACACTTTTGAATTACACCAAACGTGCCTGGCATTAAAATTCTTATAATTCATTTAGCTGATGTTATTGTTCCAGAGGCAGTAAAACCGGGTGTAAATGTATTATGTTTGTTAAGATAATTATTATTAAGTGCAAGAAAAAGTATAGACAACACTTTAAACCATTACAACTGGTGCTATATTTCAACATAAATTACGAAGTTTAGAGTTGTCAGCGCGAAGAACAAAACAGAGGAATGATAATTTTTCTTTTAATACTTTGACAGTAAATATACAGGGTCCCCGGGAAAATATGGCAAATCTCTCGGGTGCAGATGACAAAGTTCCTATAATTTTTTTTCCTACAATCCCTCCCTAAAGAGATGTGTGTCCCTGAAGGACGCCGCTTGAAATCGAGTTTTCCGACCATTGCTGAAGAAGGAGATCTGCGACCTTCCTCGCTGGCAGTGGAGTGGAATATTCAAGCACTTAAGATTGTAAGTAACCCAGCAAGAAAAAATAAAGAGGTGTTAAATCAGGTGAACGTGGTCACCCTTTCCATCTGCCAGGAAAAGTATTGTCGAAAAATTTCCGGACATCAAACCAAAGGAAGGAGGGTCTCCGTCTTGTTGAAACCACATTGTTTGGTGGAGAACACCATTATCCTCCTTGTTGCATAAAGAACTGCTAAAACTGAGGCTAAGTCAAAACGTAAAAATGCGGATATTTAGCAGCAGCATTGCCAATTTTCTTCAAAAAAGTAAAGTCCGAAGATACTGTGCCCTATCATTAAACCTATACATTTATTTTAAAACCAGTACCTGCAGTTACGACAATTTAGTTTCATTCAAGGTAAAAGTGGCTTCGTCAGAGGCCTTAAGATACGACATTCTATCATTCCAACCCATACATTTACTTTACCTTTGTGCTGGCTATGACGTTTTTGAACCCAATGAGTATTATTTTGAAATCAGTAACAGTTATGATAATTTACAGTTCCATTCAAAACAAACGAGACTTCGTCAAAGAAAACAACAAATTCCGATGATCTGTTGCACTGAATGTACTTCATAAGGGTGGAACTTTCCTTTCCTAATGAATTTACCGCTATGGGGTGATCGAGATAATTGTATATACCTAGCTACTTGGAGAAAGCGTGAGGATGTTCTTGAACTTTAAGCAATACATTTAATTTATGTTTTCATGGACTGGTCGAGGTAAAACCTTTACATTACCAGTTTCCGAAAATTTTGAACTAGTCGAGTTACTGCTGATCGTAAAATAGGCCTCCTTTCAAGATGTTCTTCGTTAAATAACTAACAAACCTCTTCGTGGTTTGTAACTAACAAATTCTTTGCTTTCGTTATTATTTTATTCTAATGATTAATTATGCAAAATAGGTTAAACACAGGAGGTATTTACGAGAATTAAGATTTTGGGTTTTTTTGGCAATAAAAGCAACATTGTGATTTGAAAAATATATTTATATTATAATTTTTATACACATTTGCTTACAAAACAGAACTTCCCAAAATTTTAAAAGTGGAATTTATGTACACTTAGTATTGCTTCTTTAACTTAACCTAGAACTTATGGCAATAATAACTAAGCCAATAAATTATCTACAATTAATTAAACTACACTTTACATTTACTTTTCGAAAGTTCATATCACATTTTTGGTTCTCATGTCAGTCGAGCGTTAGGCTACGATTACATCACAAACGGTTCCATTTGCGTTGTAAACTCACCCTTCGTCATTACATATTAGTACTCAAAGTCTTTAAATACACTTATAACATCTAACTGAAGACAACAGTCGGTATTATATGCGTATTAAGAATACAATGTCATCGCTCAACTATCTGAAAAAGAAATCAGGATTAGAACAGCGTCAGGAAATTAAATGCGATTTGAAACCGTTTGTACTTAGCGCATTCGGACTTTTTTCATCATCTGAAGGACCTGAAGTCCTGGGAAAGGACACGTCGGGTAAAAGTTGTGGCAACCATTGCCGTCAACTCCGTTAATCAGTTGGCCCATATGGGCAGCAAAATGGTACTTGGACGTCAGCTCCGCTGTAGTACTGATGGAAGTGTCCCTGAAACATGAGAAAATGTTGAGGTTTCCTGGGATACGACATCTTTCGTTAATAAACTAAGTGCCGCAAAGTTTCGAGTGTTATCCAAAATATGCTACTGTTTTAAATTAAAAGTATTTGTCTTTGAAATCCGAATTTGAATTCTTTTATAACAATATGAGGTGTTTCTAAATGATATGTCAATATTTAAGGGAGTTAGTCTGCGCCTGATTTTAATACAAAAAATTCATATGCAGGGTCTTACAGAATGATGTTAAGAAAAATCTTCAATCATTTTCAATAATATCAGTCAAAGCAGGGTCAATAGCCTGTTCCAGTAATTGAAAATACATTTAGCTAGTCAAATTGCCAGGTAAAAAAAGGACCCACCAGCTGGCCACCGAAAATTCCAGCCCATACATTTGATTTTTCCGGTTGCTGTATATGCACCTCGTGAAAAACTCTTGGGTTTGAATCTGACCAATAACGGCAATTGTGACAATTTACCGTCCCGTTCAAGAAAAAACTGCATTCATCAGAAAAACAGATGTTAAAAAAGAACTGTGGATCGTTCCCTGCTCGCTCACTCATTATTTCGTAAAATTGCAAACGGCGCCGGCGGTCATAATCATCCTAGACTAAATGTATTTTCTATGGATGGAATTTATTCGTCTTCAAAATGGTTGGTATGCTAGTTCGATTGATTCCAGACACAGATGCCAGCTGCCTCGTACTTAATGTAGGATCAAGATGAACTTGTCCCAAAACTGCAACAAGGTTTTTCGATTTCTCGTTTTTTATTGGCTACGTTCCCTCACTCTTGAAATTTCTAGAACATACTTCCTACTGACATGCCCATCCCGATGTTGTTCATTAAATAGCTGAGTTGTTCTATTCGCACATTTATTGTTCATAAAGTAAAGCGAAATGATATCTACCCTTTCCGCGATGGAATAAACCATAGTTTTTAATTTTCAAAAAAACACACTTAAATAAACTACCAATCAACACTTCCAAATAATACTAAAAAATAAATTAGGAATCCACTCATTTTATGTTCGTTGTGTGTATAGTATTCATTTCTCTTTTCTACAATTGTGTTTTTTTTTAAGAAAATGTAAAAACCAAAAACCAATGTAAGGCAAGATATACTAAATTTATACCATTGGCGTACTCTCGAATGAGTGACATTTTTACCGTTACTAATTGTTTGTACATAAGTTTCAACTTTAAAATCAAAATTATAAAATTTAAAGTTTGTTGTAAAGAAAATTGTAAAAGCTTTCAAAATAAATATTACTCAACCCCCAATTCCATTTAAATATTTTGGGGTGATGCTTACCCTTGCTTCGGGTTAAAGTGGCGGAGTCAAAATTACCTCCCTTTGACGCAGTTCCTGCAAATGGCTCTGTTTCGTTTTCATCTGGCCACCCTGTATACTAGCATCAGTAGCGTTCGCCCGATAAATACACATTTTTAGCAAACAAAATTGTACGCCACTGATTTTTAGACAAATTGGTGTCGCTCTCTTAAAGCCAAGTTAAATCTGCTTAAAATGTGTCTTGGACTTTTTCCTCGTGACGTACGGTCTTCGAGATAAAAATTAATTTTTAATACCTAGTATTTATTTATATAAGGTGGATAGAGTAGTAACTACTCTAGAAAAGAATACAATATAGCAATAATACTGAAGTTTTATTTTTTCTTAATGGAATGTTATTTATTTACTTATTTCAAATATTTGCATTAATTCTTAGTTATTTAAAACTTCAAATAAAGAAAACATAACTTTATTTTAGCAATAACAATTGTTGACTCAAGTAATTCATAGTATCTAAATAAAACAAAAATAATTTTTTATACAAACATAATTTATCTCATATTAACTATAGTCCAAAATTAAAAAACTAGATAACGTTGAAAAGACAATTTGAGTACCCTTTTAAATGATATGTCACACAATATCGCTTTCCATTTAAGATTTTAAGGCTGAAGGTCGCTCATGATTAAGGGAGGAAACTTGGGAAATGAATATATCCATAAAATATGTCCCTTCAAAACAAGAGTTGACGGGTCTGAGCGTTTTTTAGTTTTTACATCAAACAAAGGAAACTTGGGTGGTAGGTAAGTTTTCGCTGGCCTACCACACTGTACAACAAATATTTGAAAAGGACAAATTACCATTGTTTTTGGTTCTATTGTTATTTAACGTAAGTGAAAACGTGAATAATCCTAGAAACCACTCTCTCCGCAACGGGAGAATCACGATCTCATTATATTACATAATAAAACAACGTACATCCGAAGAATTCCAGCCAAAATATCCTGAGGACATAATATTATATAACGATGTTTATAATCTTATTAACATTATACGTTGAACTCGTTTCGAATTGTGAAACGGAAAATATTACAGAACTATTACGGCATGGTGAAAGTTGGATGCAGGTATATTTCCATAGTTACTTTCAACTGTACGCTGTGTACGTGCCTCTTCATATTTCCTTTGTTTACAAATACCTAATGTCAAGTTTCTGACATTTAGTAGCCTTTCCCCTATCTAGACAGCAGGATTTTTTTTCAAAGTATGTTCACTCTTCGTTACGATCCATACTTAATTTAGAACACCCTATATATTATAATAATATGCGTTCAAACAACTAGCAACTATTATACAGGGTGTCTGGAATATGAGTGTCGCAATTTTAAGGGCTTATATATCTGATACTAAAAGTAACGAAAAAAAAATTCTAAAACTAATAATTTATCTACAAATACATTTAAAAAAAATACAACTGCAATAAAATGCAAAACTCGTTTTGAATAAACACTCCACGACTGAAGTTTCTCAGAAAGTTCTTAAAACTGTAACGTTTCGACAATATTGCAATGTGTCAGCTGGTGCTGTTAACCTAAAAGTAATATTAGTCGTAGTGCTAGTGCGTTCCAATTTTCTCTAGTGCTTTTTAAATGGAATAATTTAAAGTAACCATGACCTGCATTATATGTTAATTTATGGCTAATCAGGGGAAAACTCTCTGGCTACCAGACATTTCTACGGTAAATTCTTTTCGCAAACAGGGCTCTAAGAAAACCATTCGCAGGAAGTACCTATTTGTAATTATTATGTACAACTACCTGACAATTCTGGCATGGCACTCCTCTTCCGGACACCGTGTAGTAATTAGATATATAGTTTGTTCTAGCAGATATTTGTTTTTGATAAAGAAATTAAATAATATACATAAACTAAAAGACTAAAAGTACATCTTAGGTTAAAATCCACTTTAGTCCGACAATATATCGTCACCTGACAACCAAACTATTCTATGTCCATGTTAACTTCTGAAATCGACATTTTTATATCAAATTATTCTATACTCAAGCGCTTCACACCAATATATTTTAAATACACGTACGATTAGTAGTTTCGTATAATCAAAAGGGCTATTTTAAGGTCTAAGTCCAAGCAACCAATCACGTCGCAGTATTATAGTTGTATGTGAAGACATAAAATAAATGATCTCAAGTAATATAATACTAGTGTGAATCACTATTTTGTGTTGTGAACAGCGTCAATAAACATACATTCATGTTTTTAATGTTTAATACATAATAATTGGTGAATCAGAAGAAATCGATTTAAGTGCCCTTTGAGGACTCAGGATCAGAATATCATGAGAATGTTTATGTTGACAGTTGGTAGTATTTAATAGTAAGTTCTAGTTACAGTTTCGGTACTGGTCAGAGGAGTCCGAAAGAGACGCATGTTCTTGACTCATGTTTGATGTTAAAGCCAAGATAGAGTTGAAATAAAAAAACTATTAGAAATAAAAAGATTTTAAATTAAAGTATATTATTCTAGTACTGTTTTTTAATTATTCTATATTGAAATAAAATTGTGGACATACAAATAAGGCAATTGCAAAAGTTAATTTAATTTATTCTATGTCCAAGACTATTTAATGTAATTTAATTTTTGTTCTTCTGAAAACCATGTATTATTTATTATTTTAATATTGACTATAGTCACTGGAAGTAGAAAAAATTATCCTGTACAAAAAATATATATTTGTAAAATTTAATAAAATGAATTAACATACGTTTGCACATTTAGGCATAAAATAATCAAAATCCACCAATGGACTAAAATTGGTAGTGGAGATACTAAAGTGATTTTATAAAACACACTTTAGCCGTGATAAGAGTTATGAGATATATGCTATTTTTGTAATTTGTAGTCTAAACAGTCAAAATTAAGTATAACTGTCTAGTTTTTCAACATAAATTGTTACAATAAAATTAGAACTTACCTAAGTAAATTTAGGAGAGATTTTTCAGAATCTGTCAATTTTTCTTTTTGTGGCGTTGCTGTCAATTCGCATATCAGCTTGGGCAAACAAGCATTCTTTATAGTTTTCAACAACTTAGTTCTAGACTTTGCACTTCCTAAAAATACAACAAAAAATATTTAAACGAACAATCGTGACACTTACAAACCGATAAATTTATGCTAAAATGTGTAATGATTATATAAAACTATGGCTTTCTATTTGAGCAATATAGTTTGTTCATTGATGAAGCAAAAGTGAAAATGATATTTCGATAATTGCTGCCTGGAGAAAATTTTAAACATTACATTTTCAACATCCTGTACGTTGAAGTGTACAAAAGCATTCAGAAGAATATGTATTTGATATCGTTCCATATTTTCATATAATTTCCACGTATTTTACTAGTGTTTATTTTCCAAACGACCCAATAAAAAGCGAATTTCGTATAGATTAGCGAAAATGCAGTTCATGCGGATTTAATACCCTTTAATAAAACCACTTTATCTGGACAAACTCGTAACTCGTAGAGGGCGTTTAAATTCCAAGACATATAATATGTAAATTAAAAGTTTTTAGTATTTCACCAATTTTATTGTGTGCCCAAATATTGCGTATTATAAAATATCTTTACTACGGCATCTTCTTTTTAAAACAAACAATAAAAGACGTGTGAAATTGATCGTAAATGAATTTTATAATTCTGAATGTATCAGAATTAATTTGTCCGAATCTATTCCCTTAATGACTAATGAATTATTTAGCACGTATAATATAGTTGAAAATTGCCATGTTTCAACAATTTACAGCTCATTTCACTTATCCGGGGACATCCTGAACCCAACTAGCACCAAAGTAACACTAACTGAGACTGATACTTCATACAGCAAAGTTACGTCACTGCTACGTATTTTCAATTATTTCTTGCCACTTTACAGTTATGTTACTTCTAAGTAACTCTCCTGGAATTGAAGACGTCTCAGTTACCAGTGAAATGAGCTTTAAGTTTTCAGAACTTTAAAGTAACAAAAGATCGTACCAGCGACTATCTCATGTTACTAAAATATGACTTCAAAGTTGTAATCACTTTCAAGTTGCTTTGATAGTTGCCACGACGACGACGTTCAGGGAAACTTAATGGTTTGTTTAAAGTCGTGGAACTTGTAAGTAATATTTATTAATCCAAACAGTGGTATCGCTACTTGTAGAACTATTTTTTTCAAACTGTTCCAAAGTTGAAACCTTCGTGCTGTTCGTCATTGTGTAATGTCTGTACTTATTCGAACATATCGTGTGTAGTGCACTTTTTGGTTTTGTGAATATTATTAGATTTTATATAACTATTAACTTAGTTCTAAGTATTGACAAAACCCCAGATAAAATTATATCTATATTACACATTTAACTTTGACCCAGATTTAAATATATGTGGTAGTCACAACTTTACTGCTACTTTAAAGTAACGCTACACGTTGGATAAAGTATCAGTTACTTTCAAGTTTCGTTTCTTAAAACTAATGATTCGCGATAGAGGTCGCTAGCTGTCAATAATATCTACTACGATGTAGAACGCTTCGAGTTTGTGGCTGTCAGTCTGGCATGGAGTAGCTGTTTGCTGTAGGTTTTCCAGGTGTAATTCAATGCTGGTTGGGGTATTAGCCCGTAGAGTAGTTGTTTCATAGAATTCCGGGTTTGCGGTATCAACCAATTGTCTGAGTATTTGACTATTAGTTACAGTGCTGATATTTCTCTGTGTTAGGTACTATATGGTGTACAGTTTTTGAGTAAAACAATAAAGTTTGTGACCCTACACGCACTATTTTCCTTTATAGTATCGAATTTAAAGAAATCTAGTAGCTGTGCATCATTTTGCATTTGACACTTTATGGTTTTATGATAACAAATATTTTTTGCACATTATTCGGCCTCTGTATATTCGGAAATCAAAGGGTTTCTTACAATAAACAATTTTCATTTGTAGTACCTACGTTTTTATTAGTTTTTAACGTAAGGACTAAAAGTATCTCTATATTCACTAAAATAGCGTATTCATACATCAATTTTTAACCTACGGTACACAAATATGTTGGTAGCATGAAGTCTGCAAGGTTGAATTAAACCGTTGTCACTGCTTGTTTCCGTCCTTAATTATTTAATTAATCAACTGTTCTGCGATTTGAACAGATGCCAAGTTTAAAAATTATATCTGTTCAATGACATAGATATCCAGTCAGTTTTTTGCAATTTTCCAATGCCAAGTGATTGAAATACAAAATTCTGCGACTATTTTTATTTATCTAAGGGCAATGTAATTTTTTTACACTTCATAGAATTGTTTCTGAAATATCTTGAAAACATTGAAAATTTGACATTTTTATTTTGTCATGCCTGTCAAAAAAGAATATTTTGAATCAACAGTATCATTTGTTTAGTATGCCTTTTTTAAGCTAGTATAGGTGTAACTATACCTAATGTTGAAATAAGTAACCTATTCTTCTATTGAAAATAACTACTCTGTATACAGGGTGTCTTACAAGTCGTTACAATAATTTTGGGAGGTGATAGAATATTTGATTTTGAGTCAACTGAAGTAAACACACCTAAAAGCGTAAAAAGGAAAAGCAATGTTTCCATTAAATAGCTTGGTATGCCATGAGAAAACAATTATTATTAGTTTCCATAGCAACCGTAAATGTAGATCAACTGTCAAACTATACGTTCGAATCTCAGTTAAAGCGTGCAGAAAAGTGCAGATATGCAGAGTCTAGAAATATTTATTATAAAAAGGTTTATTTTTCTTCTAGACTTCAATAATTATCACAAATATTGTAACACTTGGTATATAGGTGTGTTTGTTTCAATAGACTCAAAATCAAGCATTCTATCACCTCCTAAAATTATTCTAACGACAAGCCACCCTGTATACTACAATAACATAACTTCATAAATTATGACATTAAAATACATTTCAATATTTATATGGTTTTGAATACAATCGAAATGGTGTAGGTACCTATAAAATCGCAGCAGTTATGGGCTATTTTCTATAATCACTTAAAATTCAAGGTTGCGACAATTTCAAAACTACATTTCACATTTCTCATTATTACGATTAATACATAATTCAAATTTTATAATCAAGATAAAACGTCTTAGTTAAATCCTTTATATTTATTTCCGCGGAAAATTTATTAGAGCACTTACAACCTTGATCTTATTGTACACCTTTCATCAACAATATGTTTCTGTTTTAAGTTGCTTTTTAAGCCTTTCTTACCTAAATGCTTCACAGAGTCTTCTTCTATATCAGCATCTATGTCGATATCCGTCTTAGCATCTCCGTATCCAGGATTAGTAGGCCTTGGAGATACGTATCCTGTCTCTTCGTGTCTGCTACCACCTATCAATTTATGCAGAAGTCCTGAATAGTCACTAACAAGCACTAGAACTAAGCAAACGATGAAAACTATCCTAACAACTATTTTGCCCGTCGACACCATAATTTGTTGGTCTTGCTTAGTCCTTACAGCATTTTGCGACTGATTAGATCACTTGGTTACGCGGTGATACAGTCTTGCTTGCTTACCTTGCAATTCTGCCCTCCCCCTTCCGCTAGGCGACTACGGATAGTGAAAGTTCCCAAAACGTAATATTGTTATGGACAGTTTTATAACACGTTAGCAAAGGTGCTATGCCGAACAAAGAAAGGGATTAAGTAATTATTCGAACTGCATACGGAAACACTTAATGTTAGAAGATGTTACATAAGAAGCGCGATCGTACTGCGTTGCTGAAGTATACATTCAAATTCTACAAATTTTCATTTCGTTGTAAGAAACATTGAACTTGCCATCTAGGCTTTCTTCATTTTACTTATTTATTTGGTAGTAATTACATGACAGGTAAACAATCCAAATAGTAAAGGCGAAATGTATCAATACGAAGATTTAAAGTTTGACAATTAAAAAATTTTAAGATTTACATCTAAAGCACACAAAATATTATTTCAGAGAAATTTTGTAATATAGGATTAAATACTTTACAATTTTGTTCGTTATGTTTATAACATGAATTAGTCGCTGCTATGACCATTTGCTACTTTCAAGTTCTGAAAACATAAATGTCGTCCCACTGGTAACTGAGACGTCACCAAAACCAAGATAGTACGTAGAAGTCACATAACCAGAAGAAGTTCAAAATACGTAGCAGTGACTGTAACTTTGTTGTATAAAGTTATTTATACAACAAAGTAGCAAAATTGGTGGTGGTAATATAATAGTTACTCTATGATGGTACAGTATGGGTTACTTTAGTACTAGTTGGGTTATCTAACACTAGTCTTATCTCTAAAAATCAGTATAGTTTCAAGAAGACTCAGGAAGCAATTCTTTGTCTAACAGAAAGTATATAAACTCAATAGATATACAAAAACTTTTCCTAGATTATCTTCTTAGATCTAGCAAAGACATTCGGTACCTTCAGTTTTTCAAAACAGAACAAACCTTTTTAGAAGACCTAGCATTCACCAAGTAAATAAAATTGTTTCTAAATTACTTGCAGGGAAATGATGATCCAAAAATAATTGAATACGGTGTTCCTCAAGGAACGGTTCTGGGCCCTTCGTTATTTATAATTTATATGAATAACCCGTTTTACTTAGAACATCCAAGTCAGTAATTAAATTTACTTACAATACAGTTATATTTTCTGGATCAGAATAGCTCACATTGAGAAAGAAAATAAAACCTTATTTCATAAACATTAAAAAATAATAAAACTTTCCTTAAATACTCCAAAACAGGAGTTGATGCCAAATAAAAACAGAAAATATACTATTTCAAATTAATTTAAATAAAAAACAAAATTAGCTGCCATGCAACGAAATTACTAACTTTGAAAGAAAGTCTAAGTCATCTTAACTAAAAACCTTTTGTCTGAACAATTTTTTATACATATTGTTTTTAAAAGCTGTAAACATTATTCCATACATATTGTGTATGTAAGATTATTGGGTACATTCAGAAGATAAGCTCATACTCTCAAGAGCAACGTAAAAACCTGCTTCAAATGGATGGAATAAACAAGTATTTGATCACGATTACTTTCTACTAACCGCCTATGCTAAAGTGCATGGTAAACATTGCTTCGGAAAGTTTTAAGATGTGACATACTTCCGTATCCTACTTCCTCATAGTCGAACAAAAGTGAAAACCACTGTTACGCTTTGTTATGTCACACATAGACGTAATTTATTCAATATATGAATAAGGCTTTGGAGTTCAGATGTAAATTTTGCTGGCAGATATATTAAGTGAACGTACGAAATTATTGAAATGTTATTTATATCGTTTTGTGTTTACCTTCAGATTAGAATCCTTTAATTATTGGACATTTGTTTCCTATTATGTAATACTAATTTAGAAAATATACCAAAAATCTATATCTCCAACTTTTTATAAAAAAAATATGTAACTGGCAATAGACAAATATGCATTAATTATTATTTGTACTGAGTTTTATTTTAGTTTCTAAACAGTATTTACTAAGACCTGTTCTATATTTCCCATTTTTTGTTGAGAAGAGGAGGAGGAGGAGGAAATATTATGTACCTGACATCCAGACGTTATCAGGAGGTCGGGAAAGAGTATTTCTATACATCCATCCGTAGGGTTTCTATGGGGTACTTGAAGTCATTTTGCTTTATAAGATATTTCGGTTTTTTATAGGTTATTTTCAGGACATTATAATTTCCTTATTATTCGACGCAGGAGGACACGGTTTGTTTGAGGTGAAAACTCCCTCGAAATGCTAATTCGACCTGTCTTTCAGTTCTTCCGTATCTGCAACCGTTCGAGAGTTACGGTCGATCGAAGTTTTAGAATTTTTCCACTAACTGCAGATGTCGAGGGAAAATTGACTTTGATCCCGTTTACAAAATAGCGTCTGTAGCGTTCATAATGGTATTTTATCCGGTCGCAATAGATACATTATCGCGAGGAAATTTTTGACGAAATTTTTATAAGGAAAATTTGAAGACGAATATTTTATAAAAAATTTATCGGGCAACTATGGATGTCAGCAGGTCGGCAATACATTCTATACATATCTCCCGGTGTTTTTAAGAATCCCCTGCAGCCGTTTTGCTCTAAAACGAACGGTTTTCGAGATATTTGGATTTTTAAAAAATTATAGGCTAATTTCGAGACGTCATAACTTCCTTATTATTCGACGCAGGAGGACGAGGTTTGTTTCAGGTGAAAGCTACCACGAAAAGCTAATTTGACCTGTCTGAGTTTTTCCGTATCTGCAACCGTTCGAGAGTTACGGTCGATCGTTGTCGACAGATATTTTTATATAAATTTTCACATCGCAACCACACTTCACGCTCATGAGTCGCTCAGCTCGCAAATCTACGAGTATCTATGCGCGCTGTAGTAATATATTATTTATTCCACTGCAACTAATCGTAACCAAAATGTAATTGATCATTTTCTTTTTTTCAGGTGGATTCTATAGGATACTGGGCCAAAGGAGCAACTTTCGAAGATGTATGTTCCTAGTACCCAGGCGTTATATTATACCGTCTGGGGCTAGGAGTATATTTTTGTTGTTGCTCACATCAACGTAGGTACAGGAAAAGGAAGTTTATAAATTCTTATGAAGAAATTACAAAGTATAATTTTATAATTATTGTTTTTGCGCTACAGACGAAAATAGGTTTTTTGCACAATTTTTTGCTCCATTCTTTGTTGATTTTTAACAAAAAATTTTTACGGACATTTTTATAAAATTTTAGTTTTTTGGTCATTTTTTTTGTCCAATTTTTTGCTCCATTTTTTGTCGATTTTTAACAAAAAATTTTAACGGAAATTTTTATAAAATTTTACTGTTTTTTGATCATTTTTTTTGTCCAATTTTTTGCTCCATTTTTTGTCGATTTTTAACAAAAAATTTTAACGGAAATTTTTATTAAATTTTACTGTTTTTTGATCATTTTTTTTGTCCAATTTTTTGCTCCATTCTTTGTTGATTTTTAACAAAAAATTTTTACGGACATTTTTATAAAATTTTAATGTTTTTTGATCGTTTTTTTGTCCAATTTTTTGCTCCATTTTTTGTCGATTTTTAACAAAAAATTTTAACGGAAATTTTTATAAAATTTTACTGTTTTTTGATCGTTTTTTTTGTCCAATTTTTTGCTCCATTTTTTGTCGATTTTTAACAAAAAATTTTAACGGAAATTTTTATAAAATTTTACTGTTTTTTGATCATTTTTTTTGTCCAATTTTTTGCTCCATTTTTTGTCGATTTTTAACAAAAAATTTTAACGGAAATTTTTATAAAATTTTACTGTTTTTTGATCATTTTTTTTGTCCAATTTTTTGCTCCATTTTTTGTCGATTTTTAACAAAAAATTTTAACGGAAATTTTTATAAAATTTTACTGTTTTTTGATCGTTTTTTTTGTCCAATTTTTTGCTCCATTTTTTGTTAATTTTTAACAAAAAATTTTAACGGAAATTTTTATAAAATTTTACTGTTTTTTGATAATTTTTTGTCCAATTTTTGCTCCATTTTTGTCGATTTTTAACAAAAATTTTAACGGAAATTTTATAAAATTTTACTGTTTTTGATCATTTTTTGTTTAATTTTTTGCTCCATTTTTGTCGATTTTTAACAAAAATTTTAACGATAATTTTTATAAAATTTTACTGTTTTTGATCATTTTTGTCCAATTTTTGCTCCATTTTTGTCGATTTTTAACAAAAATTTTAACGAAATTTTTATAAAATTTTACTGTTTTTTGATCATTTTTGTCAATTTTTGCTCCATTTTTGTCGATTTTTAACAAAAATTTTAACGAAATTTTTATAAAATTTTACTGTTTTTGATCATTTTTGTCCAATTTTTGCTCCATTTTTGTCGATTTTTAACAAAAATTTTAACGGAAATTTTTATAAAATTTTACTGTTTTTGATCATTTTTTTGTCCAATTTTTGCTCCATTTTTGTCGATTTTTAACAAAAAATTTTAACGGAAATTTTTATAAAATTTTACTGTTTTTTTATCGTTTTTTTTGTCCAATTTTTTGCTCCAATTTTTTGTCGATTCTTAACAAAAAATTTGAACGGAAATTTTTATAAAATTTTAGTGTTTTTTGATCATTTTTTTTTGTCCAATTTTTGCTCCATTTTTGTCGATTTTTAACAAAAATTTTAACGGAAATTTTTATAAAATTTTACTGTTTTTGATCATTTTTGTCCAATTTTTGCTCCATTTTTGTCGATTTTTAACAAAAATTTTAACGGAAATTTTTATTAAATTTTACTGTTTTTGATCATTTTTTTGTCCAATTTTTGCTCCATTTTTGTCGATTTTTAACAAAAATTTTAACGGAAATTTTTATAAATTTTACTGTTTTTGATCGTTTTTTTGTCCAATTTTTTGCTCCATTTTTTGTTGATTTTTAACAAAAAATTTTTACGGACATTTTTATAAAATTTTAATGTTTTTTGATCGTTTTTTTGTCCAATTTTTTGCTCCATTTTTTGTCGATTTTTAACAAAAAATTTTAACGGAAATTTTACTAAAATTTTAGTGTTTTTTGATCGTTTTTTTTGTCCAATTTTTTGCTCCATTTTTTGTCGATTTTTAACAAAAAATTTAACGAAAATTTTTATAAAATTTTACTGTTTTTTGATCATTTTTGTCCAATTTTTGCTCCATTTTTGTCGATTTTTAACAAAAATTTTAACGGAAATTTTTATAAAATTTTACTGTTTTTGATCATTTTTGTCCAATTTTTGCTCCATTTTTGTCGATTTTTAACAAAAATTTTAACGGAAATTTTATAAAATTTTACTGTTTTTGATCATTTTTTTGTCCAATTTTTGCTCCATTTTTGTCGATTTTTAACAAAAAATTTTAACGGAAATTTTTATAAAATTTTACTGTTTTTTGATCGTTTCTTTTGTCCAATTTTTTGCTCCATTTTTTGTCTATTTTTAACAAAAATTTTAACGGAAATTTTATTAAATTTTACTGTTTTTGATCATTTTTGTCCAATTTTTGCTCCATTTTTGTCGATTTTTAACAAAAATTTTAACGATAATTTTTATAAAATTTTACTGTTTTTGATCATTTTTTTGTCCAATTTTTGCTCCATTTTTGTCGATTTTTAACAAAAATTTTAACGGAAATTTTATAAAATTTTACTGTTTTTGATCATTTTTGTCCAATTTTTTGCTCCATTTTTTGTCGATTTTTAACAAAAAATTTTAACGGAAATTTTTATAAAATTTTACTGTTTTTTGATCATTTTTTTTGTCCAATTTTTTGCTCCATTTTTTGTCGATTTTTAACAAAAAATTTTAACGGAAATTTTTATTAAATTTTACTGTTTTTTGATCATTTTTTTTGTCCAATTTTTTGCTCTATTTTTTGTCGATTTTTAACAAAAAATTTTAACGGAAATTTTTATAAAATTTTACTGTTTTTTGATCGTTTCTTTTGTCCAATTTTTTGCTCCATTTTTTGTCTATTTTTAACAAAAAATTATTTTACAGGTGTTCATAAAATTTTAAGGAAATTAAGCAGTTTTTTTGTTACAATTTTTTGCTCCATTTTTTGCCTGTTTTTTGTCGTCGGCCGAGAACAAAGGGAATTTTTTGCTCCATTTTTTGTCGACTTTTAACAAAAATTTTTTAAAAAATGGATCGTTCCAAGAGGTTCATTTTTGAATAAAACAGAAGTAAGATAAACAATTTATTCAAAAGCAAGGAAGAGAGACACATAATGTTCACAACGTTTCTTTAATAATGTGACAAAATTTAATTGACAGTAAAAAGGTGGTGCAACTATTTTTTATTAATAATAGAAACACTCACAGGGTGTGAGAAGGTTAATACAAATCATGAAAAATTTAAGAAATATTAAAAATAAAAAATAATTATTGTACTTTGTGATATGGCGGCGGAGTGGGTGTGAGAGCTGGGGGAAGTCTCACGCGTGGACGCCTTTAGTGAGAGCTTTCGTACCATTCCCTGGCGTATTTTGTGATACTCAGCAAATTCTGTAACAAGAAATAAAAGTTATTACCTGAATATTTATACATGGTGTGGATGATGATATAAAACAAAATAAAACTATAGAGAAACATTTACATCACCAACGATTTCAACGTATCGAAGTACACTGGCAGCTACATAAAGGTTTTCAGCTCGAATTTTCGTATTTTGTTTAAAATATGACTGAAATATGAAGTTCATATTAATAGTCGACTCATGTTTTAAAACGTATGTTGGAAACCTTTACGTGGCGGCGACTGTACGTATATTCAGATATTTTTATCTAGACGATGAGATTTTTCATATTTTGACCATTTTTTAAAATTTTTCTGGACTATAACTGATATGATTAGCGTTTTCAACACACCCAACTACATATAAATATATGCATTTGGATGTTTTTATCTTGATGCAGGCACATATTTTGACAATTATGGCAAATATTCGTGGACTATTACTCATGAAACATTTTGGTTAAAAAATTATTTTGTCTAGAACAACGGTGAAAATATTTTCCTAGACTAATTCGATCGTCCTAAATCATTTCCGAAGTCTGTATTCAGCTAAAGTTCAAGAGGAAAAAGATAAATGTCCATTTATTAAATTTTTTTTGTAGTGGCACACAGTTACTTAGTCTTCGTTTTTTTTTTAAATTTCTCACCAAAGTATCGAATTTAGAAAAAAAACTGATATCACCAGCGTTTTCAGCGCATCCAGATACATGCATTTGGATGTTTTTATCTTGATTGCAGGCACTTTCATATTTTGACAATTTTGGCAAATATTCCTGGACTATTACTCATGAATATTTTTAGCTAAAAAATTATTTTGTCTAGAATAAGTGTGAAAATATTCTCCTTGACTAATTCAACCGCTCTAAATTCATTTTCAAAGTCTATGTTCAGCTAAAGTTTAAGAGGAAAAAGATACATGCTCATTTTGACAATTTTGGCAAATTTATAATTATAATATCTCTACCCCTCATTCTAATCACAGGGATTAGCCCAGAAGTCGGAGACTTGTGCGGGAGAGGGGGCGGCATATTATTATATATTATTATATTATTATTTTGTCTAGAACAAAGGTGAAAATATCTTCCTATACATATTCATTTATCACATTTTCTTAGTAGTAGCACACTGTTATTTAGTCTTCGTTTTTATATTTGATTTCTCACCAAAGTATCGAGTTTAGAAAAAACTGAGATTACTAGCGTTTTTAGTGTCTCCAAATACATGCGTTTGGATGTTTTTATCTTGATTGTAGGCAATTTCATATTTTGACAATTTTGGCACACAGTCCTGGACTATTACTCATGAAAATTTTAGGCTAAAAAATTATTTTGTGTATAACAAGGGTGAAAATAGTTCTCTAGACTAATTCAACCATCCTAAATTCATTTTCGAAGTCTGTATTCAACTAAAGTTTAAGAGGAAAAAGATAAATGTTCATTTATTACATTTTTTTGTTGCAGTGGCACACCGTTATTTAGTCTTCGTTTTTCTTTAGGTTTCTAACCGAAGTATCGAATTTAGAAAAAAAAAACATGCATTTGTATGTTTGTATCTTGATTGCAAGCATTTTCATATTTTGACAATTTTGGCAAATATTTCTGGACTATGAAAATTTTTGGCTATGAAATTATTTTGTCTACAATAAGGGTGAAAATATTCTCCTATACCGTCCTAAATTCATTTCCAAAGTCCGTGTTTACCTAAAGTTTAAGAGGAAAAAGATACATGCCCATTTTTCACAATTTTTTCTAGTAGCACAGTTTTCGGCTTTTTTTGAGATTCCTCACCGGAGTATAGATAGAGAAAAACGTTCACCAACGTTTTAAGTGCATCCAAATACATGCATTTAGATGTTTTAACTTGATATCTGCGTATCCAGCCACATTTTTATTGTGATTCTGTGTAATGATTTTTGTTTATTTTTCATACAATTTTCATATACTGTAAACTTATAAAAAAAAATTACTAAAACAAATTTTAATGTGGCAGAAACTCGAAAAAATGCTTCTAGTGCATGTTATTCATTTCTTTGACTAATTTAATTATATCAAAAACAAATTCAATCCAATAGAAACAAACCCAACATATTCGCCCTTCAAAGTAAGTAAATTAATAAAATAAACAATATTTAACAGAATAGAAATTAGCCGATACCACGATAAAACGAAAATATGTCTGAACTACATTAAAAAGCTTCATTCGTATTTCATCTACGATGTAAAATAGAGGAAATGGGCTATTTATTAATCAATTTAGTAAAATTGAACCACTTCCTTTGCGGTGGAATTATATATCAATTTGAGCGATAGCATAAAAAATCGGCCTGTGCGCGATGGGTTAATTCAAAGGGTCGTCCCTTGCGGTACATTATAATTCAATTTAAAGCTATAATTGTTGACTCGCATGTTTTACGTGAAATTCGGTGTAATTGCCTGAAATTATTCTAAATATATTCAACCCGGTTGATCCCTTAAGTGAGATTTTGGTTTATGGGCAGATAATGACAATGTTGGTAGTCTCGCATACAGGCTATACCTACTGGATCCACATTATCTAAATTGCTTTTAAAATAATAATGATTAAAGTAGAACTGGAAAAAGAGCCAATAAGATGCACAAAAATGTGAGTTTTGTATACAAGATGCCCATATGTAAAAATTTTGTAAATCAATTTTATTTTTAAATTGCATACTATTTTTTAAAGATGTATACCTATTTTACAAGTACGAAAATCAAATTAACTAATAATTATTAATTAGTTAATTCCAAATCCTTATTTGGCCCGAGCCTGGAAAATATTAAATATTAGATGTAGAATTAGAGATAAAGGTGCACTGATAAAAATGAGTGGAAATATCTAATACGTTTTGTTATGCTCTCTTTACATAATATTTAGATTAAAAAAAATCTAAATGCATATTTACACCGAAAAAAAATAATTTCAAATTATTATTTAAACCCCCTTTTCAGACTGTCACTGACCGGTCACAGCCTTGGTCGGTTACAGCTCACAGTTCAACTCGACATCGACCTGATGCAATGTTGTCAAGTTGTAATATTTTTCTATATAGTACCTACCCACCTAGGTTTTAGACATCACAAATAAACGGTTGTACTGACTATTTTAGAATAAGCCAATAATAATTTAAAATGTTAATACCCAATAAAATCAAATAATAATAATCAAATAATTCTATTAAAAATTGCAAGTAACGCGGCCAACTCAGGTTTTTCCCTAGAAAATACGGCCCAATCAAACGATACCCGTACACTCGCGTGTCGATTTTTCTCTGAGCAAATGTAGCTGTTATGACTGCAACAAAACTCCAACGTGTCTAATAATAAACTGAGTAATAAACCATTTACGTACATTACATAAAAAACCTATACCCAATGGGTAAATTATTGAGAAGCTGAAAAGTGTTTCGTGTTTAAATATTAAGTACTTAATAAAAAACCATCGTGTTGTCGACAGAAAACTGTCCAAGACCGAAATGGTCTTGACCTACCGTATGATTAGCACAGCTTAAAGCTGTGTTATTAGGTCAATAACCTAGTTACCTAGTTTTTGTACTGTTATTTAACAAGGAGTAAAACTATTTTTTTAAATCTAGATACATGAATGAATTTTATTAAGGAAATTTCAGAATTACTATGATAAAACAATGTACTATAATGGAACTATTTACTTTTACTAAATTTATGAAATTTACACGCACATGCGCAGAGACACATCAACCTAACCTCTAATCTAATACGTGGGAAGAAGGACTTTTTGTGGGATATTCGTAAAACAGTAATTATAAGATTGCATTTTGTTACGAGTGCACTTACAGCTTGTGTCAATTTAAATATTATACAATTCATAAATATCATGGAAACTGAAACTGTACATTGTTTAAATGATTGCAACAAAGCTACGCCATTACATGTGTCTCTAAACTATACAACATTCATTTTAAACAACATATTTATCTTTATGGCAGTAAAGATAGCAATTGCTTATAACAGATATTAACATTAGTTGTAATTACGTTAATTATAAATTTACTGTAACTATAATTCGAACTAAACATATTATTTATTTTCATACAGATATACGTATGTCTAAATAATTGAGAATACCAAGGAATATATACTGATGTTATATAGCATTTTCAGCAAAAATATTCAACATATTTTCTAATGCGAATGAAATATGTGTATTGCAATACATTTTTAGATGATGGATGAACAATACACTTTTACAGAGAAGGATGGATAATTCACATTTAGAGGATGGATGGACAAATTCCACTAAAAAGATTTTCCTATGCAGAAGTTATTTCTGGTTCTGACAAGGACTTCTTAGCTATTTACAAATAAAAGTGTGACTCGCATAGTGTATTTATTATTCAATTCTAATACAGACAACGTCAAAAGTCTTGGACTCCCCTTATTCTTGTTATATGTTCAATAAACTGAGTACTTAGAAAATTAAAAACCAGTAAATGTGTGACATTTTTGACAACATTTATTAAATCAAAAAGAAGTAACAAAGCAAGTTCTCTACTTGACTAATAGTCGGTATGACTTCCACTATGTTCCAATAACATATTGACAGGTCTGTGCATTGAGATAATCAAGTGGCTAAGGATATATTTCGAAATATTGTTCCATTCCTCTTCTGCCGCCACGACTAACTCATCTGCAGTCTGAGGTGGAGGAATATGAATGGCTCTAGCAACGAAATCCCACATGTTCTCAATAGGATTCATGTCAGGAGAGTTGGCTGGCCAATCTAATCTATTGATATGTCCTGCTTCGAGTGTCTCTTGAGCCCTTCTTGCGCGATGTGATCGAGCATTGTCGTCCATAAACGCAAAATTTTCACCTAATATCTGTGTACTATTCGTACAACAGATGATCTAAGAATGCCCAACATTTTATATACGAGGGACCAAGACTTTTGACGATGTGTGCAATAAAACCTACTGTATTTCTAATAATTTGTTTGTAAGAGCTATCCTCCATATTATCAAAGTTAACTGAATATATTTATTCTGTAAACTTTGATATTATATTGACTAGCTTAAATTTGTACGTTTGTACATTTTAACAAGTCGACTTTTTCCATGACATTAAAAGTAAAAACTTTTCCCTCTTTTCAACTTCATCTCTGTCCATATGGCTACAAAAATAATATAGTACATTTTTAAATAGGCTTCTGTTACTTTATTCAGATTATAGAAAATGAAAATATTTGAACTGATTGATGAACTATTTGGTATATACATTTTTTTAACATGTGCATATTGTCCAATTCTTTGCACATTGATATTCAGTCATATATGTGCAATAGTTTCCAAACAGTTGTCAACTGCTGCTAAAACAAACCTAATGTTAGGCATTGAAAAAGTTTTTTCGATGCATATTTTTCAACGTTAGTTATAAAGGTAAGTAGATATAAAATTTAAATTATGTACTAAGTAAAATTACAGAATTTTTATAGTGATAGAAATTTAACATAATAGTTCAAACGGCCAACGTAAGGTTATGTGAAATTACGAACAATTTTTTATCAGTGTAGAATTAGAGGTAGAGGTTATAATTAGGTATAGATAGAATTAGAGGCAGATCTAGAATTAGGTAGAATAGGGAGCATATATTGATTAACACAACGATAAAAACTGAAATTATTTCGTAATAATATTTTTATGAAAAATTGGCATAACTTTAATCCTGTTGTATACAAATGAATGCAAGGATATTATCCGAACTGAATTCATGTAAAGTAACCGATATGTTAAAATCAATTTTATTTAATGACGGGCAGTTACCGTGCAAAGTGTAATCGTATATTTCAAACAGATCCAGCTTTTCATACAAATAAATAGATTTAATCTGAAATTATTAATGATGAAAAAGCGATACGATCAAATAATGAATTAATGCAAATGCCACCTGTATTAAAATTACCGTTGACGTTTATAAATATCCCAGTTCGGTACAGCAAATTAATTTCTACAAACAAATCTGTAAGTAGTTAATGCACGATGAAAAATGAAATTTGTAATGCAGTTTTTTTACACATCAATTAGCAATATCAAAACGCTTTGTTCAAGAGTCTATAATTTTTTATATTTTATCACCCGATCGGTAAAAGTTGTCATACATATTTTTAAAAAAATATCATCTAAATCATTTGACGTATCGGTACTATCTAAATTTAGTCACTGATGACCCAACAAGCTTCAAAGTAACATTAATTGAGACTGGAACCTTCAAAGAGTAACTATTACGTAACCGTCACCAAATCTGCTACTTTGTTGTATAAATAACTTCATACAACAATTTTGAAGTTACTGCATATTTTCGAACTACTTTTGGTTACTTTACAGTTACATAACTTCTAAGTAGCTCTTACTATCTTAGTTACCAGACATCCTTTAAGTCTTAGGAACTGGAAAGTAGCAGATGATCGTAGCAGCGACTAACTCATGTTTCTGCGTTTACCCGAGCAAGAATGACTGCTTTACATGATGCAGGACATTCTGATCATCAGATATCGAACATGTTGGGCATTCCTAGATCATCTGTTGTACGAATAGTACACAGATATAAAGAATTTGATACAGTGGAAAACAGACCACGCAGTAGACGTCCTCATGTTCCAGACATGTTCAATACGTAACAGATATTCGTGGCCATTTTGACAATATGAGGTCTAACATTCCTCGCAGAAGATATGGAATGATATATGGCTTCACCACTTCCTGGATGTAGCGCTGGACTATCATGTTGTCTTTAATGAAAACTAGAGGTGATCTACTACCATATGCAGTAGCACTTCATACTATAATGTCTACAGTGCGACGGATATGATGTTCTCTGTCAAATTGTGTATCATGTATTTCACCACGTCGGCGTCGCCTTCTCACCCTTGCATCATCGTCGCGCATCCCTCAAATAGAAACAGGAATCGTCACTAAAGATCACCTGATCCCATTCTTGGTTTCACTGAATCATCTCTCTAAGCGGTTAGCTCGATGTTGATGAGTGATAGGCAGCATCCAATGTGGACGATAAGACAAGACACCAATACTTCGAATTCGGCGATATACTGTATGCATCCACCCATGTTCTTCAAACCACTAATTTTCAATACTCCGACTGCTCCTAAATGGGTCTACGGCCTTTCTGAATAAGGATCTGTTAGTCCTTCTAGAAATTTCTCTAACCGATAAACCTGTTTCGCGCTGTCCAGCAATCCGCCCCCCTCTCAAAGTCACGAAGCCTTAAAATCTGCCCAAATTTACATGCAAAAAATTATCAAAACTAAATGATATTTAATGGGTATTTATCTTTCATTGTCACATAGTATAATTACATGAACCATAGTAACGCAATCTTCCGTCTATGTTGCACTACATGCATAACATAAACTCGAAGTTTATTAGTTATTACAAATTTTAATATTTTTATAACATTTCAATGGCAGGATTAAACAAATCGCTATACAACACTCATGAAGAAACGTATTTACTCACTTATGCGCTTTTTAAATTCTTAGTTTCTTCACTTGTAGTATACTCGTAATATACTATTACTAAAAACATGGGAAAGGACCTTATAAATGTAAAGTTACAACTTTACTTCTATCAGTAACATTTTTGGTATCTTTTGCACGTACCCCAAAAGATAAATCGGCCCTAAACGCATGCAATTCCGCTATATCTGCGTTTGATAAATTAAGTTTCCACCAAATGGAATGCTATTCCGCTGGGAAATTTTCCGTCGAAACTAATCCGTCACACTGGAAATTGTTTGATATCGGTAAATCGGTGATCCCCGAATTTATGATGTGCTTATAATGATACACACGGTTTATTGTATCGAGCAACAACGGTAGATCCATGGGGCCCACTTGCGGGTTCTCACAAAACTCTGCTCGACTAGTTTTCATCGATATCAAATTATACCCGCGATACGGGGTGGAAAACCAACGCGACGAAAGAAGCAATGTCAAACCTAAATAAATCATGACGGTATTGTCCTACTTGTGCAAAAACACGTTACATTAATATGTTTTATTATCACCCTATATAAAGTAGCAAAAATATATTAAGTGACAAAGAAAGATAAACACACTATACATGTTCATTAGATTTTAATGATTTTTGGTACATAGGTTCAGGGCCACTTATTGAATGTTTTTCTCAGCAAGATCAGAAAATCTACTGCAAAAACTGGTTCAATAGTGTGTTAAGAACCAACGATTCCTAGTACACTAATTAATATGCCTTGATTCGCAATAAGGTTGTCGATAAGTTCTTGGGGTATCTCATTCCAAGCTATCTGAACTGCGGCAGTCTGCGGCCAATCATGACCCAGATATGTTCTATAGGTGACAGATTCGGCGATCTTGCTGGCCAGGGTATTTTCAGCAAGATCGTAGAAGCTACTGCAAACATTGGTTCAATAGTGTGTTGCGGATCCATGATTCCTAATACACTTATTGATACGCCTGAGCTCGGATCTAATACATTGCCGATAAGTTCTTGGGGTTCCAAGCTATCTGAACTTCATGGCTAAGAGCTGTTAAAGTCTGTCAGGTCTCAAACATGTTTACTAGCAGATCCGGCGATCATGGTGACCAGAGTAAACGGTTTATCTGAAGTTGATCCAGAATAGCTATTGTTTGTCTGGCAATATGAGATCAAGCATTGTCTTGCTGGAAAATGGCGTTTTGGATGGTGTAAGGATATGGAATCGTATACGGCTCTACCACTTTCTGGCTGTAGCGTTGGACTCTCATGTTGCTTTTTGTTTTTAATGAAAACTAGTGGTGATCTGTTACTACACGCGATAGCACTCCATACCATAACGACTTCTGTGTGATGGACTTGACGCTCTGTGTCAACTTGTGGATCGCGTCTTTCATCGCCTCGCCTTCTCACCCTTGCATCATCGTCGTGCATCCCTCAAGCAGAAACAGGAATCGTCCCTAAAGATCACCTGATTCCATTCTTGGTCCCACTGAATCCTCTTTCTACACCATTGTAAGCGGTTGACAAATGAAAAGTAGCACTCAATGTGGACGATAAGATAAGAGGTCAAAACTTCGTATTCGGAGATCGAACTCGATTTGCAATAGTCCGGTTGCTGCTATATCAGTCTCTGAGAGCTAAGAGCCGTAATCGACGACATTCACGCTCAGTGGTTCCTCTATGACGGCCAGTGCGTCCCGCTCTGTGTCCAAGGCCTTCCTGGGTCCATGTCTGGTAACAGCGTACTATGATACGTAAGGATCTGTGAGTCCCTCTAGAAATTTATCTCACCGACAAATCTTCTCCGCACAGCCCAACCATTTCTCTTTTCAAAGTTACTACGCTGAGAAATCTGTCCAAATATATGTACTCTAGGCATAATAAGCTACAAAAAAAATATTGTTTGCAGCAAGCTTCAAAACTCTTGCCAGAGTAGCATTTTTTAAAACAGAATCCTAAGTTCCAGTACGACCTGTGCAAACACCAAAAAGATAAATAAACATGCAAAAAATTATCAAAATAAAATGATATTTAATAGGTGTTTACCTTTCTTTCACCAATTAATCATAATTAATATTCGAATAACTAGATCTTAATATTCAATTGAAACTATCGTTCTGATCTGTAACACTATTACATTAGAGACGTCTCTAATTTTCTATACAATTCCAGGGTGCAGATTCGATTCATCCAATTGCGTTTCGAAGAAACACGTAGTTAACTGACTTTGCAGTGGAAGCGATCGAGACAAAAATCGTGACAGCTCACTCGTTGGTCGAGCGATTTAATTTTTATTGAATAAAAATCCAAAAATATATTTTAAAATGTAAAAATACATACATTAAAACACATTTTTACTTTTCTATAATTCACCGAACTGTGCACCTACTCAAGTTCTAGTGGATTATTTTTTCTTCGTTGTTTTATTTTGATTGATATGGACTTCCGTACGCATTTTTCTCACCCTATACACGTACTGGCAATTTGTGTCTGCTAGAAACCGGTCAGCTCCTGGGTTAGATCCGTATCTGGCATTACCTATAATCACACTAATGTTTTAATTTTACCCTTGCCTCGCAACATATGTTTTACTTCGCTACTATTAGATCAACACCAGTCATCAGCAGATATGTTTTGTTGTTTTTCACAGGTGTCCCATTATCCGTAATATTTTCCAGACTAATTGCAATGTCAATCGTCGATAAATACATGGCAATTTTATGCCAGTACTGTGACCCAAAGCTAAAGCTAATTATCTATTTGAGAAAAATGGCAAGTAGAATTATACCACGACGACGATGAATGATAAGAATGATGACGATGGCTACGATCATCATGACTAAGGCTGGATCGTTGTTGAAGTCATACAAACGCAAAACAGAATGAAGGGGGAAATGCTTAGTGCGCGTTTTGCTGAAAATAATTTGCAAGAATATAACAATTAGTATTGCGGGCTTTTTATTATAGGATCATTTAGGATTTTTTAATTATATTTTCTGAGTGATTTTGTAAGTTTGGTTCGATCTAAAAAAGACTGACTTTAAAGTTTGGACAACTTTAAGTTGCTTCTGCTTAGTTTTCACAATATCCAGATACCACACCGCCCCACCAAAAAGCATGAAGTGATTTTCAATGGTGAATATTACGTACTTACAACTATGCTAACATACTACTAATAAGGTATCTACTTATTAAATAGGTACCTTATTAGTCATTTAATATTGAGTTAGATAGATCGAATTAGAAATATTCAGCACTGTATTCAGGATTCATGAATACTGTTTAACAGAGTATTCAGTATTGAGTGATTGAATACTTTTCCTGTATTCACATCCAGCTCTCGTTGCATTATTGCGAAAGGAAGTTAAACGATTTCAACTCTTTCTTGAATAGAATGATGACAATCAATTGGATAACAAAGGGTAAAAGAAAATGTTGCACTATACTGTTCTTTGTTAAATTTTATCTAGATATTTTACTCACAGTTTTTTACGCCTTTACTAAGGCGTAGTGTACAACATGCGTAAAGTAAATACTTATACTGCAAAAAATATTTTTAGTTTATGTTTCCCATCACGATTCAAACCATCCTTTCTGCAGTTACGCTACTTGCTATCGATTAGAAAAGTGACCCTTTTAGAGATAGACCGAATGATTAATTGAATTTTCTTGTGAGCTGAACTATGTGTATCGTCCAGTTTGATTAATCCCAGGACAGATTCAATTGGAAACACATTTTAAGATTAATTTGTTCGACGGATTAGAGATAAACCCACTTAATGATGCTGCTGCCTCTGTCTCTTAAAATAATATACAGAATGAGTCAGATTTAATTTCCGACCTGAAAGTATATATTATAGCTCTTTTTAAAATAAAAGTGATTGTTCACCTGTAATGCTTCATGGGATTACGAATGGAAAAGTGTTGTTATATTTAATTATTGTAAACATTCGGTTCCGAGTGTTGTGAGACCAATATAATGCTATGGAGCTGTAGCTTGGTGATCGAAAATTTAACAGACAACACACTAAACAAAACCTCAGCCAGGTACAAAGATCGTCTGCTTGAGTTTAACCGGGGCCGTGCGAACAACATCAACTTATTAATGGAGGTAATGTTATGCCTGCCACTTTTGGATATTTATCAGAAACAAGTAACTCTTCGCTTCAAGAACGTTGGTTTCAAAACAGATGTGGATGTAGGATTTGGAGAAGTTAGGAGTCGCCTATGGAATGAGGCCGCCAGAAAGATTCTGCAAGCAGATACTGACCGTATGTCTCTCCAGTGAGGATAACAGTGAGGTAACATCTTCATAATCATATAAAAAATGAAAGAAATTACATGATGTGGGATCTACTTCAAATCGCTACATATCCGACTTTAGTGGACAATATTGATCTTGCGTAAGCATAAGATAATCTCTAGATCTGCACGGGAATGCCATCAGGCACTAGTAGTGACATCAGTCGCCAACGGCATATCTGTATGGTGGGTCAAGGGACATGATCATGGCAATAAAAAGCTGATCTGCTAGCCAGGAGTGCATCAGGTCTCAACATCTTTGAACCTAGTAAGTATACCAATCAAAAAGTACCCTGGCTATGTCTAGGACAAGCCTTCTTCTAGTGACAACTATTCTCAAACTGGATACCACCAATATGAGAAAGTATGAAATAACTCTTTGTAGAGTGTGTAAACACGTCTATGTAATGGAAATAAATGTGTTTCTACTGTTTTATACACAATATAGACGAACATGTAACTATATTAAATTTGCCCATAAATTATTTAATGGGAAAAGAGATTGTAGTGAACTGATATCTTTATTTTCTTTAAGAATTCTATATTATGATACAAGATTAACTACTGTTTTACTCGCCACTTACCATCGTACTAATTATAGTTTTTATAGTCCCATAAGTAACATTGTTAACTGCATTAATGGTCTTCATTATGACTTTGATATTTTTACAGCTTCTAGAACTCAATTAATGTAGGTACTTAATTAGTAATAATATGTAATCACTATTGTTATTATGCATTATATGTGCATATCTTATTGTGTACACAGGGTGTAGAGGTAAAAAATCTAAGGGCGTATTCTATGACCAAAAATAAGGGTTTTTGTTATATAAATGTGGAGTCTTAGGACCGTCATTGACCAGCTCCAGCGTGTCAAAAAAAGAATCAGTCAGTCAACCTCTTTCGGAGTCAGACTCATTTCAGAAAGGTCCAATTCCTGGAAGACCTTTGAGTGTTAGAAAGCCTGCGTCGGAAGAAGTTATTCTACACGAAATTGAAGGCGCAAATACTAGTACTAGGAAGATTGCTGCAAATCTTAATGTGATAAATTAGTTTGGTCCGTCCTGAAGCATCAATAGTTATACCCGTATCATATACATAGGGTTCAAGCCTTACTGTCGCAAGACTATCCTGCTCGCCCACAATTTTGCCACTTGATTTTGCAGAAAAATCATCAAAATATTGATGGTCTGATGAAAATCCTGATGCCAGAATGGAATCTCGATTTCAACAGTTTTCTATGAATGTATGGGTGGGTATTATTGGAAAATTTATGTTGGGTCTTACTTTTTACCAAGAACTTTAACAGACATTTCTTAAAAATGTTTTACCAGAATGTGGTTTATGAACGACGGGGCTCCCACACATTTTAGTGATTGGACGGGGCACTCAAGATCAAACTTGGCCATCCAGATCACCCGATATGAACCCTATTTATTTTTTTATTGGAGACATCTCAAGACATTAATTTACTCGGTTCACATTGAATTTGAGCTGGGTTCCAGGCCATAAAGGAATCCCTAGTAACGAAAAACTTACCAGTTAACTCGTCTCGAATTTGGGGCGCCTGGCCAGGGACCCGAACTCATTATTGGAATTGCGCAAGGTAGTATTAATAGCGCCCTTAATAAATGGGTATGTCAAATATTAGGATGTAATTGGAGAAGGAATACAGGACGAAGACAGGTCTATGAATTTTTGGATGGACCCAATAGATCTGGCATGGTGTAGCTGTTGAACCTCAATAGAGGGTCCCTGATTCGAATGGTGGGGGTTCTGACAAGTCATTGCAAACTCGGAAGGTATGTAAGTTTGATAGTGAAGATCCTTTATGTGAAGGTTAAATTGTTGTTTGGATAACAATGGAAGACAAACTGAAAATTGTCTGTAATTATTCTTAAGGATGTCTTTGTTCTTTATTTTTGTTACACTGTTACTATTACTAAATATTATTTAATCAGTTACATGTATCTATAATTTATGTTTTATGTATATTCTTTTGGGCATAGCTTTCTAATGAGTGTAAATAGGCGAAAACTTGATAAAGGTTATTTTATTATAATGTATAAAAAAAGTTATAAATGGCGCCACGACGCTTAGCGTCATTCATTGTCAACCTCACAAATTAGACACAAACAAAGCTTAGGTTTATGCCTAAAAAGATATTGTTTTGTTTTCTCCTACTAAAAAATATTTCTTCTGGAAAAGTACCTGGAGAGGGAACTTTGGGACGCCCTGTACAACGGAGTCATTTTTTGCAAACGGAGAGAAAAACATGTTACGGCAGATCGGTTGAAAGTCGCTGTTCTGCTTTGCAGCGGTTTTGTGACGAAATTAATCGAAAAATTCCTTCTTCCTGCTATAAAGAAATAGCAGGGGTGGCATAATTTTCGCAAGAATGGCCCCATACCCCGCTTAAGACTATTTATGTAACTCTTACAATACGACTCCGAATAAACTTATGGTTCAGCTATCCTAATAAAACTGCTACGATTGCACAGAATTATTGCTTATTGCCGAGTGGAGGAACAAATTTTAAAATTAATTTGGATCTTTGACGTTTTATCTAGTGCATAAAATAGAGATTTGTTTGCAGCAGGGTATCTTCAATCTAACACACTGGCGAATGGAATTCTTTTTATTCTCTAGTTTTATCCGGCGAACCGTCTGTAACTACTGTATTTATTAAATTTCATTAAAAAGACAATGTAGTCTTAATAAAAATGGGATTCGAAGGAAGATGACTGACCAAGAAAGACATAAATAATACATTGACATTCATTACATATTACGCAGGCTTATTTCAGATTGTGTATAATATTACAAATTAAATAAGTCATCAGATGCGTCATTGTATTATCTTCACTTTTCCTTTCTTTACATTTTTTTGTATTCCAAAACTATTAACAATAAAATTCACTAGATCAAATAAGATTAATTGCATTTTTACGATACTCAATCATTACTTAATATAATAACAAAATAATTAATTAACAGTTAAATTACTTTACTATGATTTATTATAACAAATATTGGAGATGGCCACCTTCAGCCAAAATACATACTTCTGAACATGCAACTCGAACACGTGCGAAAATTCAAAGAGTAGCTCTTATCACATCACAACCAGCTATAATTTGAGACCAATTCCACCTCTCTGTGTCTCGCCAGAGACTCCAGGGCATCTCTATACTCCTAAACTAGAGTAGATTTGGTACTTGGAGTGCAGACTGACTGTCAGAACAGATGAAGATTTTCTTCTCCACACAATTACTTACTTGTTCCTTGCGTGCTACCATAAAAATAGCAAACAGCTCTGCCTCAAAGACCATGGCTTATATACCCAGTGAAAGGCTCTACCAGGTATACTAATTTTCCAGGTATACTGCTGCAACTCATCTCCTACCCGGCAACCATCCGTGTAACAGACCAAGGATCTCGAGGGGAATATATGCTCTACCCACTCTCATCGTTCTCTCGAGGAGAAGGTGGAAGTATTTTTCCTTTTCAACCGTAATGTATCTTCTGCTTCAGTAACACTTAAAGCAGAGATTGGGATCTCCATTTCCGCTCTGAGGACTATAGCGGTATGACCCTCTGCTAGATCTCCTGCCCTCCAGCCGCCTGCATATATTATTCTCAGGTAGGTTGCCATCGCCTCCCTTGCAATCCATGTTGGAAGGGGTGTGAACCCCAGTAGAACTTCCAGGGAGGCAGTTGGAGTCGTCGTCATCGCACCCGTAATGCCCAAGTGGCCACTGTCACCTGGTCCACACTCGGACACCACACCAAGGCCCCAAATTGCAGCTTCAGCATGATCACTACCGTGTACACCCCATGAAGTACCCTTGGATTGAGTCTCCAGTTTTTACCTACTACTTTCCTTAGTTGCCAAGACAACTTACTGTCCAAGGCTACCCCAAAGTATTTTACCTCCCAATAATAGGTACAATAATGGCACTTTAAACTATACTGTATACAGGGTATCCGGGAAAATGTGGGAAATCTCTCGGGTGCAGATAGAACATGAAAAAATAAGATGACAAGTTCCTATAAATTTTTTGTTCATGTTCTATCTGTACTCAAGAGATTTCCCACATTTTCCCGGACAATCTGTATATGTTCTTGTTTAGGCAAAGCAAGAAGAAAAGCTTTTGTAGTATTAGCGATTTCCTTTCAACTTTTTAGTTTCTTGCAAAATTAAGATTTGTACCTTTGTTTCTAACATCGTTGTTCCGGATAAACATCTCGTCGTTTGAAAGTGAGGTGAAATTGAGCGCACTGAAGTGTTAGGAACGAAATTCGAATCGACATCGCAAAATTGAAAAGCTTTGACATAAATATGTTTAAAGAAAGCGTGCTAAAAAGCTTGTATGCCCTCATGGTTGACTGATAACCGATAATTACGTACGGGTGATTCCGAAGAGACTCGCTGGGGTGCGATCCCCATTTTAAAATAAAACTGTCGCACGCCCACAACGCACAACGGCAAATAAACTTTATACTTGGCCGCTTCTAAATGTCGTCGAGCACTTACTTTAAAAGCGGGCTCATTCCCATGCGGACGGATCGAACGCCAATCGAGAATTTATGATAGTTTAAACACTAATGGCACAGATCAAGTTTTTTAAAGTCGTTGAATTTTGGATTTATGGCATCGTGCGCGAAGGTCTGCTGCCATGTTTTAATGCAGTTTTTAACTTCGCTCTATTTTATTAACCTTTTCAGAGAGAAATACGGCCCTACGCTCTTCATGGTCCCTGCTACGTTCGAACATGGCAGATTTATATTTAAAACTGAAAAGCTTTTACATATGCTTTTGTAATATATTAAACGCACCCCCAGGACATTTTTAAAAACGCCTTTCTCAGGATAGAATTTAAATCCTATAAGCAGAAGGATAACATGCGCTCTACACGGAAGTTATAATCAGCCTCGCCTACCTAGCTTATATACCGGGTGGTGATAAAATTCCGAGCAATATTCATAATTTCCTTACAACTTTTTTTTTATTATGACATACATATAAAAACGTATCTTTAATAATAAAATATAAAATGTTTATTTAACAAATATATTTATTATGAAGAATTCATATAAACTGCTCCACAAAACTTAAGGAAGTTCACAAATCTTTAGTTTCATTTAAAGGTTCACAACTTTTGTTCAAAAATATTTTTGATATGCTATCTTGAATGTTTACTCTTTTATACGAGTGGCTTTTTTTGTTTCTCCTTCGAAAGCAGTTTCAGTTTTATTTTTGGTGATTTTAATATAAAATTCAAATTCTTAAAACATTACAAAATAAAGTTTAATACAGGGTATGCCTTCCTCGCACTTCAATGACTGTCTAGCAACGCCTTTGTATACTGTCTATCAGGTTGTTGAAGTAGTCTTGATCAATTTCTCGCCACAGGCGTGGTAAAAGCCCTCTGAGTTCCTGAAGTATATGTGGGGGTGGTTGATGCGAATCTAAGGCTCTTTGTAGTTGGTCCCATGCGTGCTCAATTGGATTGAGGTCTGGCGAGAGAGGCGGCAGTGCCAAATGCGGAATACCACGAAATCCAGGGCATTGACAACAATTCTCGCACGATGAGGTCGCGCATTATTGTAGAGAAATAAAAAATTTGGCCCAATTGCAGCATGAAACAAAGAGACTTGTTCGACGTAGATCTGTGCATTCATGTTTCCATCAAGCACCAACAACTCCGCCCATTAAAACAAATGCCTCCCCAAACAGCAATTGTACCAACCTCTGAATAGATGAACTTGCTCTACGATTTTAGGGTACCAAAGGAAGGGTCCATATTCGAACACGTCGACTATTCGAGAACCGGTCGACTCATTTGTGAACAATACAGAGCTCCATATATAATTCTAAATCACGTGTTCGTTAGCCCATTGCAAACGAAGTCGCATATGATTTTGTGTCAGTGGAATTCTTCTCAAAAGTCGTCGTGAACGTAGACTAACATCTCACAGTCTTCTACGAACTGTTTCAATTGAAACCGCAACACCAGAAGCGTCGCTGTTGTGTGATCCGACAAGTACTCAGAGGCTCTCTACGGGTGGATACTGTTAGAAATCGGTCTTGTGCAGGGGTAGTAGATCTTAGGCGTCCACTTCTCGGTCTTTCTATGGCATCCTGTTTCTCTATATCGATGCACAAGCCTTGAAATTGCGCTTTCACTGACCTGAAAGAAGTTAGCAACTTCTCTCTGAGAGCGTCCCGCCTTGATCATTCCAACAGCCCTATTGACTTCAGCAGCACTCCGTTTGTAAAATTTTTAGGTCTTCAATAAGAGTTGACTATATAAACGGAACAACGAAACAACAAAATTATTTTAGGACTATGGAGAGCTCGAAATGATTGTTTATACCCAGCTGCCTGGACGAAGCGTGAGGATTTGCTTGAACTTTAAGCAATACGATTAATTTAATGTTTTCATTAACTTGACATCTGCCTTGTCGCGGTAAGTCTTTTTCACTATAGTTTCCGAAAATGCTTGAGCTAGTCGACTTAAATAACATTTTGTCGTATATAAAAAAACATCTTACCCATTACTAAAACTATTTAAGGGATGATTCTTGTAAAAATAGTGGTACAAGTCTGTATGATACATTTTCAAAAACTCAATATTGATGGAGTTACATATCCTCAAAGTTAATTATTTTAAATTAATATTTCGCGTCCTCGACAAAAATCATTAATATTCTAAAGCCTTAAAAGGCTTAAATGGCTCTGTTTGTAAATCTTACCAAAACTGTTCTTATTTCCATTTCCCAAGAAACTTATTAATTGATTTGTAAAATATACGGCTTTGTTTCATGTAAAAATTACAATTTTAGGTCTCCAAATTTACCACTTAAAAATATCAAATTGACTTTTTTATTTTTTTCTCTTTAAACAGATTATTTTATAAAATAGACTCCCCTTAAAACATAAAATTGATTTATGAAAACTATTCCATTAACAAACCAAGCACTGAATTTTTGACAAATATTTAAAGCATACTATTTCAAAGGCTGAGATACCTTTGTGAGTTTTTTGAAGCTTATTTTTATAAAACACAGCCTAGCTCTAATTTCACAATAGTTAAAAAATATGCACGTAAAATATTTGCAATGCTCATACCAGTTCAATGAAAGGATTACACGTACCGAATTAGTTATTTTTAATTATTTTCGTCGTTGTAATGGAACTGCGTTGTAATCCGAATTCCATCAGTCGTACGCGCGCTATATATTGTGTTAAATAAATCAATTTGACAAGTATTTGGCCGCCCTAGCGTCCTTTTAGCTCTCCATTAATATTCTACAGGTTGCGCAGTCATAGACGTGTCTATTTGGGCACTAACACATCACCGTGCCTATTTTGTTCTCTACAAACAGTAATCTGTTGGCAATAATGGGAGTGCATACATCCAGGCTCCAAATTCAATTGTCTCCATTGTCCCAACTGTTGCGGACCGGCAGGGACCCTTCGATATTCCGATCACCTCGAATTGACAGGTGGACAGCAAAAATATTTACGAGACCACTAGGCTGAATGGGACTGCACAAAAAGCAGATAAATTGCCCTTTTATCTGCTCCGAGCTGGGAAAGTTTCGCTAAAAACAACGGCCAACGCGGCCTACCGTTTTAATCCACGGATAGGGAAAGCTGAGTTCTCTTTAATCGCAAGATTAATTATTCACAGTCTTTAATTGGAACAAGTCAAGATGTTAAACCTGGAAATTCTAAATTGGCCTTTGCCAAACCACTAAATAATATTATAGTACCCTTATCAAAATTTATATTCGCTTTGTGCTGTAACATTTGGAAGGATTATTTGAAACTAATTTTAAATTATTTATTTGCATAGAACATTATTTTTTTTACCTTGCGTAAGGTACAACACAATTATTCAATAAAACTGAATTGTTAAAGAGCACGTGTAATTTGGATAACAATTTCAAATACACGGCATGTTGAGCTCTGGACAAAAACATATTTCCAATCTAAATCCTTAAAATAGACATATAGGTCAAAATTAATAATGCCTTGTTTTATAACCATAAGCAATTTAGATTGGAAGCTTCTTATAAATAATTGATATCTGACTCATTTATAGTCATACATATGTGTACTAAAATTGATTTTCGTGAAATACAACACTGATCTTTGTCAGTTTGATCTTGTTGAAGTTGTCAATGTTTCAACAATTTCCTAGTTGGTTGCCACTTTATCGGTTTTGGTTTCTTGATGTTTCGAAAGAATATCGCTGCTCTTTCTCAGAAGTAACTATATTTGATATAAACACTGGTCCAATCATTAGCTTGTAATGCTCCATTCTTTACTTTTACGGATGAATCGCTTCCAAATTGTAGGTTGTTCCAAGCCCTCGTTCTGTCTGTACAGTCATGACCAGAACCTTCTCTCTCTCTGACTCTGCTCAGGTCTATCGAATATCTTGTATCCGCCTTATGTTCCATAACTGCTGACTTATCACTGTTATTACTCCTTAGACAACACATTTTCTTCATCCTCGTGCCAACATGTATCTCTGTTAGCAATATATACCTTGCGGCATGTGCATGGGATGCTGCTTACACCAGAGGAATGTTTTACTCTTGCAGTCAGTCTTACAGAAGGCTGCACCTATCTCTTTTGAGGCATTAATACTGTGCTTTCTTAAGATGCAGCTTATCCCTCTTATATGGGTTGTTCCTAGATGTCCTTTCTTTTCTTTGATTTTAGGCGTCCTTCTGAAGGCTTATTCAATATTCTTTGATGGAGAAAAAGTTTCATTTGGTGCACATTTTACTCAAAACTACCAACTTCTCATTCTTGCCCTAGTCGAGGTTTTTCCAAATGACTTTTTAATTGGACACGTCACAGTTCATTAGGATATCATCTGGTTGTGGTTGAAATGCAATGTTCATGGTTTATGGTCATGGTGTTTTGTCTTCTCCATCACATCTCTAACTTGGTGCAATATTAGAGGTCATGTAAGTAGATGTCTGATCTTACTGCACTCATTATTGACGATAGTGATACGTTAGGTTTGTAGACCTTTGAAAGGCAATAGACTTGGGGTGTTTTTGAATCCTTGAATATTCCTCCATTTCCTCGACCTTAGTGTTCTCCTGATGGCTTGCTAAATATTTCTGTGGTACATTAATTTATTCTGAAAGGTAATCGTAGCTTTTCTTCCGAGTGTTCTGGCTTCTTCGTTTTCTGGGTTAAATTACCAGGTACACTACCAATCATGAAAAATACATTTGGGGAGACTTGAACCAGAGGAAATACAGGATATAAATCCTTTAATTATTTATTTGTCAACACTATTGCAGTGAGGTTAAATACGAACTTCGTTAAAACATTCTTTTTGCTATTCAGAGAATAAGAATGATGATGGGAGTCCAAATTATTCAGTGTGTCCCAAACAATTGGATTTGAAGAGATCAATCCAACAGAAAAATAGATTTATTTTATAATTATCTTTGAAATAGATTGATCTTCGTACCGATACTGCGATATTCTATATATATTTTAGAAATTATTCTATGAAAAATTTTACTATATATTTTTTTTACTAGAAGGATTATTTCTTTGCCGTAACATCCCTATTACACCCTGTATAACATCTGTCAATATGAATTATGTGCTCATATCCCGTAGGAATATGACTGATTTATTACTTTTTGCTTTCCAAAATGTACAAGCGATATTTATTTTATTTCAGATACAACGGACAAATGAATGAATGGATTCTTTTTTATTCCGGCGCGTAGGGGTTCCGCAATCACCCTTGAATCATCGCACAAGTCTCCGGAGGTAATTTAACAGCATCACACATGAATGAACCCAACAATTCACAATCCGAGTTAGCCGTGGACGCTCTCCTTTGCACCAGCAATTTTCTGAGTGACAACCGGCGCAGGAGTTAAATGAAATGTCACTCAAGATGGCGTGCGGTGTCCCAAGTAAACGCCCAATCCTTGTTCCTGCTAGCCCCAATAAATCTCCGAATTCCTGAGCCCGTTTCGACCCTTGATCAATTAAAAATGGTCCGTGGTAATCGCTGTGTTTGGACGCCGTTGTTAATTGCTGGACATTGATTGCATTCCAATTGTAATGGCATTTTCCTTTGGCATTGTAGATGAGTACTGCAGTTTTACTCCAACGGATAGCAGACGCAACTTTGTCATTGCAGGAAGAAGTTATCCTCGTGGAAATTCCTGCAGCTTTCAACGTTTTCGCGATATTTTGAGTTAAAAAAATAATCAATACAAAAACTACTTTCAATTTTATACAATTTTTATCAACACTAAGTAATATAAGTGTAAACTAAACAATTAAAAATGACAATTCACCTCAAGTCTCATTGATTTAATGTGTCCTCAGATACAGAAATCAAGAGGATTCAGGTCGGGCAATCACGGTTGCCAACGCATATCACTTTTACCCACCCACTGAGAAAATGTGTGTTGATGTAGTTACAAACATTAAGGAGACAATGGCAAATCGTGCATAACCATTAAAAAAAACTAAAAAAGAATCACCATTGTAGGTGACTAGCTGGTACTAACACGTGGCCATCAATTGTACTGCACTATACATTGATCTTGAATTTATACTGAAAATGTCTCTCCTTTGCAAATGGGGAATTTTGAGATGCCAAGAATGACAAATGTTTAAGGTATATGAGTCAGTAACAATAAAATGTAGATGTTGAGCGTGATTATTATTTAATTAAGTTTTAAGATACATATTCGGCTTTCTCAGTGACATGGGAAAAGACCTTCATCTATCTTATACTGAAAACAAAAGGTTTTCCTTATATAATTTTTCGAAAATCTTTGAGACTACGTTATGTAGTAAAATTTATTACGCAACCGAGCAGATGATATCTACCAGTCAATATGGATTTATACAAATGAAGTCTCTAATTGAACTGGTTTTTCTCAGTACATTTCTGAAGTCTTAGATACTGATAGGCAAGTTGATGTTACAGATTTCCAAAAAGCATTTGAACAAATGGATCATTAGCTATTAAAATTAGAAGGGTTTGGTCTTTCCGATGCTTTAATGAGACTATTTCCATCTTATTTATCAGACATTCAATTTATGGTAATATAATAAAACTTCCTTTCCTATTCTATTTCCATCGTCGGGGGTACCACAGGGTTCCAACTTAGGCCCTCTATTCTTTTTATTCTTCATTAACGATCTTTCTTTTATTTCCAACGTCGGGGGTACCACAGGGTTCCAACTTACGTCCTCTATTGTTTCTATTCTTCATTAACGATCTTAACCATTAGTTAAATGTCCTACTTCACTTATGTGCGAGTTATGTAACAAAATTGCAGCAGATTGTAACATATTTAATGATAGCCCGAATAGAATATGTAAATATGTTCGTTTCAAGTAGCATGAATTATGCTTTTTATTTCTGTGTACTTAGGATTATATTGAATTATTACATTATTTTGTTTAAGATAGTTTAATTCTTGTTATGTATAGTATTAATATGTACACTATTGCTGTAATTTTATATCCTGGTTTATCCTGTTAGAATAATAAAGATTATCATTATTATTGTTCATCGGCTGGGCTTACCTATGGCATACTGATGAGAGCTAATAAACTCAAAACCGGTATATCTCTGGTGACACCGCTAATGACTACCCGTGGCCGTGTTTTCAGGTGTAAGTCAATGCTGGCAATTATTTTCTAAAATTCCGCTTTTGCAGAAATAATGACGTATTTAAAAATATCATTAATATTTAAATATAATGTAATTAAGAGTAATTATTTTTTCCCTATTACGATTTAATTATAATTGAATTAATTTACTCCGATTCGTATAATAGTGGAATTAATTGAATTGCAATGATTCCTTCAGAATGCCTGTGTTTGTTGGGTATGCTGTGGCAAAAATACAACGCTACCTTTGATTATGAACTAGTTTGAAATACAATTCCTAGGCAACAAACGTAACGACAGATTAACATACGAATAACAACAAATTTGTGCCGTAAAATGACCGTAATAAACCATAATTTCAAAACCGACGTTTGACATTACACCTGATACGAATTATTCTATTTGCCAAGCAATTGCCTGGCTCTGTCCCTGTCAAAAAAGACAAATATCGTACAAGGGAAGGTTGCTATACGTCGTAACGTATTATTAGAGTTCGACAATTCGGCATATGTAATAATAAATCGTTTACGAGGTCGCGTAGACTTTGCTACAAACGAATTTTCCGACTCACTGCACACTTGATACATGATATTTTTTCAGCCGCTTTCTTGGGTCCATCAATAACTAAAAACAAAGTTTTACTCAATAATAACTGCGATATCATCAATTTTCTAGAATGCGGGCTCGCGTAACCAAAATGATATATAATGAAATTTTGATAAAATGACCAAAAACACAACAGTGTACTTATGATTTCTTTATTCTCGTTTTCAACACTTACAATCTCCTTTCATCGAGAAAATAATCAATAAATAAAAAACAAATATTTAAATTTAAAAAGCGTAATAGATTAGATAGATTATAAGCAAATCTAATTAATAAAAATTAATTTTAACAAAACATCTAAAATTAGGACTAAAAGTGAACATAAGACAATAGGGTCATCTGGACAAACCTTGTACTTTACTTAATTTTAGTAGCATACAGTGTGTATGTACTCGTGTAGAGCAGTTGTATGTGTAGTGACCAGTAATGTATATAGTGTAGTGTACTGTACAATGCATAATAAGGGTAATGTAGTGTAGTATATAATGGCTGTTAATGTGTGACCGTTATAATGACACTGTAAGTAACCAGTAGTATATAGTGTATATGTTCTCGTATAGGACATTGTATTGTAAGTGTAGTAACCAGTAATGTATAGTGTATATAGCGTAGTGCATAGTACAATGTATAATGTAGTGTATAATAACAATGTGTGACCGTTATAATGACAGTGCTAGTAACCAGTAATGTATATGTATATAGTGTAGTGTATAGTACAATGTATAATAAGTGTAATGTAGTGTAGGTATAATAACTGTTAATGTGTGATCGTCATAGTGACGGTACTAGTAACCAGTAGTGTATAGTGTATATACCCCTACAAAGCAGTGTAGGGACCAGAATATAGAGTAGTGTATAGTACAATGTATAACAAGTGTAGTGTATACTAACTGTTAATGTGTGACCGTTATAGTGACAGCGCTAATAACCAGTACTGTATAGTGTGTATGTATAGAGCAGTGTATTATATTTTTTAATTTGTGTTTTCTTCGGAGTGTGCATCAGATAGGTGTAATTGGGTGGTTGGCCATTGTCGTCCAGAAGGATGGTATTCTACAATTTTGGAAAAAATGACATGAGTGAATTTACAAACTTTTTAAAGTAAACTTTTAAAATGCTAGGTCCACTCAACTTTTTTGATAATGTTGTGTTGTTTGAATCCTGAAGTGTCTATAGAATCTTGCCCCCTTCAACCCTCATTTCTCGTACTCATTTAAGTATAACATAACAGGTGAAGTTATGTTTTTTCGGGGCAGGAAAACAAAAATATCCAAACTTTTTCGTGTATCTTTTTTTTCATAATATCATAGCAAATGAAAAGGATTTTTTCATAAAAGAGGTATTCCTGTTGAAATGCGATATCGGCAACAGTGCTATATTTCATAAAAATTTATATAAACTTGAAACATAGTTGGCTTTTAAATGAAAGAAAATAATCAATTTTAACATCAAACAATATTTATATTTATGGAAATATTTATTTCTTCATTTTTATAAGTAAACAAAATATTTCACCTGGCAAATTTTTGTAAACTTCCTAAACTAAAACTAATTTACTATGTTTTTTTTTATTGTTCGTCATTACTTGCACTCAGCTATAATTTCTCAAGTTCATGCGTATAGGTTAAGAATCACCCTGTGTTGTGTAATTATTGTGCATTATTTTGAATGTCCATATGATTAATCAAAAATAATATCAGGCGCATGTTGAGATTAAAATCAATGTAAATGGTTTGTGACATTATTTAATTTCAATTCAAACTGTAAATCCATTAGCATCCTGCAAACTGAAAATGGCGAGATGAGCTATATAATACGCATAGCCTGGTAGCAGTGTGATACAGCGGCAACGAAAACTGGACAGCAATGATGGATGACCCTTCAACTATTTGCACACGTAGCAAATTGTCGACTGTATGCAATCGAGACCGTAGTATACTGGTTAATGTTTCTGATAGAATGGAATCCATTCCGTTATCAATCTTCTTGTACATTCTTCTTCACATGTCGGATGTTCCGGTGAAATATTACAGGGATTACGGGCTCTGTCTTCATGCATTAAAAATTTATCGAACGCCACGTTATGAATAAAATGGATTAAATTAGGGTGGCAACCTCATTTGAATTGTAATAAAAGGGAACTGCATTATCACTTCATTTTCAATTTAATGAGGCGTTTACTACGCTGTTCGATCCACTCGCAGATTGCACGTGATTTCGTAATATCTTGCGTTTCAGAGAATAAAAACCGATTTACATCAAAATGATATTTCCCAGAATTCATAGAATTTTAAATTGCACTTCATTTGAACATAATTATTAATTGAATTGGTTTTTGATTGTGGATCCTCATCATTTTCTTAACAATTTGAATCAAAGTTCTGTTGAAAACACCAAGAAACCGGAAAAATCACAAATTCCGACTAACAGCAACACCGCACACCGAAACTTATTATCATGAATAATTGCGTAAAAAAGTAAGCAACATTGCCACACTTTAGCTACATTTTGTTAGTATGGAATGACAAAGATATACATTTGATCCATCATGCAGGTTCGGAAAGTTTAGATCTTTGCATTGCTTGTGTGCAAGAGGAATAAACCTGAAGTTAATACACATAAGTAGGACTCGTTGCCTGTCGTGGTTATAGTTGCGACGTTGCAACACTTCACGATCTAATTCTGATATAAACAAGCACCGCTGAAAAATTCGATATTAGAAAGCAGTTCAAATAATTCTGTAAATTTCGCGAACCAAAAAATTATGAACATATACCTCAAACATTCTGTTATCATTTTATTTTTACCTGAAACCAATAATTATGTAGAGACCTACGAAATTACATGCAGTACTGATGAATAATAATATTTTTAAATTTAAATTATAAAATGGCGACATTAAACATATATCTGTAAACATCTCTGCTTTTGAAAATAGAACTTTAGAGATACACCTAAAATGTATATTTACAGTGGCAAAAAACTCTTTAATTACATTCATCAAATAGGTGGCCAATGGAACAAACCCATCAACATTGCGGCCTTATCTTAATTCGTCATAACCTCAAAATTGCAATATAGTCAATCTGAAATCTGTTGAGCTCCATCAGTTCAGTTATTTTGCTCGATTTGGCAAAATAAGTAGGTGATGCTACTTAACAGACAGATTCAAATTCAGCGCATCGCAATACTTAACAGCACACTTCATCAAGATCAGAAAAAAAATCCGAATACTTTTGCGATCACTTATTTTCGCTATTTTTGCGATTTACTCAAAATTCGGAGGATGTTAGAGCTAAACGGACCTCATTCTGATTCAGTGCGTCCAAATACACAAAGATAGGTGGGTCTGGTCAAAAATACAGACCGGATTCTTTTGCGTGCCGGTGCGTTATTATCACTTTATCATTAAATGTTTTTTAGTGCAATGCACTACTTTAACATCAGCTATAGCACCTTAAAATTATATTTAACAAGAATATAACTTACTGCTACAGTTTGGTGCGATTGAAAATTAAAAAGTGGAAAAGGGATAACAGCCTTAATAACTTACATTAGCTTAATGCCTTTAAAATAGGTACATGTAAAATAATGGACTTTATTCTCTGCAAAGGTACATTGTACATTGCTTAAACACATAACGACATTAGAGCGAGGGGCCATGGGTCGTCTGTGACAATATAAATGCCGTGCAAAAATAAACAAAAGGAAGGATAATACGAGAGAAATCCGGAATAACGCGAATTTGCATGAACGATAACCAGAAATGAAAACATATCACCACTCATCAAATGTTATTTGTTAGGGCCCCTGCCTGAGAGTGAATACAGTAATCTGGCTCATATGACATTATATGAATGTGCATTATACATCGCACACGAGGAAATTGTACGTATCATTAGGCCCGCCCTAATCAAATACGTCTATCATCAAATACATGCCAATCATGAATAGCAATTTGCTGTTCGGCCATACTATATATATCCGAGTACATAATATAGCCAAAGCTGCTAGGTATGTCCAGAATCGGACTTCATTTACGCACACAAACAAATTTTGACCGCCTTTAGTTATAAAGTCTATAATTCTAAATGTAAAGTCAAATGCTTACGACAGTGACGCTATATTCGCTAAAATGCTACAGTTATGTCATCCTGCTCTTTATAAACATTACGCACATTATTAATTATTGCATGGAAAATGGATAATAATATTATAAATACTTATTAAATTATAGTAGATCTGTTCTTTTACATACGTCCCATAATATTTTAAAGTCGTTGGATAGTACCCAAGCATATGCACTGATCTTAATAGACTTCTCCAAGACTTTTGAAACTGTGGATCATGCCCTGCTCTATTCGAAGTTAACATATTATGGATTTGACAATATAACCAGAAAATTATTTACGCCATACTGAGACAATCGATAGCCAGTAGTAACAATTGACTCGTCTTTTGGGGTACCACAAGGGTCTGTTTCAGGGCCCCTTCTAATTCTAATTTATACTAATAATTTGCTTGCACACACTTTACAATGTCCGTAGCAAAACGGAAAAGTTGGTTAAACTTTTACCGAAGACAAAAGATCCACAGTTATTTTCCAGATTTAAGACTTATTAGTATTATTCCTATTTTGTTTAAAATATTCCAATTTGATTTTAGAAAAAAATATAGTACTACCTTTATTCTTTTCCATACAAGTCGTTGGATACTGACCAAGCAAATGCACTGAACCTCCTAGACTTATCCAAGGCTTTTGACAGTTTGGATCATGCCCTGCTTTGTTCTAAGTTAAAATATTATGGATTTAACAATATAGCTATAACATTCTTTAAACAATCGATATTAAGTAATAACAATTGGTCAGACCTCTAATTTGGGCAGAATTACCTCTGGGGTACCACAGGGGTCTGTTTTGGGGCCCCTTCTATGTCCAATTTATACGAGTGACATATTGCACACAATTTACAAAGTCAGTAGCGTGTGCTGGTGACACATAATTAAGTTACTCCTTTCATCGAAATGCGGTTCAAACTCCAGAAAAAAATATTAATGTAGATTTGTCTTCACCAGCAAATTACGCAGGTAAAAATAATTTGAAGTTGAATCCAACTAAGTGCTGTAATGGTTGTTTGTTCGAAAAAGAGGAGAGAATATACTGTTATTAATCTAACTTTGAAGACTGATAACCAAGTTTTGGAACATGTAACTAGCGCTACAACGTTCTTTTTGACCTGCGAGATCGCCAGACCTAAACCCAAGTGATTTTTATTTGTGAGACTATATGAAAAGTTGAGTTTACGACTGAAATTTATACAGTTGACGAGTTGCATGAACGGATAGAAAACGCTGCAAAGATAATTTGAGGAAAATATGTCTTCTAAAAGCATGCACAGGGTGAGCAAGCGAAAACGTTAGATTCGACTGAAACTTTGCTACCTAGGAGATATTAGAAAACTGAGACATTTATTTCTTGAGTAATTTTTCACAAGTGTTTAAATTTATTATCAACATTTAAAAAGAACAATCTAGCATCCTACTATAGTTTTGCATTTTCTATAATAAAAATATATACAGGGTGATTAGTTAATAAAAATGTAATAAATTTTTATTATATCTCAAAAACTAGTTTGAAAAACTCAGTTTCTCTAAAATGTGACCAATTTTGTAATTTAATAAACTTCGTATAACTAACTACACCCTGTATAGATGTTAGTATTTTACACTACCTACTATATTTAAAAGTAAATTTTGCTTGATTCCGGCTCTCACCAGCGTGTTCGTTTTAGCCCGAACATTCAAAAAACGTCCTAATATGTCACCCAACGCAAATTACTTCCTATTATTCAATGCGTTTCATTTGCAGTTTTTTCCGATAATTATTTTGATGAGGTATTCTACCAGTCCCGACTGTTTTCCACTAACAACCCTTTGCCAGCATGTGCACTCTATTGCCCCTAATTCAATCATGGGATCCACATTTTTACCGACATTTGTCTGTCAGTCTAAAATGAATGTACTTTGTTGATCAACAAAGTGTAACGTATCGATATAATAAAATATGATTGGAACGATGAGAGGAATTTTAAAATTTGTATGGAGAAGAGGCGGCATATTATTTTTAGTTCTTCTAAGACGTATTCTAATATCTATGTCGTAAAATATTTTTCGATGCTTCATGTTTGAAGGTCACTCTGTAGTGAAAACAGAACAACAAACAAATCTGTTAATAATTCAATATACAGGGTGTTTTACAAGCTCTATAACAAGCTTTGGCAGATGGTAGCAACATTTTTTCTTATGACCATAGGTCCGATTCGTTTTGGTTTAGAAATTACAAACATTTAACAAAATATAATTTCATATTTCAATCAGGCTATATATTTTTAGGTATTAATAATATTGTGTGAAACTAACTACTCAGTGGACAAAAGCCCCAACCTGCGTTGAATTACACCCACAATATCTACCCATATATTCCTTATTATTAGCTTTTGTAACATTTTTACTGTATTAGAAAGGTATTTTAAGCTAATATCAATCAAATCTCCTACAATTCCTATCAATGAAGTCATATGTATGTTCTCTGATACCAAACATCTAGGTATGTTAATGAACAATTCCACAGACAAAGCTCTATTCAATAATTATCTAAAGAAATTAATCTATCTAAATTTACTAACCTGCTTTAATGAAACACTCTATAAATATCTATCTTTAAAGGAGGCCACCTGAAGAAGCAATCCTAAAAATGCAGAAATAGGTCAGATCTCATCTATTGTGGTTGAATTGTCGTGTTCCCACTGCCAAAAGTGAAAGATAGATATTTATAGAGTGTTTCATTAAAGCAGGTTAGTAAATTGAAGGAAGGAAGAAGTTTCCGCTGTTGTTAATAATATCCTGTAACACCCTGTACATTATTGTGGATAAAGTCAAAAGGAGTGAAACAGTTGTGAAACGAATGGAGGTATTTAATGTATTCAGAATCACGACCTGCAATAAAATACACCGAAATCCTATTTCGATTTGTCTTGTTCACTTCCAATTTAATTATTCAAAACTGATTAATAAAGCACGTTTAACGACATAAGCCATGCCTCCGCATATAATGCGATGGCAACAAGTCTCGTTCTAATTTCTACCTTGGTCGTACCCAAGCGTAACAAGCCTTAATGAATAGATTGAAGCTCGACCTGATTTAAACCGTCACACTACGAGGTTTGTTCCAATAGAAACGTCGGTTTTAAGGAATATTAGCTTATTTTATGCTATTGTATTCACCTGTACTTTGTTTCAAAACGAGATATAATAATAAGGCACTGCAACAGAGCGATTTACTGTAGGATTTTCATATGAAAATCTCGAAAACGTAAGAGGTACACAGTTAATTTTACTCACTGTATCGCTAAATTTATCTCAATGATACTTTTACGTTTCCGTTTAATAATTGCCATGTGAATAAAACTAAAGAAAACAACAGTGTTGTTGGCGAAGAAAATAATATTACCCTCTAATGGTAAAGTAAGATTACTTAAATAAACGATAAATAACATAGGCGCAAAGAACTGTTCCTTCTGGAAAGCCACAAGCAATAACACTCTTAATAGCTAATTCATAGTTTCTCCATAAAAATGTTATTTGTTACTGAAGGCACCAAACGTCTGGTCTTAGGAAAGACTGTTCCTATCTTCTTTGCACCTTTGTATAAAGAATAGATTTTGCTGCCAGATAGTTCCGTTTCTCTTAACATTAAGTGTCTTCCTGATCACTTCTGTTTCCTCCAACAGGTGAATTTAGATGATATAGCTCTTCTTCCAGGTGTTCTAACTTACAAACAGTGGTGTCTGATGCTATAACTGTTGACTTTAACTTATTTCTTGCTCGAATGATGATGAACACAGTGAAACTGATGTCAAGATGTAATTCAGTTTTGAACCACTTTGTTCTTAAAATTGCTGATCCCAAAGTCTGCTTCCACAACTGCTCCCTCCTTTTCTTCAGCTTTCCTAAAAGAGATCCATCTGTTGCCACGTTCTAGTCTAGTCTACTAGATTCTCATCCACGTCTTCTGCACTGCGATGAAGTTCATCCAAGGTCTCTTTGATTGGCATATTTGCGAATAGCAACATCACGTTAAAATTCATTAGGATCCCTACAGAAATGTGATGAATACAGCGAAGCTGATGCTAAGATGTATTCCAGTTTTAAACAACTTTGGTTTTAAAATTGCTGATTCTAAGGTATGCTTCCAAAGCTACTTCTTCCTTTTCTTCCCCTTCCCTAAAAGAGATAAATCTATTGCAAGATTTGTCAAGTCTACCAGATTCTCATCCTCTGCTTCTACAACTTCGATAAAGTTCTTCCAAAGTATATTTGATTGGCACATTTGTGAATAGCAACATCACGTTAGAATTCATTAGGATTCCGACAGAAATGTGATGAATACAGCGAAGCTGATCCCAAGATGTATTTCAGTATAAAACCCCTTTGGTTTTAAAATTACTGATTCCAAGGTCTGTTCTACAGCTGTTTCTTCCTTTTCTTCCCCTTCTTTGAAAGAAATCCATCTGTTGCAACGTCCGTCAAGTCTATTGGATTCTCATCCTCGTCTTCTGCAACATCGATGAAGTTTTTTCAAAGCCTCTTTGATTGGCATATTTGTGATAGCAGCATCACGTTATAATTCACTAGGATCCCTTCTATTTTATTATAAAATCTCCAGTATTCTTGACACGGTGTTCCATCTTCCTCACAAGGATTTTAATAATTTTATGTCAGTGCAAGTGAGTTAATTGGAACGAAATAGAGTTTTGGTGTTGTTATTTAATTACTTGGAAGTGTAAAAAGCTCGAACTGCAGATGTTACTTGTTTTTTAATTTCCTTTATCGGATTGCAAACTATACTAACGACAGTCAACATTTTCCTTATGGACATACATATCAATTTTCACATTTTTAGATACTCCTCTCTATTTTTTAAAGACTTACAGTTTGCAGATAAATTAGAAAAAATAAACATGGACTCCAGGATGATTCAGAACTTGTCTAAACAAATTTGAACGTACAGGTGACTCTTATAAATACAATTTATTACAAAATCAAAAAAAAACTGGAAACTAGTCCACTGTAATACTTGATGAGGCATATAATCGGCGAGCCGACTCTCTCTTTTTATGATGCGTCTATTCCCGTATTTTTTTAGATAAGTTTTGAATCATCTAAATATTAAGGAGCAGGTAAATTTATAACTTGATTCAAATCAGTTTAATTTTCACCCAAATTTTTTGACAAAAGAGCTGAAAATGGCTGTATTAATGCTTGTAGAGGTATTATAGTGATAAAATGATTTCATATAATCTCATTTTGCTTAAACCAGTTGCTACTAAGAGATAATACAAAGGGGGAGCTAAGCACCATTGGAAGTGGCGCATCAAAAAAGTCTAACCAATTCGGTAAAAGCAACGCACTTGTGACGAAATAATTACGAGTGAACGAAAGCGGTTCGTTCTCAGGGTTACGCGTCATGTCAGCGAACGCTAGTAAATTAATAGTAAACGGAGGGATAGTTCCTATTAGATTAATACGAATACACCATGCGGCGTCCCTTATTCACTAGCAGAGATCACGACACAGGACAAGTGCCCTTTTGTAGTGAATAATGCCCTCTCATCACGCGGGAAGTAGACCCATCTCACCGGAAAAGGTTACAATTATTTCCAGGTTCGAACTTAACACCTGACAAATTAGGAACAGCGGTCTAGCATGGATCCACGTTTAATTAAAAATGCGTTATGGGGACGCTTTGGCTAATTTATTAATTTAAGGGGGGAGTCAAAGAGCGCCCGCATCTTACACGTGTCGAATGGCAGGAGTGAGTAAGTGCAGGCCATTTGAATACGCGGAAGATTCGATTACCCTTCGGACAGACGTACTGCTTAATGATTTGGCCGCAGTGTATTGAAAAAACCAGTCGGGCGTGAGATATTATCCCTCTTTGCTGCCGATAGAAATTTCACTCGTGTTTCGAATCTGTTCGTTTTTATCGCAATGATTTACGAGAAACATTTCCCAAAAGTAAGGTAACAAATACATCCCTAAATTAAAAAAACCAGGTTGTTAGGTATAAATATCTGTTTTCTCATTGAAATTTATTAAAATAAAGATAATTTTATTGTGAACAGGGTGGTACAAGATGGCTTGCGAAAAATTGTTCATAAATTACGGTTGCCAGATTTTGTATACTATTCTTCAGAATTTTAAGATAATTACATAGGTCCACAAAAAAAGTGGTGTGTGCTGAGGGTCCCATTAAATTTTTCCCATGTATTTTTTTCCACTGAACACGAATTTGAAGTCAAAATGGGGGGTCGCACAGCAAATTTTAGAGAAAACCCATAAAAACGATAAAAATTACACCAAAAGTTTACACAGGTCCACAAACAAAAATCATGTGTGCTGGGAGTTAGACTATATTTTTATATGAAGTTAAAACAGCTACCTTAGTATACTTATAGCTGTTAAATAGTAAATATTCACTAATTCACAGCATTTTTCATTGTTTCAGTTTTAGAATAAATTAGGAGAAAGTGATTTTTATCGATTTTTTTAGGTTTTCTCAAATATTTGCTGTGTAACCCCCAATTTTAACTTCATATTCGTGTTCAGCGGGAAAAAATACAAAGGAAAAATATAGTCTAACTCCCAGCACACATGACTTTTTTTTGTGGCTCTATGTAAACTTTTCATGTGATTTTTATAGTTTTTATGGGTTTTCTCTAAAATTTGCTGTGCGACCTCCCATTTTGACTTCAGATTCGTGTTCAGGAAAAAAATATAATGGGACCCTCAGCGCACACCACTTTTTTTTTGTGAACCTGTGTTATCTAACTTCTGATGAATTGGATCCTGAATGATGTTCAATAATGAAAACATTTTCAGATATATTTTTTTGGTACTTGCTTTATAATAATTTTTTTACGACACTAATATGTTAATTTTTTATCGTTTTCTAAAACGTGTAAATGTGATCATTCATACTAACTTGTAGAAGAACGATTTAGGGAAAAAACTTTTACTGTCTATTACTTACTCGCTTCACATCTTGAATTTTTCATCTCCATAAAGGTCCAGGCAATTCTGTACAGAACCTGAAAAAATATATATTAAGATAGAAATGATGGGATATATGATCTGAATGTTTAAAGCTAGTAACGCACGGTGAGCTATAATATACATACAAGGTTAACTATGACTAAGTACAAAAAATTTAACCACGTGCTCAGGGAGGCCTAAAAGACAATAAAAAAATTATTCCAGAATTTTAGTTCCATATTTAAAAAATGGGGCAAAACCCTTTTTTTCTACGGAAAGTCGGCGCCTATGATAAGAACCGACTGAGATGGCATAGATCCATAGAAAAAACTTACAGCTGTCAACAATATCTACTACCATCGTCGTTTTTGGCAGCATTTCTAAATGCCGTCATGGAATCTCAATTTTCACACCAGTTTTCTTTGAATGTATAGGTGGGTATTATTGGAAATTTTCTTGTTGGCACAAGTGGGGTAGTTGCATTTGAAATTTTTAAGTTGGGGTTGCTAGGCATTAGGGGGATGAACATATCGAGTTGGCTTGACTGTCAAAAAAGCTCCCCCCAAGAACAAAAATCAACGGGTCTCGGCGAATTTTGAAATATTATTCGGTTTTCCAATTATAGGGGGGGTCAAATTTTCGTTGGGATACCCTGTATTGATTCATAACATAAGTATATTTCAGTTTTAATTTATACAAATTTCATTCTTGAAACCAAAATGTCGATTGACAAGTCCAACATTGAATTTGTCTTTTGTAGCTGTAAACTCTACTCTCCCTTTTTCTAGTACAATAAGTGTAATTTAAAGATTCTGTTGGAATGAATCCTTTCTTTAAGTTCACTGATAAGCTACTTCTTTTTCCTTCCTTCTGAGGGAATTTCGACCAAAACAAAAGCAGTTTTAATAATGGCATTCAGCAGTTGCCAAACAAGACACAACACAGGTTTTATTGACAAATCCGTTTATTTAAAAACAACAGTTGTCCATTTAGTCTAGCGAAAAAGCATGGGAAATCGATTTATCCACGCTGTCAACTAATTGTCATCCTATGGGATTGGTCTTAATTGCCGCATACAAAATAAAATTGGTAAAGTAAATTCAACTAGGGCAGATTATTATATAAAACAACCTAGTTTTAACCCCTTTAATTGAATAATGGTAATGGACAGTAATATATTCATGGGGGTTCTGCGAAATGCGAATTATTATTCATAGAGGTATTTTTTTCTCTACGTTGCGAAAATTTAAATTTATACAGGGTGTACATCAATAGAGATACAAGCTTGCGTTGTGAAATGCATAGTAGCAAAGTTAAACAATATGCAAATATGAAATTACATATAATTTGCTTTGATTTTAATAGTTTATTTGATTATTTTGAAATACAACCAATAAAACAAATTAAAAATATTAGCAAATAAATTTTACACTACTAGAATCCGTAAGGGGGACTTATTTTTGCTGCTTTTGAAACTTACAAAATTATTTTTGATTTTTCTAATATTTAAAAAACTAGTGAGTGAAATAATTTGAAATTTTGCACATAGATTTATATATTGTCCAAAATATCCTAAAATTTAGATGTTACAGGGTATTGATGACATATTTTTATAAATAAAATAGTACACCACTGCTTTATCGTAACAATTATGATATTTTCGGATTCGAACAAGCCTAGTTTTCGAGTGATTTTTTAAAATATTTAAAAAACTACTTAGTGAAATAATTTGAAACTGAGCATATGGATTTATATAAACATTGTCCATAATCTGAAGCATTTTCCTAATATTTAGATGCTCCAGGGTACTGATGAAACATTTTTCTAAATAAAATAGTACGTCACTGATTTATTGTAACAATTATGATAGTTTCAGATTTGTAAGAAGCCTGGTTTTCGAGTAAAACCTAAAAACTAATTGAAAAGTACTTTTATTTAAATGACATTACATCACTTTTCTTAGTCATGATTAAATATGTACAGGGTGTGCGTTAATAAAGATACAAGCCTGCATTGTGATAGATAGATGCATGGTAGTAAAGTTGAATAATATGCAAATATCAAATTATGTATAAGTTGCTTTGATTTTGATCAGTTGTATTCTGAAAACATAATGAACAAAAGTATTAAATAAGGATGTTTTTTAAATGTTTGAGGAGAAATGAAGTTAGTAATAAATAGCAATAACGAAGTAATTTAATAAATCATAAATATTCATTACTTTTATTCATTATTTTTCAAATTAAACCAAGTAATTATAATGTAAAATCAGATGCACCTATCTAGCATTTACCCAACAGCATTATTGCCGTATATTGTCACTAGCGGATCTATATTGTAAACAAAGGAATACATTACGTTTAACAATACCGTAAGTTCACCACATCACCACCAATAATTCTGGCATTACCTACACAGTATTTATGTATATATGACACACAGCTGCCACAAAAACGCAAAAATACAAAAACAAAGGCCTATTTATAGCAACAACACCGTAACCTGCACTTGTATTCACGGAAATTTCAAACTAATATCATGCAACTTCCCCATTCTTGGCCGCCGGTTGCAAATTATTCTATATGCTAAATTATTCCCTTTAATTAGTTACATTATATAATCAAGTTTCGTCAATCTGTGTCAAGCAACTGATAATAATTGAAAAATACGATAATTTTCAAAAACATTAACGCCCTCTATCTTGGAAATTAGTCACTTTAGGCGTTTCATTTATGCACTTAAAAAACACCCTGTATAATGTCGCTCGATCATCCGCCTAGAAATTAATTTAGCAGCTGAAAAATGACGCCCACAGTTTTCAGTAATATATGTGACAGCTGCATACGGTAATAAAACTTTATACTGATTCCGTTCCCTACTCTTTTCCAGTCTTAAAACGAGGTATTTTTATAGTACGACTATTATCGCGCTCAGAATTGGAATTTTTGCAATACAAAACAAGGGTAAGGGTAAAATTTTCACGGAATCGATTCCACCCCCTGTTAAAACCGTATTTTTTAGCTTAACTGGTACTTACTGGTGGTTATTTCCTGTTTTCGACAAATATTTTCTCTGTGCGAGTTCTACGCATCAAAATGTGCTATTGAGGAAAACAAATAATTTATCATTATTTTTGCCAGGCATCATCAACATTTATATTGATAACCGCTTTGAATATGCCAGACGTCCCCTTGAAGTCACTTGAATATAGTCATAAAATGTTTTGAAATCCGGTCTTTAGACGCTTTATATTCATATATTTACTCTGGAATAAAAATGTTTGATGAAGTTGTTCCATTCGTCATTCAGTTAGGTAAAAAGGCACATGGAATGAGGGGATCTTTTCATCTTCATAAGCAATATCACGCCCTATATAAAGTGAAATGCATTATAAATTCAATTGATCGTACCTGCACTAAAGTGTCTCGATTATTATGTAGGACAAGCTGCTTGCTGACCCCTGACATTTTTTAATTAATCAATCAATGTTCAAAACGTCGTCGAAACGAAGAAATATTTTTATATAAAACAGAATTTGACAGGTTTTTGAACCCAAAGGCAAATAAAGTATTATTAAACTGGAGATTAAATTCTAAAAGATTCTTAGAATAACAACAATCATGTGAAAGATAAAAAATATTTCAGCCCTGTGACATAAGCATGCAAAATTTTTTAACATGATTTAAGTTTATTATTGGTCTTCTTTGACTATAAGTTCAAGTAAATTAAAACACTACAAGCTATTCACCGAGTATGAGTCACCTCTAAAATTATACAAAACTTTCTTTTCAATTGATCGAATTTAAAAACAATATTATTAAATTATAAAAAACTATAGAATTCCCAAGAAAAAATGTTGACGTAAAAATTAAAACAAGATTTAAATACTATGAATTAGAAGAAATCAAAAAATCCCCACTTAATATACAGGGTGTTTTAAAAATTTAAGGTGTTTAGTTGGCATGTTACTGGTCCTAGGTTTCTGCGAAGGAAACTATAGAGATAGAAAGTGTAGAAGACTACGTAGAATATTTTCAAATTAATTTAATTTTCCTACTTCTTTCTCTCTCTCTTTTTTTCTTTTTTTGATTTGCTTTTCTTTATTCCTTCTTTTAAAACTATTTTTTTACAAATAGGAAGCCACAGAGACAAATTAATGTAAGTTTATTAAAATCAATTTCTCTTCATTCAAAGAACATGTGGCCAAAGTTTGTGAAAGCCGCTTAGATACACCCTGTATAAATCATAAAAGGAGAAGTATCCCACGCAAGGTAACTAACGAAAAACCTACATATTGACGTCAATAGAACAGTTCATCATATTAGGAAACAGAATCCTGTTATAGGAATGCTTTTGCCCACATTTTCCCAATCTCTACATCTTTAAATATCGTCAACAATATCTGAAAATATATCGGATGTTTTCTAGGTCTGTCATTTTATATTAAAATTACGGTTTAAAGCCACTGATTATCTACATACAGGGCATTGAAGTTTAAAAAACTGTCACATTTATCTCAATACATCTGCAGATGTTTGACTTGATTAATGAAATTTAAGCCAATCATATACCTAATTATTTGAAGGCAAAAATTCAGTAGAGTAATGTGTCTAGCAGTGGCGGAGATACTTTGACAAATAATGAAGAAAGCGCAATTTACAAAGAAAATAATTTTTTTACAGCAACTACTTTTTTGGGTGTTATTATTTAAAATTGTATTTTGACAAATAATTACTATACAGAAATGGTTTGTTCTTAGAATAAAGTGCAATACCAGTTACTTATTATGGTGCAAGTCAAATTTATTCTTAGGTAACACTGGAGAGTCAAATGTACTTACTTAATTTCTAAAATATTGGTCTCAAAGTTTTAGAATTTTCAATTGCAATTTGTTTACGTGTTCAGTGATTTTTTTATCACAATGTATTTAAAACTGTATTTTGAACAATAAAGCCTTGTACAGGTTTCTATATAAACAAGTGTTCTCATTAGACTGAATAAAATATTTAACAATACGTATGTACATGTTTTATTATTATCATGAGATTCAGGCAGCACATTTACTCCATTAAATTAGTATTATTATTGTTATTAAAGAAAAATAAAATCATACGTATTCATTCAAATCATGAGTAATAACATTATTATAGAAAACATAGAATTTTGAAGTTGACTAGACACAAATGAAACGTATGTAATATTAAATGTAAGCTGGTACCCTCTACAGTTTACATTTACAAAATTTACGTAAGGTTAATTTAAACAATAATTTACATCCCTAAGGGTTGCGGGTTGTGTTAAAGTTCTCTTGATATACACTTCATTCCTGTAGTTCTGGGTCCAATCCTTAGAATCAGTATAATGTATCTGGAGAGAGATATTTACATAAAGTTAGGTTAGGTTATGTTTATTTAATATAAAAGGAAACTTACTTTGACCTAGCCTAACTTTAAATACATATACAGGGTGTTTCTGACACAAGCGGCGTGTTCACTCATAAAAGTAATAAATGACGTGAAAATACACACACAACTTGCATTTAACAACCTGCAGTGTAAAATAATAACTATACTTTTCAACGCAAAAGAACACGATTCTGTGTTAATAACGCCCACACAGGATTGTGTATATTTTTACACATTTATCTCTATGCAGTTTTTACCTATATCCGTCATTTCTGGCCAATTTTGGAAACCACCTCGGCCAATCCAGCGTTGTGGAAAGCGATTGTTAAGATGACTGATCACAACACGACTAAAATGGACAGAGGCACCATCATGCTGAAAGTACTTGTTTTGCCTAATATATGGCTTGCGTTTATTCAATTGCAAAATTGCAACCGCAAATCTTTATCACCGTCCTGAAGATTCTGGACGCGCTGAATCTGGAAAGGTTTCAAACCATTTTTGTGATTGACTTCCCATGCCGTAGTTTGACCTTTTTGGAGACGGGTTGCAATGCGCCTTGTACTTACACCCGGGCTACGTTCTACCATATTTAGAATTTATTTATCCACTGCTAGACCAGGAACAGCTTGCCTCTCAGATGTAATTCTCACACTGGTAAACATCCCGGTTTCACGCGCATTGTTAAAGACAGACTGGATGTCTGAAATACATTTCCATCTGGCACTCTTCTGTTCGTGAAGCGACGTCGATATTCAACAACTGCACGATCGGTGCTACCGTTGCAATACCCATAAGTAAAAATAATATCACCATATTCTTAATGACTAAATGTGGCAGGCATTACGAAATTATGTGTGTACAATACCGACAAAATGAACGCACATGCAAAAATAAATGCGACAGTAAGCGTGACAATTAGTAATCACTAATGCCGATTTGGTTAGAATGCGTGACTTACTCAAAATAAAATGTCAAATAATAACAGCTTTCGCAAAATATTTTTGCTATGTTTATTAGGCTTTATTCTTCACTTTTGCCCTCTAAATACCTCTTCGAATATTGGGGGATCTCCCCAATCACCCTGTATATATCTAATATCAGTAAAATTTAAACTGAATGCTTTTCATAAGATTCTGATCATTAAGTAACAAAATATTATTCTCTTAACAGACCATTATTTCTCTATGTAGAGGCTGAACTTTCCTGTTTTCCAGTGTTGATCTTTTTCACCTTTTCTGCAACTCCTTTCAAACATTCATCGCAAGGAAAGGTTGCATTGAATACAGATACCTATTTAAAAATATTTTAAGAAATTACACTATTTCAAAATTTTCTGAAGAATAACGCACGTTAACGTAGTGATAGTAACGAACCCATAGAATGAAGTCACACAACTTTTACTACTATCACCCCATTTTTTTAAATTATTTAGATAACAATAACACGTTATTGTCGCAATAGTCATGACTTGATGAAGTCACACGACTTCTTTAATTTTGAGGTGTGTAACGAACGTTACAGATCTTTAAACTACACTATCCTTTCTTATCACTGGAAAATGATGAACTGCTATTTTCACTTGTTTTCACTTATTTTCCACTTGATTTCACTTATTTTTACTTGGACACTTCACTTTACAACCGTCACTGACAAGCACACAAAATGGAATGATTATTCAAGGAGCCTCTGTGATACTGAATAGACAAAAACCAACCTTTTTTGTATTTGTACAATGTGTGCTGATACACTAGGTTTAGCGGAAACTATATATGACCCAAAAATGTCACAAAAACACAAGAAATAAACTCCCGTTTACATCATCAACACCGTAACATTGCACCTTCCATCTGCTTCTACAGAAACATAAACCGCGGTGAACGTCATGTGACGTCACACCAATGATAAAGCGTTTTCGGCCACGTAGTTCTGTTTACATCCCATGGCAATTTATTAATGTTAATATTTTAATTATTATGTGATTATTTACGTCAAACACATGTTCTGGCCTTTCAATATTGTCACGGGTTTCCAAACCCTTATTTTTCTATTACCAGAAATATAAACAATAAGTTTTTACTGGTATTTATTAACACTCTGTACCCTACCGAATACTAATTTCAACTCAACTAAACGCTAAAATGTCCTAATGACAACTCTCTAATTCAAGACTGACTGACTCGGCCGTTTATCTTTTATAGACCAAACGAATATTCCAGGTATTTTCTAGCACCTCTAGATCCATGTCTCGAACGATTCTCGTCGCTTCTCAATTTTCCAGTCGCGCCTCGATCACGGCATTATTTTGTTTGTTTACCAGAATAGCGTAGGGACGATCGGGGCAACCTAGGGTTTTGCGATACCACAGTCGTCGAATTGGGTGCGAGCGGGGCAAAATCTGTGACCATATGTTTGAAAGATATATATAAAATTCATGCAACTTCCTATTGAAATAAGCACAAATAAATTAACAGATTTAATAGCACCAATCTATTGGCAAATAAACTGAACAAGTTGGCTTTCAATTTGTTTTAAGAAATGTAAAACAGAAATATGTATTTTATATTTTTGTTTAAATATCAACCCAACTGTGTTGATGAATTTACATCTCTCTGCCTTCAGAAGATTGTTAAAATGATAAAAGGTTAGTAGAAAAAAATGCTTTTATTATCTTTAATTACTTTTGTTGAAGAACAAGATAACAAAATATTTGAAATTTGATTGATGCAATGAAACTAATCAATAAATTGTAAATATTGAAATGTGTAAGCAGTTTTCAACAAATTGCAAAATTGATTAATTTTTTCACAAATAAATCGTCAACTTATTCAATAAATTGGTGTATGTAAAACAGCTGTAACCTACTGTGAGGATACAAAAAATTTAAATACATTTTTGGACGCGTGGTGTTAAATGAGATGAGGTAGCTCCATTTTCAATGGAAAATATTATTTTTAATCGCGTCAAATTACCATGAAAAAAGTGAAAATGGACAACTTTTTGCGGAGAAGTTCGATTGAGATGCGGTTTTGTGCAAAATGTTCAGGGAATTGTTTATAACAAAAGGTACATCTAACCTCTGTACGTTCGCAAATTTTTAATTGTTTATTTAACAAATGACCCATTTTTGTTAAACGTATGGCAAATGTCACACACGATTCAACAAAAATGTCTGGAAAATGTTCTTTCGGGGGTTTTCGAGGTCCCTCTTTATCACTTTGGTGTTAGCTTTATTATTTATTACTAAATTGTTGTAACTGGGCTAATTAACAAATTAAAAACTCCACCCCCGGAATCACTAGAGAACCGGATCTTTTTGCAGGATTTCTGGCTTATTAAGGCAAACCATCGGCACAAGATTTTTGCAAATATAATTGTTTATTGTTCGATTGTTGCAACCTCGCTAATTAACAAATTAATAACTCTTCTTCCGGAATCGTTAGAAAATCGGATTTTTTTTGCAATAATTCTGGGATCATGGGGAGAACCATCGGCACAAGGTTGTTGCACGCAATTGTTTATTTTCCAATTGTTGCGACCTGACTAATTAACAAATTTTCTGTTTTTTTAATTATAACATAGGTGTGCATAGGTCCCGCTATAAAATTCAAAATGAAAAAATCGTGAGAACGTACCAGTGACAAAGGAACGGGAGAAGACGCGATAAATTTAACTGTTGAAAGTTGGGTACGGGGATAAAAAGCGAGGACATTTCAACGTTTCCTTGATATATGCGAAAAGCAGTTTTCCTTAAGCCATTTAAAGAAGATCTTTGTTACTTTAATGTATGTTTGTACAATTGAAAACATTTTAAAGGAGTCGTATCTATAAAACAACCCTTTAAAAAATCCAGGGTCATAAGTACGGGGTAATAAAACTGATGTAGTACTTTATGTAACTTGCTATGTTCAGTCTACTGAATTTTTCTTAGATATAAAACTCCTTTAATACTTCAGCTTTATATTACGACATTTTAAAACGCATATAAATTAAGGGTTTTCATTATTGTTTTTATGAATGCTGGTGGGAGCGATGTTTATTTCATCTTCAGACCTATAAACCGCTTTATATTCGAAGCAATTTTATTAATTCTTCGGAATATTAATTTTAAACGGTGCCAAATGTTTTACATTAAACCCAAAGCTTGTGCCAAAACCAAAATTACAATCAAGAGTTATATAAACTGTCTTTGGTACTTGGAAGTTCATTTACTTGGAATTTCTTGCGAATGCGCAATATTCCAAAATGCCATACATTTCAACATTCCGTTCACTGTTTATTAATTTTATTTTTATGATGGGATTGTGTTCCTTGGGTAGAGGTAAAAAGTCAAGGGATGTATTCTTTGGCCGAAAATGGTTTTTTGCTATACAGGGTGTTAAAGAAAGAGTGTAAAATATTTCAGGAGGTAATAGTATGAACCAAAATAAGCAGAAAAGTCTTAATAAACATGGGTCCGCAAAGTAACGGTTGCGAAGATATGGACCACTATTCGTTTTTCAAACATTTTATTTTATTAGGAATAAACCGACAAAGGAAGCTTTTAACAAACAAAAAACAAAGTTACAGAAGATGTTAAAAGTGCCCTCCGTCCATTTCCAAGCAAGCACGACTCTTCGTCTCAACGATATTCGAACTCTTTCGAAAACACCCTGTTTGGTTTGGATTTCTTGACACTTTTGATTAATACGTAGCTGCAGCTCTTCCAGGCTATTTGCAGAAGTACCATACACTAATGTCTTCAAATATCCTCAAACAAAGAAATCTAGAGGGTTCAGATCAGGCGATCTTGGAGGCCATAAAACAGGTCCGGCCTGATCTGAATCTCCTCATCTCCTCCTGACACACCCTGTATATGAAAAACATCCTCATTTTTGAACACAGAATATGTATCCCCTGAATTTCTACTTAAGAAACACCATGAAAAGTGAATCTAAAGTAGTACAAATTTTTAACGTAACATTTTTTTCGAAATCTCAGACTCAAATCATAAACTGATAAAGTTGGCACTGATTAATTTTACGTATATCCCAAAGTTAGGTTATGTGGAGCGTTGCTAAAAACTGTTCAACTAAATTATATCCGCCTCGGAACACTACAACCTCTCATGACTAGCAGGGAACGTGTCAACGATTTGGCTTGTGATTAAATGTCAATATTTTTACTATTTTTGTTTCAAGAAAAAGAAATAAGAATGATAGAAAAATCCCTACATTTCATAAACTATTTGTATCTCAGACGTATGATGGTGAAAACAGCCTGTAGAGCCACATATAAAGCAACTGCTACCATCATTTACTTTGTAACTATAAGAGACAATCGTATATTATCGTGCAAAGGCATTGTCAGTTGGTGCATGTGCCCCCGCAGTAAAAAAATTACATACAATTTGTTTTACGGCCCTAGGTGTCAGAAAACGTTAAAAATAACATATAGCCTCATTAAAGTGATCCAAAAATGTGCTTCCGATGATTTATTCAATTTTTAATGTTCGCCAATGTACAATTTAGCAACGCAAAACCTCCAAACCATAAATCAGAAAGGGTAATCAGTTTTTGACTGAGTAACAGTGGTGATCAGTCTAAGAATGTGTTATAAAATGTAGGTACGTAATATACAGGGTGATAAGACGTCGCCAAGAAAGTTTTTGAACAGTTTGATGATATTTACTCCGTATAGATCAAAATCGTGGGTAGGGGTCATAAACGACAAAAGGAGAAGATTCCAGGTCAAATTTAAAAATTAGGATTAGGTTTGGAGCTTTGGAGCACAGTAGAGGACGTTAAGACATGAATTCCTGCCCGAAAACGCTCTGGCCAACGCAATGCTTACTCGCAGAAAACTTAAATAATGTAACCTTTGGGGTTCCGTTGGCGTCTCATAGAACAATTACTTTATGTAACTCTACAGAAAGAAGTCCATTGTGTCAGTCTAGGACTTTGAGCTGGCTATTCTACCTACCTCCTTCCCTCCCCGTATTTATTTGCAACGAGAAATGTGCTGTGCCGTCATTTTGTAACCACAACCATAACTAACGCTGATGTTTTCTGATGGCTATGGCGTGAAGACTGTCGTCGCTTCAAATGTGACTGTTCCTACTGTTAAAATAACCATTGTCTTGTAAAGCATGCTTCGTCGTTAAATATGACGATGAATGCAAAATCTGGTACTTCCGAGACCTTCTACTTTTTGCAGACGGTAAGGGTACAAATGATATTCGTGCATATCAAGTCAGCAGCTGGTAGCAACTCCTTGCACACTCGTCGAAGATTCTACTCTGCTCTGGACCGTTCAACGTCTACTGTGTCTACTGTTGACAACAGTGTAAGAAATTGTTAAGGCTTGAATTATCTAGTGTGATGTATAAAGAGTTAGTAGATGGGGCCGAGTTTCTTGCTACACCCAGCGATAAGATATCCCCTACCTATACTTTTCATAGAAATTTCCAACTAAAGAATCCTGGCTCGTTAAGCCTGACGTTCAGGTCTCAAAAAGACTCATCTGGTTCACGGCTGGGTACAAGACAGACCAGGGCTCAGGAGCGGGTATCTATGGAGTATGAACAAGAGTAAATTTATTTCACTCCTTGGGAAAACACCCTAAGGTCTTTCAGGCTGAAGTATTTGCTATATGTCTGCCTGTGTTCAAGAGAATATCAGAAGGAGATATATAAATTAGCATAGTTAAGTATGTACAGACAGCCAGGCAGTTTTACGAGCGCTTCTGTCCTTCAGGATCACAGGATGTAGTCCTGGAATGTCTCAGAGCTCTTTCTCTCTTGGGAAGAATCGTATTAAGCTTACCTGGGTTGTGGAACCTGACCCAGTTTTGGGGTTACCACAATGCCACCTCGCAAGGTCCAATGATAACTGGATCAAAAAGCAATAAACTGAAGATTGGTCGGTGGGATACTGTTTGCGTCAGGGCCCATGGGCTGACGAGAATCGAAACTTCATTATGCTTAACAGAAGCAACATCAGGATTGTCACGGGTCTCCTCAATCAATGTATCATTTCAACAAAATTTATAATAGTTTCGTGATTGGGTTTATCCAGCACCTTAAAAGCTAGTAGGTGGCTGTCACTAGTAGTGTCCCTTTTAACGCATCAATTAAAAAATTGGCTACTGAACACAAGCATCAGTAGCTTCGTCTATAATGAAATAAATGAAATTGTTCACAATGTATTCGCGTATTGATGTTAGTAAATTGTTATAGATAGTTATTTAAATACACATAGCGAATCCAACTTATACCAGACGTAAAAAAGAAACATATCGACGCGACACCGACTATTACAACGTTCTGTAAATAACTAAAAACGCAGTTCGACTCTGTTAGACTCCGTGTCGCCACTAACTCTAGTCATGGCCTAGCTGGTAAACTTTTTGTCACAAGTTGTTACTGGTGACGAAAAATGGTATCGTTACGCCAAATCAAGAACTAAATGAATGATTTAGTTCTAACAGAAACACCACTCCCTGCAAAAGTTGGTACTCACCCGTGTAAGCTGATGATGAGTGTTTGGTGAAACAAAGATGTCGTTGTTTCCAAGGAATATCACCATCATTGCAGAAGTGTAGTCAACTCCAACTCCGTTGCTTGAAACTATAATTCAAGAAAAAAAGATATTAATTAGTGATTTTATAACATCTGCTGGTAAGTTATCATCAGGCTTATTCACCTTCATCAACAAAATTCTAAGATATTATATTAACTAACATTATATTATTGCTTGAAATTGGACACTCTGTATGTTACAATGTACGTTGTGTAAAATTATGCTGCTTCAGCATCAACACAATGTATAATATTAAGCTGTTATGACAAAGGCTGGCTTCAAATTTTATGGTGATTGAAGTAGGAACTATGTCAGGCCACTTAGCATGCAGACCTGCTTTATGGTTGAGCTTTACTATCAAGCCATAAAATATTTCAAATGTATTTAAACGAAACTTTTTAATTTCTTTCGTAAAGATCAACTAGTTTTATGTCAGGTTGTGTTTAACTGCCTCACCAAAACACGTTCATGGGTAAATCACAAATCTGTTACATACATGTATCATTCAGATATTCATTATTAAAGATATTTTAATGTGGCATTTAATACATAACACGTTTTAGCGAAATTCACAATAAAAAAAAAATCTATTTCTAGATCAACGCTTTTCGGCTTTATAACCGATTATTTTCGAAAACTTTACTTCTAACGACTTCAGCAACGTATACCTCTTTCATATAAAAAAAGGTAGGAGAATCGATTGTTTTAATGGTCGGATATAAAGGATGTTACAGAATGATGTTAAGAAGAGGCAGGTTCTATGTTTAAAAATAAGAAAAAAAGTTTATTTATTTTTTATTTATTCTGTAACACCCTGTATACACTACACTAAGTTTTCGAAAAAATCTCCTGGTACGTCGATTTTGTTTTTAAAAAAGGCATTTTTTGACATAGACCCATATTTGTGACGGCATCGTTGTTCGAGATATGACGTCATCGACAATTTTTTTAAAAGAAGCGTGATGTGTTATAAGAGGCGCCCTCTATTAGTGGCGTCAAAACTAGAAATAAATTGGAATATCTCGCCCCCAAATAACCCCGATTTCCATAATGAATACAAATATTTAGATTATTTTAAAGTTATTTACAAATATCGAAAATAAAATTTAATTTTGACATCCTGTGCCATTTTTAATGACCAACTTCTGACTAAGGTAAAGCTACATCACATTATTTTATCATCAGGAGTCTACGTCTGCTCTATGTTGCATTAATTTTGGGACACTCTGTATTATAATCAGAATTTTACATGTCAAAAACATTAACTAGAATAGCATTTTACTTTTTGTGAGTGGGTGCTATAGAAAATAGTACTTTATTTATGTGTTTGTAATGGAATGTAAAAATGAAGTTACAAATGCAATTTCGCCACAGTTTCGAATACTCAAGCGTCTTCGATACCGCTTATCGCCATTACCTCATTTTGTAAAACGTTCTCTAAAATTTTAACATCCCCGTTCCTCGAAACCCAATCAAATAAACTCGTATGACTTATTTTATGACATTCTTTCGCGTCTAAACGCCCCGTATGAATGGCTATTGTACAGAGGTGTAATAAAGGTCTTTTAAACGAGTTTTTTAATCCTTCCCGGCCGTGCGCAAATTGAATTTGCGGGGATGCGAGACATATTTGTCCATGGCGCTCAGTAATGGCATTCCTGATACTAATAATGAAATGGGCATTGTCTGCTAATGCACGGGGGATCCTAATTGTTTGTATATTGTCAATTTGCATGTGATGAATTTTGCGGACGCTAACCGATTTCACCTACAAATTAAAAATTTCACAATTCAATAAAAGAAAAATGCCCCTATGAATATGTATTTCGCAACCCCTTGAATATATTACCGTTTGCCGACTCAAGGGTTTAAATTTATTTTATACAGGACGTTGGACGGCAAAGTCCCTATAAGTTGACCAGTCATTTAAAAAACTTTTTTTTTCGAA